>LR738709.1:653157429-653188825 GCA_902687465.1 Secale cereale
GGGGGGGCGCCTGGGGCCCCTGACCTCCGCTGATGCCCCCCTTTGGCATATATTTACACCGCGTCCCGAAACCCTCGAGGGCGGAACCCTTTTTCGCGATCTCATCTCTGTTCCGCCGCCGCCGCACTTCCAAGATCGGGAGCACCAGGAGAACTCTTCCCGGCACCCTGCCGGAGGGGAGAACCACCATCGGGAGCTTCTCCACCACCATGGACGCCTCCCGAATGAGTTGTGAGTAGCCCCCCTTGGACCATGGGTCCATGACCAGTAGCTATGTGATGTTCTCCTCCCCTCTTTGTTCTTCACCGATTAGACCTCGTGAGCTGCCCTACATGATCGAGGCACATATGTTATCCTTATGCTGTTGCTATGATGAGTTTGCTGGGATCCGATGGATTATGAGATTATGTTCAGATTGTGTGTGAGTAATATATTTGATTTACCTCTTTTATATTTATGTTCTTGAGTAATTCTTGCATGTTCTCCGTTGCTGTTTATTGCTTTGGCCAAGTAGTAGGTAGTAACTCCAAGAGGGAACGTTATGCTTGATTGTGGGTTCATGGCCCTCGATGACTAGCTTGAGTGACAGAAACATGAGTCTAGGGGATGTGCTGTTGCCACAAGGGGGAAAACAACGGTTCTTGTACTTGCGGGTGCAAGGATTGTTTACTTTACGCAAAGTTCTTTTAATGCAGTTGTCTGTTGCTTTGAGTTTACACTATGGGTGGGACTCGCAACTTAATACCAGCGAGATGTAAAGGATAGATATCTCAAGGTGGATGATTAGTAGTAGATGCAGATGGATTTCGGTCTACTTGCCTTGGCGTACCGCCCATGCTTTGAGCCTCTACCTTTCTTTGCAGCATAGTTAGCATTGGTTTGCGCACATAATCCTGTCAATTGCCCAGCTGTAATTCGTTTACCTCGCTTAGCTGTTTTATCGTCTTTTGGGAGAGAGACATCACTAGTGAACATCATGGGACCCCGGTCCATATTACCATCACTGATCACACCCGCTATTTACTTCCTGTTCTTATTTACTAGTTGCAGTCATACCTATCACTATTATCTCTTGCGTTTGATCCTTTGTAAACGACAAGGCCGGAGGGATTGACAACCTCTCTGTACTCGTTGGGAGCAAAGTTATTTGTATCTGTGTGCAGGTCCTGTCAATCGTAAGTATCTGGCGCCGTTAGCAGTTGACACCTTCTTGTTGACCCTCGGAGTCTCACGGGATTCGATCCTTGGTATCTTTGCCAAGGGAAAACTACCGCTACACTGCATCTCAAACCTTCCACTTGGGGTAACCAACGAGGGGTGAGAAGCCATCAAGCAAAGTTTTCTGGCGCCGTTGCCGGGGACTCCACTCTTCAAGATAGGGGAGTTGCACGCTATCTTTTACCCTTGCTTTTTAGTCTTGTTAGTTTACCTTTCAGTTTTTGCTTTAGTGTCTTCTATAAAAAATCACAAAAATAGTTATCTTGCTTGCTTGCTGCTATGGGTTCCACCGAGAACACCAAGTTGTGTGACTTCACTAGTCATAACAACGATGACTTTATCTGCACGCCCATTACTACACCTGCCACTTCAGCACCTTCTTATGAAATTAAACCTGCTTTACTGAACCTAGTTATGAAAGATCAATTCTCCGGTGCTGGAGATGATGCTGCTTTACACTTAAACAATTTTGTTGAACTCTGTGATATGCAAAAGTACCGAGAAGTAGATAGTGATATTGTTAAGCTTAAGCTTTTTCCTTTCTCCTTGAGAGGACGATCTTAAATTTGGTTTCAATCTTTGCCTAGAAATAGCATAGATTCTTGGGACAAGTGCAAGGATGCCTTTATTGGAAAGTACTATCCACCTGCTAAAATTATCCAACTAAGGAGTAACATAATGAATTTTAAACAATTGGATAATGAACACGTTGCCCAAGCTTGGGAACACATGAAATCTCTTGTCAGGAACTGCCCTACTCATGGTTTGACTACTTGGATGGTTATCCAAACTTTTTATGCAGGCTTGAACTTTACCTCGCGGAACTTGTTAGATTCGGCAACGGGAGGAACCTTTATGTCAACTACACTTGGTGCTGCCACGAAGCTTCTCGATGAGATGATGACCAATTATTCCCAATGGCACACCAAACGCGCTCCAACAGGTAGGAAGGTAAACTCTGTCGAGGAGATTTCCTCCCTAAATGAAAAAGTTGACTTGATCATGTCTCTACTTTCCAAGCAATCATCTATTGATCCTCGTGATGTTCCTTTAAATTCTTTGATTGCTCAAGATCAAGTAGATGTGAACTTTATCTCTAGAAACAATTTCAATAACAATGCTTATAGGAGTAATTTTGGTAGCAACCCTAGACCGTTCCCCTCTAATTCCTATGGGAACAACAATGCTTATCTAGCACCAAGAACTCCACCCAAAGAGATAGAGACATGCCTAGTTATGAGAAACTTCTAGAAATAGAGAAGGCCACTAAGAACTACATGCACACCCAATATGAACAAAACAAAACCTTCTCGAGGCAATTAGATGAGCATACTGCTATCTTGCAAGACATTGGTAGACAACTGGAGAGCCTAAATATTGAGATTTCTAACCTCCAGACTAGGCTCACTATCACTGAGACCCAAGTTTCCAATATGTCCCACACACAAGCCACTTTGATAAACGAAATGGCAGCTAAACCTGAAGTGGTTGCACCCCTAAAGGAGGAAGAAGATAGAATTAAGAACCTTCCTACCCACCACACTGTTGCTACTATCCAAGTTGTTGAGGATATCCAAACTCTTAGCACCCAATGCACTCCTGGTCCCATTGGACCTATTAATGGTGATGCTATGACCTCAACCGTAGAAACTCCTATGACCATAGAAACTACCAAACAAGTGAGCCTAAAGGACACCACTACCACTTTACTTGATAATAGTGACCTTGATTTTGATAATTGCACCCTTACCGAAGTTATTGATTTCCTTCACAAGATGTCTAGAGATCCCCGCACTAGCACACTCAATCTTGCCTTCACAGAGCATATCACCAATGCTCTCATCAAAGATAGGGAGGAGAAACTTAGGGTAGAAGCCTCCATACCTAGAAAGCTAGAAGATGGTTGGGATCCTATGATTAAAATTAAGTTGAATAACTTCTCTTGCTATGCTTTATGTGATGTTGGAGCTAGTACCTCCGTTATGCCCAAAAGAATATATGATATGCTTAAATTGAAACCTTTTGATTCTTGTTCTTTTGGTGTTCGTCTTGTTGATTCTTCCATAAAGAAACCCTTGGGGAGGATCGACGATGTTCTTATCATTGTCAATGACAATTATGTTCCCGTTGATTTTACTATTATGGATATTGAATGTGAACCTTCTTGTCCAATTATTTTGGGACGTCCTTTTCTTCGCACCGTTGGTGCTATCATTGACATGAAAGAGGGGAATATAAAATTGCAATTTCCTCTCAAGAAAGGGATGGAACACTTCCCTAGAAAGAAGATTAAGTTACCTTTTGAGTCCGTTATACGGGCTAGCTATTCTTTTACTCTTGATAAAACTTGATCTCTTTGCATTATGCCTAGCTTAAAGGCATAAAAGAAAGCGCTTTTGGGAGGCAACCCACAATGAATAAAATTTTATTTTGCTTTTGATGTGTCTTGATGTTTGCTACTACAGTAGCATCATCATTGTATCTTTACTTTTCAGCTTTGTGCCAAGTTTAGCCTCTGATTGCAAGAAAGTTCAAAAGTTGTGACGTGCTGTCCAGGAAACAGATTCTGTCCTTGGACAGAAAAATTCTTATAAAATCACCACGTCATCCTTTTGGTCTGAATTGTTTTGACAGCGTGCTCTATACAATTGGCTTTCGGGCGTCTGTTCTGAGTTTTTTGATTTGAGTTGCAGAAGTGCCCCGAAAAAATTATTTACTACCTGCTGGTCTGTTTTTCACAGATTCTGTCCTGTTTTGCCTTTCCTTCGTTCTGCAAACCTTGAGCTTGATTTTTCTTTGCAAAAACCTTTTGGCAATCTTGAGAAATAGTAGACCTTCAAGATTATCCTTATTTCTAGCAAGGAAAAAATATTTTATTATGGGTACTAACCTCGCTAATCAGATTATGATGAGTTATGTATGAAGGGAGTTTTCAAGTGTGCGAGGGAAGATGATAAAAAGATTCAGGAGTGTCAAACGCTCAAGCTTGGGGATGCCCCCGTGCACCCCCAAGAAATATTCAAGAAGACTCAAGCGTCTAAGCTTGGGGATGCCCCCGTGCATCCCCTTCTCCATCAACAATTATCAGTTCGTCTTTCGTTCCACTATATTTTAATCACTTCATGTGTTATGTGCTATGCTTGGAGCGTCTTGCTTTTAGTTTCCTTTTTAGCTTTCTTTAGCTTTGCATGCTGTTCATAACAAGTTGGAACCCATCTTTCTTTGTGTGGGAGAGAAACACGCTCCACTTCAACCTAGAACACAACATAGGATTTTCATGTTTATCTTTGCTGTGTATGTTCTTTATCTTTCAATAGCTACTGTCATGTTTAGCTCTTAGTTTTCATGCTTTTCTTTTTAAAGAGCTTTTGTTTAGTTGGTCGCTGGAACTCTCTTGAGTTATCATGCTTATCTTGTTAAGAGAGTTGGCTTCTGTTGCACTGGTTGATATGTCTATGATAAAAATGCTATGTGCATAATGGTGCTTAGTAGTTCATGTTTTCTTATGGTTAGTCTCAAATAGCTGGGGGGTTCTTAATGTGTTATTGAAGTACCAACATGATTTGTTTGCCTATGATGTGGTATGGTTTAGTGATATCTTCCTCCAACAATTTATTTTGATTGACTTGGCATATGCTCACGCATATTGAAGACTGTAAAGAAAGTCTATCAAGCCTTGATGATCTTTAATTTCTGAGTAGCGATATAACTTCCATGCCCGATTCAATGTTGCTTTGTCGCTCTGCATGATTATGACCGTCATTGCTCTCTTAGTTGGTCGCTCCCAGTCTTTTGCTAACCTTCGCCTGTACTAAGCGGACTGACTGCTTGTGCATCCAAGATCCTTTAAACCAGTTATGCCATATGAGTCCACCATACCTTCCTATACATGGTATTTACCTGCCATTCCTAATGAAGACTATCTTGTACCATCTCGAAATTATTCAAAAAAGCATTTCTCTTTTGTGCCTCTGTTTTAGCTCATGAGGAAGTAGTAGTTAATTCATGATCTTTTTAAGTTGGACAAAGTTTCACCCCGGGATTGCATGTCTAATCTGCAAACCCCTAATACGAGAAGGAACTGGCAAAGAGTGCGCCCGTCTCATTAAAAAATATACAACAAACAAACCCTCCTTCACGCTTTGTTCATGAGAAATCAGAAAACTTTGGCAGTGATAAACAAAGGAGATTAAGGGGATGTGATCGTCCTCGTGCGGGAGCCGTTCCTCGAAACTTGTCCAGCTCGAGAAGTAATTGAGTTATCTACTAGCATTCGTTGACGAAATATGCATAATCCAAAAAATAATTTTTACCTCTATTTTTAAAAATCAAGAGCTCTGGTACATGTCTAGTTTTTGTTTCCGACCACGGGTTTTCAACCTTGCCATCAAAAGCCACGGTTCGAGAGTCTCCACCTTCTTTCTTTAAAGCACCAACTATTGAGAGCATGATTGTCATTCTAAGTGTAATGTGCATTGTCCCAAAGTACCATTGTCTTCTGCATGATTATGATATCGCTTATTATGAAGTCATTGTATCTAGTCGTCATTTAAACTTCGGAGGTGCCCCTGCATTTATGTTTTGCTTCACTAAAGGGGGCAAGCGAGGTACCACTTTGTCATGTTTGCACACCATGCTCACTACAAATCTATTGAGTGTTTCAGTATCATATTGTAAAACTTTCAGTTCTTTGTGATATTCTCATGAGGCAACTTAATTACTAAAGATTCATTGTCTCAGTAAGCATTTGTCATGTGACTGTGAAAAGTTCTTATATGGTTGATAGCATGTCACCACAGAAATTATGCTTGTTATCATTTACCTACTCGAGGACGAGCAGGAATTAAGCTTGGGGATGTTGATACGTCCAAAACGTATCTATAATTTCTGCTTGCTCCATGCCTCTTTTGTGTGATATTGCTATGATATTTATGCACTTCCATACACTTTTGATCATATTTGGACTAACCTATTAACTCAGTGCACCCCAGTGCCAGTTTCTGTTTTCTGCTGTTTTTGTATTTCAGGTTTTCCCATTACGTAAATTGCCCGAAAAATTCCGGGAAAAATATATAAAAAATCAGCGTTCCGGAAGCTTCCATGCGGCCAAAGTAGGGCCAGAGGGGGGCCATTGGGGCTCCAGGCGCCCTGGGGGGGCGGCCCCACCCCTGGCCGCGCCGGGGGGCGCCTGGGCCCCCTTGACCTCCGCTGATGCCCCCCTTTGGCATATATTTACACCGCGTCCCGAAACCCTCGAGGACGGAACCCTTTTTCGCGAACTCATCTCTGTTCCGCCGCCGCCGCACTTCCAAGATCGGGAGCACCAGGAGAACTCTTCCCGGCACCCTGCCGGAGGGGAGAACCACCACCGGGAGCTTCTCCACCACCATGGACGCCTCCCAGATGAGTTGTGAGTAGTCCCCCTTGGACCATGGGTCCATGACCAGTAGCTATGTGATGTTCTTCTCCCCTCTTTGTTCTTCACCGATTAGACCTCGTGAGCTGCCCTACATGATCGAGGCACATATGTAATCCTTATGCTGTTGCTATGATGAGTTTGCTGGGATCCGATGGATTATGAGATTATGTTCAGATTGTGTGTGAGTAATATATTTGATTTACCTCTTTTATATTTATGTTCTTGAGTAATTTTTGCATGTTCTCCGTTGCTATTTATTGCTTTGGCCAAGTAGTAGGTAGTAACTCTAAGAGGGAACGTTATGCTTGATTGTGGGTTCATGCCCCTCGATGACTAGCTTGAGTGACAGAAACATGAGTCTAGGGGATGTGCTGTTGCCACAAGGGAAAAAAAGGGTGCTTGTACTTGCGGGTGCAAGGATTGTTTACTTTACGCAAAGTTCTTTTAATGCAGTTGTCTGTTGCTTTGAGTTTACACTATGGGTGGGACTCGCAACTTAATACCAGCGAGATGTTCTGGATAGATATCTCAAGGTGGATGATTAGTAGTAGATGCAGATGGATTTCGGTCTACTTGCCTTGGCGTACCGCCCATGCTTTGAGCCTCTACCTTTCTTTGCAGCATAGTTAGCATTGGTTTGCGCACATAATCCTGTCAATTGCCCAGCTGTAATTCGTTTACCTCGCTTAGCTGTTTTATCGTCTTTTGGGAGAGAGACATCACTAGTGAACATCATGGGACCCCGATCCATATTACCATCACTGATCACACCCGCTATTTACTTCCTGTTCTTATTTACTAGTTGCAGTCATACCTATCACTATTATCTCTTGCGTTTGATCCTTTGTAAACGACAAGGCCGGAGGGATTGACAACCTCTCTGTACTCGTTGGGAGCAAAGTTATTTGTATCTGTGTGCAGGTCCTGTCAATCGCTAAGTATCTGGCGCCGTTAGCAATTGACACCTTCTTGTTGACCCTCGGAGTCTCACGGGATTCCATCCTTGGTATCTTTGCCAAGGGAAAACTACCGCTACACTGCATCTCAAACCTTCCACTTGGGCTAACCAACGAGGGGCGAGAAGTCATCAATCGCGAGCCCCCGACCTCCACACAAAGGATGACACTCAATAAATAAATCATGCTCCAACTTCGTCACATAATGGTTCACCATACGTGCATGCTACGGGAATCACAAACCTCAACACAAGTATTTCTACAATCCACAACTACCCACTAGCATGACTCTAATATGACTATCTTTATATCGCAAAACTATTGCAAGGAATCAAACATATCATATTCAGCGATCTACAAGTTTATGTAGGATTTTATGACTAACCATGTGAATGACCAATTCCCGTGAACTCTCTAAATAGATATAAGTGAAGCAAGAGAGTTTTAATTCTTTCTACAAAAGTTATGCCCACGCTCTAACGATTATAAGTGAAGCAAAAGAGCATTCTACAAATGGCAGTTTTCTATGTGAAGAGAAACAGGCAATCCAAACTTCAAATGATATAAGTGAAGCACATGAAGTATTCTATAAAGCCATACTCACAAGATATAAGTGATGTGCAAAGAGCATTCTATAAATCAACCAAGGACTATCTCATACCAGCATGGTGCATAAAAGAAAAGGTGAAAACTAAACGCAAAAGACGCCCCAAGATCAGCACATATCACATGAATGAAACGAATCCGAAAACATACCGATACTTGTTGAAGAAAGAGGGGATGCCTTCCGGGGCATCCCCAAGCTTAGACGCTTGAGTCTCCTTGAATATTTATCTGGGGTGCCTTGGGCATCCCCAAGCTTGAGCTCTTGCCTCTCCTTCTTCTCCTCACATCGAGACCTCCTCGATCTTCGAACACTTCATCCACACAAAACTTCAACAGAAAACTTGGTAAGATCCGTTAGTATAATAAAGCAAATCACTACTCTAAGTACTGTTGCAAACCAATTCATATTTTGTTTTTTCATTGTATCTACTGTAATATAACTTTTCCATGGCTTAATCCACTGATAGAAATTGATAGTTTCATCAAAACAAGCAAACTATGCATCAAAAACAGAATATGTCCAAAACAGAACAGTCTGTAATAATCTGAACATTCACCATACGTCTGATACTTGAAAAATTCTGCCAAAATTAGGAAAAATAAAAAAGGTGTATAGAAAGATAGTGCAAAATGTTTCAGAACCATTTGACGTTCCAGAAAAAAAAATGCAAAATTGCGCACTACAGCCAAAGTTTCTATCCTGCACCGCACAAACCAACAAGCATTGTAAACATCTTATAGGCAAACCTTGGCACATTATTTTTATAATACAATGGAATTGTACAAGGGGATAATTATTTTTGTTGAAAAGTTTCTGTAATTAAGATTCACAAAGTTTCCATGGGCATGAACAAAGTTCAAGGACGTCCCCCACTTTCACAATGCTCGTCTATATCACTTTCACTTTTCTTTTTGAAAAGTTTTAGGTTCCCCTCTTTATTTTTTTTGTTTTAAAACTTTCTAAAAGCACACAACCGAAATAAATGACTCTCTAAAACTTCCGGGTTGTCTCCCTGGCAGCTCTTTCTTTAAAGCCATTAAGCTAGGCATATAGTGCTCAAGTGATGGATCGACCCGGATTCCAAGGTATATCAAAGCCAATTTTAATTAGCAATGTTTTGGCATTTAGTAGTGAGCACAAAGTGATATGTGTCATGAGACAACAAAGTCTAACTCTCTTCCTATGCATCGGTATAACATAAAAGAACAATTCATGCACATCAAGTAAAGGCCAATGCATAGTATAAGCAGTTTCTTGCAATTTTATCGTGTTGGAAACATAGAGAGGCGGAGATGTAGTTCCTCTCTCATAATAATTGCAAGTAGGAGCAGAAAAGCACATGCATATTATACTCATCAAAATCATCATGTGTAACGAAAAAAGGCAATCCATCAATATAATCCTTAATAAGTGCAAACTTCTTCGATATAGTGTAGTTTGGAGAATTCAAAAAGATAATAGGACTATCATGTGTGAGTGCAATAGCAACTATCTCATGTTTAACATAAGGAACTATAGCAAGTTCATCTCCATAAGCATAATTCATATTGGCATCTTGGCCACAAGCATAGCAAGCATCATCAAAAAGGGATATTTCAAAAGAATCAACGAGATCATAACAATCATCATAGCATTCATCCTTCGGTAAGCATGAAGGGAAATTAAACAATGTATGAGATAAAGAGTTACTCTCATTAGAAGGTGGGCACGGGTGATCAATCCGCTCTTCCTCCTTTTGTTCTTCGCTCTCCTCCTCATCTTTTTCATCTAATGAGCTCACAATGTCATTAATTACTTCTTTCATAGACTCCTGCAAAATATTAGTATCTTCTTGGACAGCGGAGGAGTCCTCAATATATGGTTTAACATAGGCATTAGAAGCATAATTATCATAACAATGTTTAAATATGGCAAATTTTTCAGATTTGTAAAGAGTAGCATCATACTTTTCAATCAAAGAAGCAATTTCATAAGCACCCTTAAAAGCAACAAATTCTTCAATTTGTTGAACATCATAGTAACTATAAACACCCTTAGCATACGAAGATACGATTCCATTATCACTAAACTCACATTGGTAGGGAAGGTGTTTCTTAGGGTCTTCAGAACAACAAGTAAAATCATATATTTCACATAAATTCCAAGCATAGCATTGCAAACGATGAATTTGATCCAGTAAAAGTTTCCCTTTTTCAGATATGCGGTGTCGCACATAACAAGCATGCTCATGTAAAGATTTGCCCTCAACTAAGCTAGTTGGGGTTTCAGCCCGAGCACATATGAATCGAAGATGATCCAAGTAGAAAGCTTCAGGAGTGTGATAGATTTTGAGTGGTTCTTCAACCATTAGTTCAGCAGGTACCACTATATTTTTGGTATTTTGCGTTTCCTACCCAGAACTAAAGATAGAAAACAACTTAGAACATCAAATTAAATCTACTTAGTGATAAAGCAAACAAGCACACACGAGAATATTCACCCCACGCTATTGCTCCCCGGCAACGGCGCCAGAAAAAGGTCTTGATAACCCACAAGTGTAGGGGATCAGTTGTAGCCTCTTTCGATAAGTAAGAGTGTCGAACCCAACGAGGAGCTAAAGGCAGAACAAATATTCCCTCAAGTTCTATCGACCACCGATACAACTCTACGCACGCTTGACGTTTACTTTACCTAAAACAAGTATGAAACTAGAAGTACTTTGTAGTTTTTGTTGGATAGGTTTGCAAGAATATAAAGAGCACGTAAATATAAACTAGGGGTTGTTAAGATAAAGACACAACTAAAGTTAATATAGCGAGTGTGGAAAAGTGGTGGTAGGAGTTGCGAAATTGCCCCTAAGCAATTGACTACGTTACTAGACCGATAGCAAGTTTTATGTGGGAGAGGCCACTGCTAGCATGTCATCCCTTACTTGGAATTCTATGCACTTATGATTGGAACTATGATCAAGCATCCGCAACTACTAACGTTCATTAAGGTAAAACCCAACCATAACATTAAGATATATTGGCCCCCCTTCAATCCCGTATGCATCAATTTCTACGCTAGGTTGAAGTTTCTGTCACTCTTGCCCTCCAATACGTAGTCCTATCAACATACAACTAACCCTATGGTGTGATCCACGCACGCGCTCATATGATGGGCACCAAAGGACAACAACATAACCACAAGCAATTTAAATCAATCATAGCAATTCACCAATCACCGATAGGACAACGATAATCTACTCAGACATCATAGGATGGCAACACATCATTGGATAATAATATGAAGTATAAAGCACCATGTTCAAGTAGAGGGTACAGTGGGTTGCGGGAGAGTGGACCACTGTAGATAGATGGGGGAAGGTGATGGAGATGTTGGTGAAGATGACACATGTGTTGGTGTAGATCACTGTCACACGATGATGGCCCGGGTGGCACTCCGGTGCCACCGGAAGCGAGGGGGAGAGAGCCCCCCTCCTTCTTATTCTTTCTTGACTTTCTCCCTAGATGGGAGAAGGGTTTCCCCTCTGGTCCATGGCCTCCATGGCGGCAGAGGGGCGAGAGCCCCTTCGAGATTGGATCTGTCTCTCTGTCTCTCTATGTTTCTGCGTTCCCAGATTCTGGCCCTTCACCGTTTCTTAAATTCCCGGAGATCTGTAACTCCAATTGGGCTGATTTTTTGACACGATTTTTATCCGGATATTAGCTTTCTTGCGGCGAAAGAAGGGCATCAACCGACTTACGGTGTGGCCACGAGGGCCCAGGGCGCGCCCCCTGCCTCGTGGCCCACTCGGGCATCGTATCGTGTTGGTTCCATTTCCCAAAATTCACATATATTCCAAAAAAAAATCTCTGTCCGTGTTTATTCCGTTTGGACTCCGTTTGATATGGATATTCTGCGAAACAAAAAACATGCAACAAACAGGAACTGGCACTATGCACTGTATCAATATGTTAGTCCCAAAAAATAGTATAAGAAGTTGCCAAAAGTATATGAAAGTTGTAGAATATTGGCATGGAACAATAAAAAATTATAGATACGACGGAGACGTATAACTCTGTTCTTATGAACTCAATACACTAGATGCATGCTGGATAGCGGTAGATGTGTGGAGTAATAGTAGTAGATGCAGGCAGGAGTCGGTCTACTTGTCTTGGACGTGATGCCTATATACAATGATCATGCCTAGATAGTCTCATAATTATTCGCTTTTCTATCAATTGCTCGACAGTAATTTGTTTACCCGCCGTAGAATATCTCTATCATGAGAGAAGCCACAAGAGAAAACTGTGGCCCCCGGGTCTATTTTCAATATATCAATCTACATCTACTTTACTTTTGTTGCTTTTATTTGCTGTTCTTATAAACCAAAAATACCAGAAATATAAACTATCATCTCTATCAGATCTCACTTCCGTAAGTGACCGTAAAGGGATTGACAACCCCTTATCGCGTTGGCTGCGAAGTTCTTATTTGTTTGTGCAGGTGCGAGGGACTCGCGCGTGGTCTCCTACCGGATTGATACCTTGGTTCTCAAAAACTGAGGGAAGTACTTACGCTACTGTGTTGCATCTCCCTTTCCTCTTCGAGGGAATACAACGCAAGCTCAAGAAGTAGCAACCCTAACAGACAAGCTTTCTCTTTTGAACCGATGGTACATGATAGTATTTGTGAGTCTACTGAGAAAATAATCCTTGATGATTTAGTGAAAAAGGCAAGCTCTGGTCCATCTGATCCTGCTTCTCCAACATTTTTCAAGACAAAAGAAATTGCTCCTAGTCTTATCATTGAAAACGAAACTAAAAATGCTCCTGATAGCATGGATCTGGAGCCCAGGACTAATATTAGGGAAGCATGCCTAGATTAAGGGATTGTCACTTCAAAGCAGATGAAGCAATCCCTTCCTCCCGCTTCACTTATAGAAAATGAGCTATTCCTACTAGCTAATACTGAAAGACTGCAGTCCTTCGAGGATGGAAATATTATAGCTGAATTAGGTGTCACCGCTAATCCCTCCTCCTCAAGTGGCTCTACCTCTGGATCTTCTTGCTCTGTCGGCCCTCCTAGGTTTACTGAAAAAAGAAATTTTCTCCCATAGTTTTTGAAACTATCTCTAAACCAGAATTGCAACTCATGGTTACAGGGCAAGAAGCTTTTAAGGAGGGGCTTGAAATTTTGGAGTTGGGCTTAGAAAGCATGGAGATATGGAAAACTCACTTTGCTCCCAAGTCCTCTAGTGATAAGGTATTTCATATTCCAGTGGACTGGGTAAACTTCATTATTCTAGCACTCTCTTCTCCTGAAAATTTTGATTGGGTGAGGGTTTTCATTAATTCCCAAATGTGGAAATTGATATTGCAAGGATCTGACAGTCAGTCACAGATTCCATTTGTAATCCCTCCTAAGTGTATTCCTTCTTGTCAAGCTCTCCAAGCTACTTCTTGTACCAGTTGCCCTGATATTCCTTTCTCCACTCCGCAAAGTAAATTTTCTACCATGGTGAACGTGAGATTGCTGGAGAAATGTCTTCCACAACTAGTGCACTTCACATGAAAATAAAAAGGAAGGAAAAGACCCATGTGGTTGATACATTGGTAAGGAGAAGTGCTAGACTACTTGATCTTGTTGGGGAACATAGTATTTCAAAAAATTCCTACGAACACGCAAGATCTATCTAGGAGAAGCATAGCAACGAGCGGGAAAGTGTGTCCATGTACCCCCATAGACCGAAAGCGAAAGCAGTTAGTAATGCGGTTGATGTAGTCGAAAGTCTTCGCGATCCAACCGATCCAAGCACCGAACGTACGGCACCTCCGCGTTTAGTACACGTTTAGCTCGATGACGTCCCATGAACTCTTGATCCAGTTGAGTGTCGCGGGAGAGTTTCGTCAGCACGAAGGCGTGGTGACAATGATGATGAAGTTACCGGCGCAGGGCTTCGCCTAAGCACTGCAACGATATGACGGAGGTGTGTAACTATGGAGGGGGGCACAACACACGGCTAGGAACAATTGATGTGTGTCCAAGGGGTGCCCTCCCCACGAATATAAAGGAGGGAGATGGAGGAGGCGGCCGGCCTAGGAGGGGGCGCGCCAAGGGTGGAGTCCTACTCCCACTAGGAGTAGGATTCCACCTTTCCTAGTAGGAGTAGGAGAAGAAGGAAGGGGAGGGAGAGAACAGAGGAAGGATGGGGGCGCCGCCCCTCCCCCTAGTACAATTCAGACTAGACATGGGGGGGTGGCCTGCCCTATGCAGCACCTCTCTCTACCCTAAAGCCCGCTAAGGCCCATTAACTCCCCCGGGGGTTCCGGTAACCTCCCGGTATTCCGGTATTTATCCTATGACCCCCGGAACCCTTCCGGTGTCCGAATATAACCTTCCAATATATCAATCTTTATGTCTCGACCATTTAGAGACTCCTCTTCATGTCCATGATCACATCCAGGACTCCGAACTACCTTCGATACGTCAAAACACATAAACTCATAATACCGATCGTCATCAAACGTTAAGCGTGCGGACCCTACGGGTTTGAGAACTATTTAGACATGACCGAGACTCATCTCCAGTCAATAACCAATAGCAGAACATGGATGTTCATATTGGCTCCCACATATTCTACGAAGATCTTTATCGATCAAACCGCATAACAACATACGTCGTTCCCTTTGTCATCGACATGTTACTTACCCGAGCTTCGATCGTCGGTATCATCATACCTAGTTCAATCTCGTCATCGGCAAGTCTTTTTACTTGTTCTGTACTACATCATATCATGACTAATTCATTAGTCGTTTGCTTGCAAGGCTTATTATGATGTGTATTATCGAGAGGGCCTAGAGATACCTCTCCGACACTCGGAGTGACAAATCCTATTCTTGATCTATGCCAACACCACAAACACATTCGGAGACACCTGTAGAGCATATTTACGATCACCCAGTTACGTTGTGACGTTTGATAGCACATAAGGTGTTCCTCTGGTATTCGGGAGTTGCATAATCTCATAGTCATAGGAACATGTATAAGTCATGAAGAAAGCAATAGCAGAAAAACTAAACGATCAAGTTGCTAAGCTAACGGATGGGTCTTGTCCATCACATCATTCTCCTAATGATGTGATCCCGTTGATCAAATGACAACTCATGTCTATAGTTAGGAAACATAACCATCTTTGATTAACGAACTAGTCAAGTAGAGGCATACTAGGGACACTCTGTTTTGTCTATGTATTCACACATGTATCAAGTTTCTGGTTAATACAATTCTAGCATGAATAAAAGACATTTATTATGATATATAAGGAAATATAAAAACAACTTTATTATTGCCTCTAGGGCATATTTCCTTCAGATCTCCATAAGGGTTTTAAAAGAAAAGAATGTAGCAACAGAAATTGTATGGCCTGTCACACTGATCCTCCAAATCTAAAATGGCAAGATTGTCAAAACCATAAATATTGCTTTTTGCAAGGTACCACAGAAGGATACCGCTGAAGCTATCCTCAAGATTAAACCCAAGAGGAAGAAGGGGAGAAAGGAGGAGGATAAGCAAATGACTGATGAAGCTGAAGCAAAGACTGCTCCCAGCAACAAGGACTGAAAAGCTGGACTCTCCTATGGATACCTCATTAATGTATTTAAGTTATAATAGGCTTAAGGTTGTTACCATGTTGATCTTTTGGAACTTGGCAGAAATTCAGTTGTTTTCCTTGTATGGTATGGTATTGTAAGGCCAGAACTTGTAGTATTGGCCCCCGTTTGTGGTTCTTCTCTTTTGAATATCATGAATAGACAATGAAAGTACTTAACTAGAATGTCAGGGGATTGAATGATAAGTCCAAATGGCATGCACTGTCCAATAAGATCCAAGAATTAAATTGTGAGATCATCTGCCTACAAGAAACTAAGAAAGAGCACATTGACTCTATCTTTTTAAAGAACTTCTGTCCCAAAAGAATCAAAAAGTTTGAGTACCTTCCATCTAGAGGGGCATCTGGAGGATTACTCATAGCTTGGAATGAAACTCTTTTTAAAGGAGAGAAAGTGTTCCAACCGACTTTGCAATATCAATAAATTTCACTTCAACATAAAATGGCAACTCTTGGATACTCACAAATCTTTATGGCCCTTGTCAGCCAGCACAGAGAGACCACTTCATCAACTGATTTTCCAACATTCAAATGCCTCAAGATCGAGATTGGCTCATTGTTGGTGACTTTAATTATATCAAATACCCTGAAAACAGAAATAAAAGTGGTGGTAATATATAGGACATGATTAATTTCAATGCTGCAATTAGTGCTCTAGGGTTGTTGGAAATTCCATTGAAAGGAAGAAATTTTACATGGAGTAATATGCAATAAGCACCCCTACTTGAGAAACTAGACTGGTGCTTTTCTTCTGCATCCTGGACTTTTACTTACCCTAATACTACATCATACTTCCTGGTTATACCCATCTCTGACCATGTTCCGTGTGTCATTCAAGTGGGTACAAATATTCCAAAGTCAAATATGTTCAGATTTGAGAACTACTAGCTTCGGATTCCCGATTTCAAAGAGGTGGTGATAAAAATATCTGGGATCAAGATATTGATGAGAAAGCTAGTGCTAAAAGGATTACAATCAAATTCAAAATACTAAGAAAGGGGTTCAAAATCTGGTCTTTTTTCAAACTTAGGTCAGCACATTTAAAACACAAATGAGGTCATTTTACTGTATGATGTGATTGAATAATACATGCTTCTAAGTGTGGAAGAATAGAATAGAAGAAATATCCTAAAGGCCTATCTGATTAATCTTCTCCACTTTCAAAACTTATATTGGACACAGAGAGCCACAGTTAGGTGGGTAAAATTTGAGGATGGCAATATGATTTTTTCCAGGTCAAAGTACAATAGAATTCACACATAATCAGATATCATATTTGATGGTTGAGCAGCAAAATGAACGTGGTGATCATCATGCTAAGGCCACAATTTTATGGAGAGCCTTTAAAACAAGATTGGGAAGTTGTTCTCCTACCACTAATTGCTTTGATATTGAGAGCATGATAAAATCAAATATAGACCCGAGTAGCTTGGATGCCCCTTTTACCAAGGCTGAGATAGATGAGGTGATTTTAAATCTTCCTTCAGATAAATTACCAGGAGCTGATGGTTTCAATGGGGCTTTTATAAATGGGTCTTTTATATTTGTGTCCCTAACTCGAACCCACTACTCAGATTTACCCCTAATTTTGAAGTGTGCTCAAATTTACTCTCTGCCGTTAAGTGTCCTTATAGAAATGCCCTTCCATGCCGTTACCGTCCAGTCAAAGCTGTTTGACCGCTACCTGACTGTTTCTTTGACAGTTTTGCCCTTGTCTCCTTCTGTCACTTACGGCTGGGGCCCATTCTCAAAAAATAAAACAAAAAACACTTTCTCTCACCCCTCTCTCTCACACACTAATAGGTGGACCCAGCTAGAAAAAATAAAAAAAATAAAAGGGAAAAGGACAAGCTACTTCTATCTCTCTCTTGCGCGTCTCTCTGCCTGCTCAATGACAGGCCGACGACCACTCTCTCTCTCAACTCCGGTGAGGGTGTTGAATGGCAGTTGTCGCCATTGCTGGTATTCCTTGATGCCACAACCCTCTCGCCCTCATTCTCTCTCTGCCGCTCGCCATTTTTCTCTCTCCCCTCCTCTAGCTCTCTCCCGCAAGCCCACCGGAGGCCGCCCTGTCGCCATCGTCAGTCTAGCACACGGGAAACAGAAACCCCAGGCGTCGCTAGCACGCGAGGATGCTCCTACGACATGACATCGCTGCCCGAGCTGACGAATTTGACTAGAGGAGTCCAGTACCAAGCGCGAGGACGCATCTGCCCCGCCTCCGGCCTTGGATCGCCGTCATCAATTTCATGCCATTGAAGCACGCCGGCGGTTCCTAGCCGCTCCCCGGGCGTCTTGGTGTACAACAGAAGCCGCGGACATCCTCCATAGCAAGCCCCAGGACCTCGGGTCGTCTTCCCCATGATCTCTGTGCTCTGCCATGGCTGCCATGGTTAAATTCCTCGCTTCAGTCTTCCTCGAGCCCTAGCGGCGGCGTCATCGCGCTCCTAGTGAGCTCGTTAATGTCATAGAGCTTCCCCTCTCCCCTTGTATGGGAGCTCCCCCACTTGCTCCGCCCAAAGCCGTAGCGAGAATGGTCGCTGCCGTTCGCTCCGGCGACCATATGGTCCGACGAAAACATCCCTGGATGAGGTAGATCCAGGGATATCACCCGCTTCCCTCGCCCAGCCTCCTCGCGGCCGGCGTGCCCCCACCGCGGCAAGTAGTCGCTATCTGTCACCGTTGGCCTAATCAACAATTAATGAAAACAAAATATGCAGAAAATATTAATAATCAAATAACAGTGAGCCTAATATCAAGTTTGAATAGTACTTTTCGAGATTGGCCCCACATGTAAGTGAGTGAGAGAGAGGGGGTGAGATAAAGTGGTTTTCGATTTTATTTTTTGAGATTGGGACCCAACACTAAGTGGCACATGGACACAAGGAAAAAATGTCAAAGAAACGACTGGTTAGAGGTCAAACAACCTTGACTAGACGATAACAGCTTGGAGGGACATTTCTATAAGAGCACATGACGGCGGAGGGGCAAATTTGAGCAGCCTTTGAAATTAGGGGCAAATCTGAGTTGGTGGTTCGAGTTAGGGACAGAAATGGAAATGGTCCTTTATAAAGGCTTGCTGGAGCATTATATCTCACGATTTCTACCAACTTATTGAGGATTTGAAAGTGCAACTATCCCTGGGTGGTTCTGGTAATTGCTAACAACATATAGCTCATTGAACTAATACTATTACAATATAAATATTTCAGGAAAGTTCAATGATTGGCATGGCATGGACTAGGAATGTGGACCCCTCAAAATGCTAAGGACAAAGGATTGGCTCAAGCTCAAAGCTCAGGACTCTACACTTTCTATTTTAGTGGTCCTAGATCACATTGAGTCCATAGGAAAGCCAATACTATTAAAAGGGGATGAGGTGTTGCTTAATGGCTTTCTTGCTCAAAGTGCTTAGTGATATGCTCCAAAACCCTCAACCACTTTCTCACATCCACATTTGTCCCAAACCAAAAGTCAAACTCGGCCCCACCGAAAAGTTCTATCTGGCGCCACCGAGTTCATTTGACATAGCCACTGCCAAAACCCTAATCCCTTCGGTCTCACCGAAACGGATCTCGGTCTCACACACATGGGATTGCAAACTCTCTGTTTCCCTTCGTAACATTTCGGTCTCATCGAGATGAGCAATCGGTCCCACCGACTTCGCAATGCAAACTCTCTGTTTCCCCTTCGTAACGTTTCGGTCCCACCAAAACGAGCGAATCGGTCCCACCGAGTTTGCCTCACCAACTCTCTGGTGTGCTTATTACCAAAATCGATCCCACCGAGTTTGTGTAATCGGTCTCACCAAGATTACGTTATGCCCTAACCCTAATGAAATCGGTCCCACCGAGTTTATCATATCGGTGCCACCAAAATGCCTAACGGTCACATTATGAACTAAATCGGTCTGACCGAGTTCTCTGAATCGGTCCCACCAAGTTTGGTAAATTCTATGTAATAGTTAGATTTTGTGTGGAGGCTATATATACCCCTCCACCCACTCTTCACTCATGGAGAGAGCCATCAGAACATACCTACACTTCCATTATTCATGTTCTGAGAAGAGAACCACCTACTCAAGTGTTGAGATCAAGATATTCCAATCCTACCATATGAATCTTGTTCCCTAGCTTTCTCCAAGTTGCTTTCCACTCAAATCTTTCTTCCACCATATCAAAATCTGTGAGGGCTGTTTGAGTGTTGGGGAGACTATCATTTGAAGCATTTGAGCAAGGAGTTCATCATCAACACACCGTCTATTACCTTTTGGAGAGTGGTGTCTCCTAGATTGGTTAGGTGTCATTTGGGAGCCTCCGACGAGATTGTGGAGTTGAACCAAGGAGTTTGTACGGGCAAGGAGATCGCCTACTTCGTGAAGATCTACCCTAGTGAGGCAAGTCCTTCATGGGCGATGGCCATGGTGGGATAGACAAGGTTGCTTCTTCGTGGACCCTTCGTGGGTGGAGCCCTCCGTGGACTCGCGCAGCCATTACCCTTCGTGGGTTGAAGTCTCCATCAACGTGGATGTACGATAGCACCACCTATCGGAACCACGAAAAAACATCCGTGTCTACACTTGCGTTTGCTCCCTCCAAATTCCTCCCTTTACCTTCATATGCAATTGTTTTACATTCCACTACTATACTCTTAGAATTGCATGTGTAGGTTGATTGCTTCACTTGTGCTAAGTTGGTAAAATCTGCCAAGAATTAAAATTTGGAAAATGCTAGATTTTTATTTGGACAAGTAGTCTAATCACCCCCCCCTTCTAGACATACTTTTGATCCTACAAGTGGTATCAGAGCTTTGGTCTCCATTTGCCATGATTTCCATAGCTTTGGTGATCATAGCCTTGGTTTCACAACCTAGGAGAGTATGGTGTCTAGCGAGGGAAGTTACCACCGTAGAGGTCCTTACTTTGATGGTACTAATTTTGCTAGTTGGAAGCATAAGATGAAAATGCATATTCTTGGACATAACCCCACCGTTTGGGCTATTGTGTGTATTGGTTTTTCAAGGTGAATTCTTCGATGAGAAGGAACCGAATCGTGAAGCATCCGCAGAAGAGTTGAAGATGCTGCAATACAATGCTCAAGCTTGCGATATCCTCTTCAATGGATTGTGCCCCGAAGAATTCAACAAAATCAGCCATCTTGAGAATGCAAAGGAAATTTGGGATACTTTGATTGATATGCACGAAGGTACCGACTCTGTCAAGGAATCCAAGTTGGATGTGCTTCAAAGTCAACTTGACAAGTTCAAAATGAAGGATGGTGAAGGTGTCGCTGAAATGTACTCTAGGCTTGCTCTCATCACAAATGAGATTGCTGGTTTAGGAAGTGAAGAGATGACCGACAGATTCATCATCAAGAAGATCCTAAGAGCCCTGGATGGAAAATATGACACCGTGTGCACATTGATCCAAATGATGCCCAATTACAAAGATCTCAAGCCAACATAAGTCATTGGAAGAATTGTTGCTCATGTGATGTCACTCAAAGATAAAGAAGAGCTTCACAACAAGTCTAGTGGTGCTTACAAAGCCTCATGTGACGCTCCTACATCATCAAGTGAGAAACAAGTCCTCAATGAGGAATTGAGCCTAATGGTGAAGAACTTCAACAACTTCTACAAGAATAGAAGCAAAGAGAGAAGTTCCAAGTCAAGATCCTACAATGACAAGAGATCTTCAAGTCGCGATAGGAATTGCTACAATTGTGGAAGACCCGGACACTACTCCAATGATTGTACGACTCCCCACAAGAGAAGAGAAGACTCACCTGTAAGGAGAAGTAGAAGAGAAGAATCACCACCTAGAGAGAGAAGGAGTAGAGATGATCGTTATGAACGAAGACCTTCTCGGAGAAGCAAATATTCGGAAAGGAAGGACAAGTCATCAAGGAGATATACAAAACGAAGACATCAAGCTCATGTTGGTGAGTGGGCATCCGGTTCCGACTCCGATAACCACTCCGAGAGAAGCTACTCCTCCGACTCCGAAGATGCTCAAGATGAAGGTGTTGCCGGAATTGCTCTTGTGTCAACCAACTCCTACGACATATTTGACTCACCAAATGAAGGAATTGGAAGATGCTTCATGGCTAAAGGCCCAAAGGTATCACACCCTGAGTATCTTGATTTCAATAGTGATGAAGATGAGTTGCTAGGAGATGATGATTTACTTGTTGGTAGCAATAGTGATGAAACCTATGATGAAATTGCTATTAATCATGCTAATAAAGATAAAATGAATGACAATGATAAGGAGAAGATTGAGCGTCTAACTAAAGAACTAAACACTCTTAAGTTAGCTCATGAAACTACCTTGGAAAATCATCGAGAACTTTTAAGGACTCATGAGAAGTTACGCTTTGAAAAGCTCAACCTTGAGCCAGATCATGTGTTCTTAAAAGCAATCAATGATGATCTTCGCAAGAAAAGTTCTTCTTACACTGCCAATCGTTTACTCTTGTCTACTTACATGCCACAAGTAAAACCTAGCAACAAGAACAAGAAAGATTCTTCCTCTAGTAGTAACAATAATCATGCTAAACCCAATGATGTTGCTTCTAGTAGTTCTCTTGATTCCACTAATGATTCTCTTAGACAAGTTACACTTGAGCAAGAAAATGGCTTATTGAAGGGAATTATAGAGAAAGGTGTTTACAAGAGCCTTGCCGGGAGTAAGCAATTTGAGGAAATTGTACGCAGGCAAGGAAGGTACCGGAAGAATCAAGGTGTTGGTTTTGAACGAAAGTTCAATGCCAATGGAGTTTAGTGGGAAGAAGATCAATACCCCAAGACAAAGTTTGTTCCTCAACAAGAGAAGTATTATCCTACTTCTTTTCAAGGGACACAAGCACACGATGATCTTTCACCACAAGACCACAAGCTAAAAGGCAAGGACAAGCTTCAAGAAGAGATTGCTGCATTTGAAGAAGTTCCTAAGGCCTTGGTCAAGTGGGTTCCCAAGATTACTTCAAGTTCTACTTCATCAAGTACGACTACAACTCCAAGGATTCCCATCAAGATGGTGTGGATCCCGAAGAAGAAGAACTAGAGAGTTCTTGAGGGTGACTCTTCCAACATACTTCACTCATATCATTTTGGCAAGGACAAGTGCAAACAACTTCCATATCTTGCACTAGTTCAAGGAGTCACAAACCCTCTTGTTGGTAAGACAAGGGACAAGGTAACTTAATTGTTTCATGGACATTATCTTGTGTGCAATTCACTCTATGTCTATGGATATCCTTGTTTGTTCCTTGTGGGACTAACCCGTGTAGGTATTGAAAGTGCAACTCACTCCAATGGATTGCTCCAAATGATCTACATCAACATTGAGCATCTACATCTTCAACACCTACATGAAGTCATCATCGACAAAACCCAAGGTTAGTTCATCCCTCTTAGGGGGGGTATCACATCTAGGGGGAGATTTACTCTAATCAATTGAGCTAAAGCAACTCTAATGATGTGAACACAACAATGCTTTATGTAAAAGTGGTAACCCCACTTATGCTTAAACGATGAGTATGTCCTATGATCAAAATGTTCTCATTTGATCCTAAGTCAATATACTCATACATAGATGACCTAGTCATCACCAATTGCTCGATAGATGCTAGAATGGTTGTGCATGCTTTGCCACATGTTTCATTTGCTATCTTATTGTGTGAGCATGTTGAATGCATATTTTTTTCTCATTCAAGGACATCCATTTGTTGCTTTGATTGTTTGGATCTTTTTATTTTGCCAAATGGATGGACAAGAATTCCTAAGAACCACCTCTAGCTATCTATGCTTTTCTCGTCTCAAACTCTATTCATGCTACATCACAAAGTTTGATCAAGTTAGATTCGAACCACTCAGTGCGAGGAGCACTCGAAGTCCCCGATTCGTCATAGACTTAAACTTCCAAAACCTCTTTGTGCATTTCGGTATGACCGAGTCACCCATTTCGGTCACACCGAGTTCACTAAGTTGATCTAGGTTTTCAATCTCGGTGCAACCAATTTGTACTTTTCGGCCACACCGAGTTGCAGTAACTGCTAGCAGTTTTGCATCTCGGTGCCACCGAGTTGTTCCACTCGGTCACACCGATAGGGTCAAGTTATATATACCGACGGGTTGAATTTTAGAAAACTTTTTGAAACTCTTCGCCCGCGCATAACCTGCTCTCCCTCATCGGGTCCTCGGATTGTCTCCTCGTCGCCAGTGGCCTCCCGCCGCTGGTCTCCATTGCCGTCAATGGCAATCTCCATCGCCGTTGCCGCCATAGCAAGTTCACCGCCGCGTTAGGGTACGAACTTGACACTTTGTGCTATTCTTTAACTCCGATTCATAGCACATTGCTTTGCCATGATTCTTGCCACGTTTGAATCTTCCTATCCAGCAGAAACTCTGTAGAAAGTAGTTTTGATTCAAAAAATTTAGGGTTAAGTCTCCGCCAAACTAATCTCGGACCGACCGAGTTGTAGAAATCGGTCTCACCAATTTGGCTTAGGCCATTGCACAAGTGATTTTCGGTCTGACCGAAAATTGCAAATTGGTGCGACCGAGTTCAACTCTCTGTGAAACCCTAGCAATTTCGGTGCCACCGAACTGTGACTCGGTCTGACCGAGTTCACTAGTTTAGGCTCTATAATTGCTTTGGTATCACCGAGTTTAACAAATCGGTAGCTCCAAAATGCTTTCTATAGAGAACTAAAACTAAGTTTTTTTTTGAGTCATCTGTTTTGCAAAAATTATGTACTTTGTGATGCTCATCCACTCTACCTCATCTACATCTATTCACAGGGTCAGCTTTCAGTTTGCAGTGTCAGAGATGTCTGAGGACAGTGACAGTCAGAATAGGTCAGAGGAGCAGGCACAATTGAGTGAGGGCTCTAGTCCCAATAACTCTAGCTATTATGAGAGCAGCAGAAGCACTCCCAATGACCTTCCAAAGGCTGCTACCAAGTCAAGGAAGAAGAAAAACTTCAGATTCTGAGGATGAGGGTTTTGTTGCTGGTGAGGCCACTTCAAAGAAGAAGGTGCTCAGGAAGGAGTATGACATAGCTGAGGTAACTAAGCCAGGATTGAACAAGAAGGCTCTAGCAACAAGAGTTCCTATGTCAAAGGCTAGAGCATCAACTCAAGAGACTATGGTTTTCACACTTGAAACCAGAGTTGATGAGCCAGGAGGAACTAAGAAGAGAGCAAGAAAAACCACAACTAGAGTGATTGGCAAGCCATCCATGTGGGATGATGATGAAGCTGCAGAAGAAGAAGAGGTTGCTGCACCAGCTCCTAAAGCTCAGATGCTTATGGGAGATGCTATCATGTCTGGGGCTGCCCCTTCAAAGCCCAAGACTGCTCCCAAAGCTGCTCAAGCCACCAAGTCTACACCCAAGAGAAGCACAAGAAACATTCCAGCTTCAGAGAAGAACAAGGCCCTAGTGCCTGAGGTTGCTGAAGAAGCTGTGGCCCAAGTGCTCAGAAAGTTGAAGCACAAGATCCCTGATCACAATGATGCTCATCTAGTGGCAGAAGACATGAAATTGAGGAAGGATGCAGGTCTCAGGAAATGGAGACAAGCTGATCCATATGCTGTAAGAAGAAGGACTGCTGTGGACTACATGTTTCATACCAAGGAACAACAAGACTTCTATGGGAGAGTTCTACTCGACAAGAAGCCCATAGTGTGTGATATGAAGAGGGTGGACTGGGACTTCATTTATGAGAATGAATATTATTTTCCCAATGTGCATGAAAGCTTCAAAGAACGTGGTGTTGACAAGTTTGTGGCTCATAAGTTGACAAAGTGGAATGATGAACTCATCATGCAATTCTACTCTACAACTCACTTTTATCATGATGGTAGAATTGTATGGATGTCTGAAGGTACAAGGTACCAGTCGACTGTTGATGAGTGGGCCAAGCTGATCAAAGCCCCTGAAGAGCATGAAGATGATTTGGATGTGTATGCCAAGAAGAAGCAAGACCACAACTCTATGGCCAATATGTACAAGGAGATCTCTGATGATGACTTGGAGACACATAAGTTTGGATCTATACATCACTTGTTGTCTGGTCTAGCCACAATCAATACAATCTTGAGGCATACATTGTTGCCCAAATATGAAGATCAAAAGATGATCAGAGGACATTCAATCAACTTGCTGCATATATTTGATGTGCCTCAGAAGTTCAAAGTTATGAGCCTGGTTGTAGAGACAATCAAGAGGACTGCTGCAGACCAAAAGAGATCATATGGGTATGCTCCACACATCCAGATGCTCATCAACCGCAAGATGGGCACATGAACATACTTATTGGATAGAGAATATCTTCCCTTGGTGCCTAACTTTGAGGACAACACACTTGTCATGGATGAAAATGAACCATCATCAGTGCAAGCACATGAAAGGAGAGAGAAAGACAGAGCTGAGAAAGCTGCCAAGATGCCAAGTGTTGCAAAGGCATCTCAAATGTCCCTCAAATCCAAACAAGATCAAATGTCATATCTGATTCAAGCAACTATGAGGATTGAGAAGGGCTTCGCCACGCTGACTCAGAATCAGGAGAGCTTGGAGAGGATCATCGAAACTAAGTTCTATGGTCTTGATATGAAAGTGATCGAGATACAGTCTGCAGTTGAGAAGCTCCAGGAGGAAGCAGAGGAGAGGAGAGGATAGGCTACCACAAATGCACTTTAGCGAGTGCCTCGAGGTCAGAGATCTGCTGCAGTGCCAGTGCCTGATACGAGAGCTACTACATCAGCACAAGCAGCCACAGCTTCACTGCCACCTCCAGCAGCCACTCCACCAGCTCCAACTACGTCATCTGAAGCCTTCATCCTTGGAGTTCTCTCTACACCACCTCCCGAAGACCAAGCCTGAGAGACGCATATCACTATGCATTTTCAAACTTTTTGGTAACTTGTTGCCAAAGGGGGAGAAATATGTATAGATCATAGGCTTCGAGAGAGAGTATTTTGCCTCTTTGGTCTCTCTTGCTTTTGGCTGAACTTTATTGTGCGTTTGCTTTATACTCTATGTCCGTGTGTGAGATACTTGTTTGATCATGAGATTGATCATATGCTACCTTAATGCTTGCTTGGATGATACTATCTTTTATATCCTTATATGATCATTCACTTTGCTTGGTGATGAGTGCATGTTTTCTGTTTATATCATTTTGAGCGCTCCACCAAGATGTATGTGACATGGAAGAGTAACCCATGATCCTAATCGATTGTGCATTTGCATTCAAACACAAATCTTAAATAATGCAAAAATTTAGGGGGAGCTCTTGTTTATCACATACTTCTCAAAGCGACGATGTATTTAAATCGTATTACCATTTGTCGAAGCTTTGATCTATATGTTGTCATCAATTACCAAAAAGGGGGAGATTGAAAGTGCAACTATCCCTGGGTGGTTTTGGTAATTCCTAACAACATATAGCTCATTGAACTAATGCTATTACAAGATAAATATTTCAGGAAAATTCAATGATTGGCATGGCATGAACTAGGAATGTGGACCCCTCAAAATGCTAAGGACAAAGGATTGGCTCAGTCGCAAAGCTCAGGACTCTACACTTTCTATTTTAGTGATCCAAGATCACATTGAGTTCATAGGAAAGCCAATACTATTAAAAGGGGATGAGGTGTTGCTTAATGGCTTGCTTGCTCAAAGTGCTTAGTTATATGCTCCAAAACCCTCAACCACTTTCTCACATCCACATTTGTCCCAAACCAAAAGTCAAACTCGGCCCCACCGAAAAGTTCTACCCGGCGCCACCGAGTTCATTTGACATAGCCACTGCCAAAACCCTAATCACTTCGGTCTCACCGAAAGGGATCTCGGTCTCACCGAGATGGGATTGCAAACTCTCTGTTTCCCTTCGTAACAATTCGGTCTCACCGAGATGAGCGATCGGTCCCACCGACTTCGCAATGCAAACTCTATGTTTCCCCTTCGTAACGTTTCGGTCCCACCAAAACGAGCAAATCGGTCCCATCGAGTTTGCCTGACCAACTCTCTGGTGTCCTTATTACCAAAATCGGTCCCACCGAGTTTGTGTAATCGGTCTCACCGAGATTACGTTATGCCCTAACCCTAATGAAACCGGTCCCACCAAGTTGATCATATCGGTCCCACTGAAATGCCTAACGGTCGCATTATGAACTAAATCGGTCTGACCGAGTTCTCTGAATCGGTCCCACCGAGTTTGGTAAATTGTGTGTAACGGTTAGGTATTGTGTGGAGGCTATATATACCCCTCCACCCACTCTTCACTCGTGAAGAGAGCCATCAGAACATACTTACACTTCCATCATTCATGTTCTGAGAAGAGAACCACCTACTCAAGTGTTGAGATCAAGATATTCCGTTCCTACCATATGAATCTTGTTCTCTAGCTTTCGCCAAGTTGCTTTCCACTCAAATCTTTCTTCCACCATATCCAAATCTGTGAGGAGCTGTTTGAGTGTTGGGGAGACTATCATTTGAAGCATTTGAGCAAGGAGTTCATCATCAACACACCGTCTATTACCTTTTGGAGAGTGGTGTCTCCTAGATTGGTTAGGTGTCACTTGGGAGCCTCCGACGAGATTGTGGAGTTGAACCAAGGAGTTTGTACGAGCAAGGAGATCGCCTACTTCGTGAAGATCTACCCAAGTAAGGCAAGTCCTTCATGGGCGATGGCCATGGTGGGATAGACAAGGTTGCTTCTTCGTGGACCCTTCGTGGGTGGAGCCCTCCCTGGACTCGCGCAGCCGTTACCCTTCGTGGGTTGAAGTCTCCATAAATGTGGATGTACGGTAGCACCACCTATCGAAACCACGATAAAAACATCCGTGTCTACACTTGCATTTGCCCCTCCAAACTCCTCCCTTTAACTTCATATGCAATTGTTTTACATTCTGCTGCTATACTCTTAGAATTGCATGTGTAGGTTGATTGCTTGACTTGTGCTAAGTTGGTAAAATCTGCCAAGAATTAAAATTTGGAAAAGGCTAGATTTTTATTTGGACAAGTAGTCTAATCACCCCCTCTAGACAGACTTTCGATCCTACATGGTTTCTATCATGAAAGAGTGAGTCCCCAACCCTTAAATGGATCTTTTATCACTCTGGTCCCAAAGGTGGACAATCCCCAAACTCTAGATGACTTTAGGCCAATATCTCTCCTGAACAACACAATTAAAATCATCACAATATTGTTGGCCAATAGATTGCAGAAGGTCATACTTAAGCTAATTCACACCAATCAATATGGATTCTTGAAAAGTAGATCCATTCAAGACTGCCAATCCTTAAAGCAAGGGGTTTTGGCCGCAAATGGATCACCTGGATCAAGATGACCTTTCAGTCGGGATTCTTTTCTGTGTTGCTTAATGGAGTTCCAGGGAAACATGTTAAATGTAACAAGGGGGTAAGACAGGGAGATCCCCTCTCTCCTCTGCTTTTTGTCCTGGCTGCAGATTTTCTACAAACAATTCTAAACACATCAATGCAAGAAGAACTCATATCAAAGCCCATTGACCCCCTATCAAACCCTAATTTTCAGCCATTTGATTTGCTGGTGACACCATTCTAGTACTACCCGTCGAGGAAAGGCAAATAATGCAAGTAAACAATATCTTGGCACATTTTGCAGCCCAAACTAGTCTTCAGATCAACTACAACAAATCTGTCTTAGTACCACTCAATGTTAGGCAGGAAAATCTAAACAATCTTGTTAGCCTCCTGGGATGTAAGCTTGGCAAGTTCCCATTTACCTATCTAGGGCTGCCACTCAGTGATCACAGACTCAAGAATGCAAATCTCACTCCTATATGCAAAACAATTGAGAGAAGTCTAGCAGGGTTCTCTCCAATGCTGGGACATGATGGCGGATTCTAGCTCATCAAATCAGTTCTTTTAGCAATGCCAATATTTTTCATGTGCACTTTGGCACTTCCAGCTGGTATAATTGAACAAATCAACAAATACCTAAGGCACTTTTTCTGTAGGAAGTTTGGACAAGAAATCCAAGGCCCTACCCTCATTGCCCGGGAAAAAGTATGCAAGCCACAAGAACAAGGAGGTCTATGTGTCTTAGACATTGTTGTCCACAATAAAGCTCTATTAATGAAGAATCTTCATAAATTCTTCAATAAGGGGGATTTTCAATGGGTCAATCTCAACTGGGATAAATACTATATCACATAATTACCAGGAGAGAAATTCATGATCTCTAGTTGGTGGAAAAATCATCTCAGACTCCTGCCTGAATTTAAATGCTGGCATTGTGTAAAGCTGGCGATGGAACTACTATTGACTTCTGGAAAGATAAATGGACAGATACACCTCTTTATCAACGCTATCCGCAACTTGTCTCCTATGCTAGAAAGTAATATGTGACTCTATCAGAAATAATCCAGACAAAAGAACTGCAGAATCAGTTTCACACTCGTCTTTCAGAGCAAGCTTTTGATCAATTTACTGAGATTACAGAAGCTCTGCAACAATTTTCAGGGGCTCAATCACCTGACATTTGTAGTTGTGTTTCCGGTCACAAGAAATTCTCATCAATCCAAGTTTATAAAGCTCTCAAAGCAGATACTGAGGCTCACAATATCTTCAATTTTTTTGGAAAAGTCCAAATAGAGTCAGACAGAAAATCTTCTTCTGGTTGATCCTGCATGACAAATTAAACACTAGAAATATGCTCAAGAGGAGAACAATGCATTTACAATCACATGATTGTGTACTGTGTCATGAGCATACAGAGGAAACAACAATGCACTTACTCTGGGACTGCACATTTTCTCAGGACGGCCGGAACATCATCATTCCGCAAAGGAGAAGAGGAGTTTCACCGTTTGATAAGATCATGCTCAGCTGTCAAGAAATCCCCCAAAACATAGCACTAGACATTGTAATCTTGGGGAGCTGGAACATATGGATGCAACAAAATGGAAAATATTCAGAGGAGTAACTCCTAGCTTGAGCTCCTGCAAGCACTGTTCAAACAAGATTTAAGCCTTTTACAACACCGTATCAAGTCTAAGAATACCCGCCTTCAAAAGTTGGATTGATTCACATCTGTGATGTCGAATCTTGAGTACTCTTTCATCTGATATAATGATCCCTAGAACATGAGTAGGATTAATTCTTGTATTTTATTTATTTTTATTCCTTTTCTTTCCACCCTGTAAATATCCCATTTTTAATGAAAATGCCAATGGCTAAAAAAAAAGGGAAACGCAAGTAATAAAGAGGTCTCAGTTTTCTCCATGTATTGTACTTAAGTCAATGGCGGATCTAGAGAAGCACGACAGGGGGTGCCATACTCAATACTCACGTATTTGAGCACTGATAGTACACACAAATTAGCCTGACTACTGTATAGTAAATATACTTTGCATTTTTGTAGGGGGTGCCATGGCACCAATCGAACCCCTGGCTTAAGTGTATTATGTGCATGTGAGCAAGAGCAAGAACGTATTTACAACAGGATGGAGGTAGTTTCACGCTCAAGTGTATTGCTGCAACTATTTTGTGTGTGTGTGTGTGGGGGGGG
>LR738709.1:653188943-653199278 GCA_902687465.1 Secale cereale
ATAGGTGGCTTAAATCTTGTTTTGCATATAATTAAATAGGCGATCGGTTTTTCAGCAAACTCAAGGAGCCTGTATGCACGCTTCTATGGGATTTTTTTAGGCAAGCTTCTACTCCCTCCGTCCGGAAATACTTGTCATCAAAATGAATAAAAAAGGATGTATCTAGATGTATTTTAGTCTAGATACATCCTTTTCGAGACATTTTACAGTACATCAGATAAATAATCACCGTCCATTTTTGCCTATCTAACGGTTAATATTAATTTATACTACCGGATTAGATGGGTAGTATTTCTTGAAAAAAGGGCAAAACTGGAAGAGATTAATATCGAGACAGGAACCCAGCGCAATGATGGACAGAATGGGTGCCTTTAAGCCATCTGCGATGAGCAAATTCGAGAAAAGGTTCATGGCGAGCAGATGAATAGAGCTGGCCGCCGCAACAAACACGTCGACGGGATAAGCCTGCACAAATTTGTGAGCGCTCTAGTCCATGGGTCGCCAATCCGCCGAGCTAGTAGCTCCTGCTACTTGCGTCCCTGCTCCCACGCAGAAGAATGAGCGCTGGATTTGTTAGATTGGTTAGCCCTCTGTATACCAAAAATTGTAGCACAACAGGCCATGGAAGGATGAGCGCTGGGTTAGCTAGCGCCGGATTTGTTCGGATTTCGTGTCCCAAAAAACTGAAGCACAGCCGGCCATGTAAACACGAGCCAGCCCATTTGGGTGGCTGGGCTAGCTGCGGCCTGCAGGTAGGCGCTAATTACCTAAACTAGCTCATGGTCGTGGTGAGAGCAACGCACTGGGCGGTGAGGGGCATTGGCGCCGCTAGGTCTGCGGGTGTATTGGGGACAAATGACCAGCGACACGGAGCGAGAGATTGGGAAGCAGTCGATCAGCGCGATGACGTGGGGAGGAAAAGATGAACAAGATTCGTCCCGCGGTGACTGCGGGGACGAAGACGCCGATTGAAAGAAATTCCTAACTTAATAAGAATGGACTAAAATGCCCTTTACATCTACCGTTGGATTAGATTAATACTACCAACAATAGGCAGTAGTATAATGCACCGTAAAATTTCTCAATACTTATCATAAAAATGGACACTAAGTATTTTCGGACGGAGGGAGTATATGGGAGATATGAAACGCTAGGGGATAAACCCGACAAAACAGAAAGTTGAAATCCAGCTCGAGCTCCATGGTACTCCCATACACAATAAAATCAGGATTAGTAAAAAAAATCTGAAATTTTATGGCATTGTTAATGTCATTTGGCCACAAAAATATGCAAGCACCTACAACATTTGGTCACAAATGTTTTATTTATTTTTTACTAATTTTCATGGGGTACCATGAAGCTCGAGCTCTGAAAAAACACACTCACAAACCAAACAACACGATGCCCTCCCCCTAGAGGATACTTATTCACTGCATCGTCCGTCGATGTTGGCTGGTCCAACCAAAGGCCGATTTAGTAACACACCATAATTAACAAATCCATCGTATCACGCATATCATGCAAAAGTATGAGAGATCACGTGACAAACATGGTGTCATTATCTGATAACTCGGCCGCATATATAGTTATAATTTGCAATTGGAGGATAAGGCAACCACATATATAATTACTCGAATTTGCAACAGGACAAACGAAAATGTTTCACCAAACTAAAGGAGCACTAAAAGACTAGCTAACAAATAGTACTATAACCACACTTGTTGAAGCATCATTCGGAATTATCTACTAAAAGTATTTTGTGCTAAATTAACTACCACTCGAAATATTACGGGCTAAAAATCTCTGCCGCCGGCTTGATTAGATCACTTGGCGACGGCGGGCCTGCTGCTGCTGCAAGCCAAGCTTATTTCTCAACGTTGACGGAGACCCTGCCGCCTCCAACGCTGTTCTTTGTGACTTTGACGGTAGGCAGCTCGACATTCTTCCCCTTCTTGGGGGTCGAGCTGTAGTAGCAGGCGTAGAGGATCAGCTGGGCGAGGCCGAAGATTGCACCGAGGCCATTGGGGATCTGCACGGAATCAAAAGAGAACATTATAGTTAGATCAATGCAGGGAGTTATCCTTTCTCTGGGGCTTCGAAGACGCGATTGTAGTACTGACCGTGATGTACAGGTCGAACTTGATGAGCGCATAGCCCGTCCAGCAGCCGCCGTTGAGGAAGTTCACCAGGGAGAGGAAGAATGGCATGTACTCCACGCTCTTGGTCTTGATCACTTTACCCTGCAAGCAGCACAAAATATTGCGTTCACCAGTTTGTAAAAGCACACGTCTCATTAAGTATATATATGGTATAGATTAATGAGGAAACATATTCACTGGCTAATTAACAGCAGCCATATATTGCTGATCTCTACACCTGGACCATATGACCCACGGGATGGAACGGAAAAAAATTATATGAGACCAGGTCTCATATAATGCACGTGAGACCCATCCTAATGGATGGCACGTGGCATTCACAAATCACAAAGCATCTAACCTTTCCCCCCTGATTTCAGGTGGGGGTGGGGTGGGTGCTTTGTGATTTGTGAATGCCACGTGTCATCCATCAGGATGGGTCTCACCTGCTAATCCGTGAGACCTGGTCTCATATAATTTTTTTCCGGATGGAACCAATGTTGTTGGCGGCTGGTACCGTATCCTTTTCCATTAATTACAACATCATCACCTCATAGAGTTGGCAAAAGGGAAGGATCACAAGATGCAAAGATGACAACACTATATGCATGCATCCCTAGGCATCACACATATCTGATGAACGCTTCTTTCCGACCCTACCCGTCACTCAACAGCTAACACGAGAGTTTGGCGAGAGCAACAGAAAGCATGGTTGGCTGGTTACACGGGATGCAAGTACAGATACATAAGCAGAGGACACGTATGGGCTGTGTGTTACCAATCGTGGTGAATAAACTGTATGCTTTTTGCAACATCATGTATAGGACCTTGGGTGTGTGAAGATCATGACGATTTGGCCAAAAAGGCAGCACGTTTGTTTAGACAGGCTTGATACGATGCTTAAAATAGGGAAGTGTGTGTACATTATCCTTTTCCATTAATTGTATTCCAAAGTAAACAACGCCGCCGTATATACGGAAACAAGCGGATCGAGGAAATGAAGAGTAGATCAAGCGATGGATGGAGCACGTACCATGATGGTGAGCGGGGAGGCGTACATGACCGAGCCGAAGATGACGCAGAGGATGCCGACGATCATGGAGCGCTTATCGTGGGTGTGGGCGCCGATGAGCACGCCGGCCACCACGGCCACCATGAACACGGCCTCGATGGCGAGCACGCCGAGCATCTTCAACTGCACTTGCGCACGCACGGGCATGCATGGGTTAGCTAGGGTCCGATCTTGTACACGTACAGAAACGAACGGGGAAAAGGGACAGTACTACGTACCCGTGTGTTTCTGGTGGCGTAGATGAAGAAGATGATGAGGTAGGCGCTCTCGATGACGAGCCCGATCCCGTTGATGGTGACGACGAGGATGCTGTTGGGGTGGACGATGGGGAGGCCGTAGAAGACCCAGAGCATGCAGTTGAGCAGCGTCGCCAGGTAGGGGTCCGGCTTGAACTCCTCCACGTCCTTGGCCTTGATGATCCGCCAGAACGTTGGCCTGCACAGACAAGCATCAGATCCATACCACAGTTGTTACCGGCAACCACCTTCCATGCATAGATTAGATTAGACCAGCGGAGGGCGGCGGCGGCGGCGGCGAGATGAGAGGAGGAGGGTGGCGGCTTACACAGGGGAGAGGAAGAGCCCGAAGGAGATGACATTGCCGATGATGCCGACGATGTTGCGGGCGGCCTCGGCGGAAACCATCTTGCTATCCTGATCGCCGGGAACACAGCTCGACTGGAGGGAACGACTTGGGGAATGGGGAATGGGGATTTGGGGTGATCGAACAAGGATGGCTCGGCAGAGCTTATATAGTCGTGGGTGGCGGGTTCGTCCTCCCCAAGAAAGGAGTTACTATCGGATATGGCTCTCCTGACGTGGAAGTAACCTCCGATATGGTTAGGAGTTAGATACTCCCTCTGGTACAATTTCAATTGGAATTGTCGTTCCCGAAGAAATCCGTTCAAAATGTCGTTCCGATACTCCGTCCGGTACAGATTATGGAAGGTGGTTAAATCTCTTATACGATATATGGTTAAGAGTTAGTTACTCTTCTTCCGTTCAAATTCCAATCGGAGCTGAAGTCTAACGAACCGATGAACCTGCCATCCTGACTGGACGTCGTCCTCGCGTCACGACTGTATTCAAGATCCCGGCTTCGCTATGAGATGACATACTTCGAAGCAAGTTTGCTTGAGCTCTCTCACACGACGGCAAGGAATTGCTAAAATGTGCGCACATTTTTTTGACCCTGATAAACCCCAAACGTTTGGACTTTAAGCATGACAACCCGAACATTTTTCATGGCAATTTTAATTGACGCGAGGTGGTAAGTTTAGTTTGTAAACATGTCAATTTTCTAAAGTTGCCATGAAAAACGTTCGGGTTGTCATGCTTAAAATTCAAATGTTCGGGATTTATCGTTACATTTTTTTTTGTAGAAACATAGGCTTACTCTCTTTTCTTAATTAAGTAAACAGATTACATAGTCTTCTAAATACACTCCGGAGCAGAAAAAAGAACACAAAGACTACTATAGAGTTCAAAGAGATTGCTAAGAGCAACCCTAGCAGACCCCGTATATCTCGCCAACCCGCATAATTCCTATGAGTATACGGGCTCGGCTCAATTTTCTGGGCAGAACAGAGCCCATATACTCGTCCGGCCCGTAAACGTTTTTACCGTGGCCCGCAAACCCCCTCCCCCTCCCCCTCCCCCGATCAACATATCTAGGGGTTTGCGGGGCAGATACGGGTCGAAACCCTATCCCACCGCCGCTGCGTTTCACCCCGATTCCCCACTTTCTCCCCCGCATTTCTCGCCGCCGGTGAGCCCCCTTCCGCCCCGAAACGCCATGTGGGGCCGGATGCGGAACTCTGACTGCAGCTCCGGCAGAAGCGGCGAGCCTAAGCGCAAGCGCTGTGTCCACGTGGACGGCGCATGGAAGCGCGCGGCGAGGAAGTGGACGAACCAGGGCCTCGAGCCGCCGTCAAGGCTCCTCCGTCGCGAGACAGAGGAGTAGGATCACCGGCACAGGCTCCTCTGGTCGCCCTCCTCGGCCGCGGGCTCTTCCTCCGCCGCGAGGGGCTCGTCCTCCGGTGTGGCGCTTCTCCCCGTGAAGCGGGAGTGGTCGGAGGAGCCAGAGGACCGCGGGCTCGTAGCCGTCAAGCAGGAGCCGTAGGAGATCGAGCGCCGAGGCGTCGTCGGGCTAGAAGATTTCGTGGCTGATGTCGACGCGGTCGCGGCCGCCATTGCCGAACGGAGCTTGCCGAGGAGGCGGCGCGCCGGCGCTACAATGCTCCAGCAGGCCGTCGCGGACAACCTTGCCACGAAGGATAAGGACGACGAGTGGCGGCGCATCCGCGAGGAGCAGAGGCAGAAGTTCATCGACCTCGTCAGCTCCGACGAGGAGCACTGAGCTCCTCCACCGCATCGTCCTCGGCCGCGAGCTCGTCCATTTTGGTACATTAACCTCGGCCTCGCCGCCGCGAGATCCGCCACACCCCCTCTAGTAGTAGTGGTAGAATGTAGTATGTATGATGATGTAGTATGTGATGAACTAGTGTATGATCATGTAGTATGCGATGAACTAGTGTGGTTGCAATTTCTCCCGTTAAAGTATTTTCAAATTATGCAGTTTCATATACGGGTCTACTCTGCCGCGCACGATTTCGACCCGCAAAACAGTTTTATGCCGAACTGTAAACACCATATGCAGGTCGGGATTATAGGAGGTCTGCTGCAGTTGCTCTAAGTTTGTTTGGACCAAGGCTCATTGGAAGTGGGAGGCTGTCCTTCATGGCAAGAATACTTGTTCGGTGTCGTTTCCCTCCTACGAGGATATTCACAGAATGGTGGACCTAGAGGTCCGAATCAAGTAACACAATGTAGAGTTTCTTTCATAGAGTGGAAGGTGGTAGATGTCCCATCATATGTTTCTCTTGAGACTGTTTGGGTGAATGTTGTCGGCGTCCCACACTCGCTTCGGCACTTTCTCAGACTCTGGGCTGTTGGTTCGGTCATTGGAGCCACTCAAGACGTTCAGGTTGCGGTGCGTTCTTTGGATATTTTCTCGTCCGGTGATATATTGGGAGGGAAATCCACGTCCGCAGAGGCTTTTGTCAAACTGGACGGATATACCATTAATGCAGAACTGAGCTATAGCATCGGTTCGGAGGGGCTTTTAATATCGGTTCTGTAACCGGCACTAAAGGGTGGGGACTAAAGGTCCCCCTTTAGTACCAGTTCAACACGAACCGTTACTAAGGCCAACTCCACCGCGCGACCCTATCCTGTCCGGACCCGTCCGTTTGGGATAAAACGGACGAAGGAGGCGGCCCAGCGCGCGACGGCCCGGACCCATCTTGTCCGTTTTGTGTCCGGGCCGACCCATTTCGAGCGCAAACTAGCGTCGGGTTTGGGTCGCGGCGGACAGCGAACGGACGCTTCGAACGTCCGCGTCGGGGCCGCGTGGCAGGCGGCCACCTACCTCCCACCCGCCCACATAAATGCGTACGGGCGGGTGGCCCCGCCTGTCATCCGCACGTCGGGCGGTCGTCGTCCTTCTTTAAGTGGGAAGTGTGGACGGGTCGTCGTCCACACTGCCCCACGCCACCCCACGGCCTCCTCGAAACCCGACAGGCCTAACCCTAGCCCTCCCTTGTCATCAAGAGCTCGCCGGCTGGCCAGCCATGGGGTTCTGGAACCGCAAGGGGAAGCACGACCATGAGGCCGGCTCCTCATCGGGGCGCCGCCGCGGCTCCGTGAAGGAGGAGCCCGCGTCGCCATCCCCACCACGTCGGCCCCCCGCGCCGGCCGTCTTCTCCATCGTGCCCACGTTCGCCGGCGAGCGCGACCGGCATTACTCGCGCGGATGTGTGCCGCTGTGACGAGGACGCCGCTTCCCTGGAGCGACGTCCACCTCCCCAATAACTGGCATCTGTCCGCCGATCGGGTCCCTATCCCGCTGGTCCCGAGGAGCGGCCGTGCGCTTGACGAGGAGATCCAGCACCGCCACCGCCTCCTCCCCGACGACCTATTCTACGACCCCAGGTATGCCCCGACTCCGGCCTGTGGGACACCTGGTTTCGTGACGAGCACGACACCAGGCGCGCGTCCTTCTTCGACGGCACGTCGACGGGGCCGCGGCGGCCACAACAGGCGCGCGCGGCACCTGCTCCCCTGGAGCGCGGGCGTAGGCGTGTGCGCGGCGTCACTCCCACGTCGTCGCCTTCCCCGTCTCCGTTGCCACCTCACCCTCCTCGCATGACAGCGGAGGAGGGGGCCCGTCTCCTGCAGCAGGGCATGGACGACTCCATGAGCACGCACGACGAGCGGCAGTGGGACGGCCTGGAGGAGGCCATGGCCCTCTCTGCCGCCGAGGACGTCGCCTTCCCGGAGCTGCAGAGGGAGGAGGACCCGCCGGCCGCGTTCCAGCAGCTGTTGGGCCAGGGGTGGGGCTGGACCTGCACTGCTCTGGAGATGGCCGCCGGCGTGGGAGTGAACTGGTGCCCCACTCCGCCGCGGTCACCGGAGCGGGAGGCGTCGCCACGGGGGGAGGTGGTGCAGGCACCTCCGGCCGTCCAGCCCGCCCCCGTCTACCACGCACCGCCAGCCCACCTGTGGACGCCACCGACCTACGTCGACCTCGTCAGTGACGATGACGACACAGGCGGCCAGTGATGACGGCGACGGCCACGGCACCAACGGGCGCGGCAGGAGCGCACGGGAGGCGGTTTTTATGTTAATTATGAAACTGAGCCTTTTAAAGTGGCCGTGGAGACTGGGCCGTTTTGTGGCCGACCCCTATATATGTTTTATGTTTTTTTAAATGCGCTTATTTACTTTTTTAGTTATTTCATATAGTTTTTTATTCACGTCCGCCCCAAACACGATTTGGGATGCGGCCGCGCGGTGGGCGCACGCACAACCCAGCGGACAAAGCCGGACACGGGCGAACCCATCGGCATCCCAAAGGGACAAAATCCGGCCATTCCGAACGTCCGTTTGGGGTCGTGCAGTGGAGTTGGCCTAAAGGGCCACCACGTAGCAGGAGCCAGCGCCGGGGGCGGGGACCCCTTTTGTACCGGTTGGTAAAACCAACCGGTACTAAATGACTTAGGTGGTTTTGGTTCCATGATTTCTTTTTCTTTTAATTTCGTGTTTTCCATTTAATTCTTTTTCGTTTGCTGTTATTTTACGATGCTACATATTGTACACGTTATGCATATATATGAATAGTATCACTGGATTGACTATTCATCATCCTGGGTGAGGAATAGTTATTCTTCACCCCCTCTATTTTACCATCAATGCACCGTAATTTTACGTCCCGTAAGGTTAGTCTTATTTCCGACGTAAAAAGAGATCGTAAGAAAAATATAATCATCGTAAAAAATATTTTATGTTATGTAAAATTACAAATGTATAAGCATAGTGTAAAATACACATAAACTACAATTTTTTTTGTTTTATGACCTATATTTTTATTTTTCTTATGCTAAATTTTACGTAGTGAATCAATAGGAATGTAACTATTTGAATTCCAAACGTAATTTAATTATGAAATGATCGTAAGGTTACCTCAGGTGAAGAATAACTTATTCTACACCCTGGATGATGAATAGTATCACTATATATAATGGTATTCTCCGTCAGGCTTTATGACCTGGTCGAGCAAATATCCCGCTATTTCCTCCTGAATTGCTAGTATCCGATCCTCCGGTAGGAGCTGATCCCGCATCTCATTGAACTTCAAAATAAAGGAGATGAATACGCATGTGTTAGTTGTGTGATAGATATCGACAATGATGTAAAAATTGTGAGTAGTGTTTTGGCAAACATACCCATAGCTGTCTTTCAGATTTGGTCCTTTCGGACGCCATAATGCGAATGTTCTCGCAAACGTAGTATGCACATAGTTCAGTCCCCTACGCCTGCTTCAGGGCCTTTACGAGAATGAAATTTAGTCAGATAATAAATAAACAAGCATGATAATTAATTGTATTGAAACAAGAATTAAAGAGATAGCTAGCTACTACTACTTAATTACTTACCTTAGGTCGAAACCAGTACAACTTTTGTCGCCATTTGCCTGGAGTCACTTTCATGAACTTTTCCCAAGCCCTGCCTGCCGGCAAAGAAAATGAATAAATGGGTTATTAAATAGTTGACATCAGGAAATGATGAACTAAATAGGCCGAGATATAGTTAATAATGATTGAAATTACATGTCGACTATCCCCTTCATGATGGTGTAGTCAATTTGTTTTCTCCATAGTGAGTCCAGTACTTCAACTGTTCCTTCTTCAAATTTAATGACTAACAAGATCCAGTGGTAACTGCATGCGCACACGTTTGTATGTCTTAATTAAGCGGGTATGTGCATAACACTCATCACTACCCTAAACCATATACACTTAATTATTAACATCTAGCTAGCTAGCTATGCAAAAACAGAATTTGTAGTATATATATACAAGATAGTGTCACTCACAAGAAGTTGTAAGAAAGTAGTATATCTTTATTTGTATTGAGGCGCATCAAGAACTCTAGCATGTTGTCCTCTAAATCTTTTTTACAATATTTCAAATTCCGTAAGTATTCATTAATGGTATTTGGGTCAATGAGTCCAATGCTATAGCGTCCAGCTTTTTTCATTTCATACATCTTCATCCTGCATAATACCACATAAAAGAATATAGTGAGGATAATTACAGATAATGATTGATCAATGAGCACTACAGCTAACAATTGAGACTTCGATTACAGAAAGAAATCACTTACAGGCAATAGCAACCGACGAGAGATTTGCTAAGTGCGTCTTGATTGAATAACTGAAACAATTCTAAATACTCAATGGACAGAGCATTCCCATGGAAGTAATGCTCTTCCTTGACGTTCACAATGAGGGACTCTCGATTGGAACTCTTGGTAATTTTCATGTACGAGTCATGCAGTTCATACATTCTTGTTGGGAGGTTCTTGACCTCATCAGGTTGTACCATAGGTTGGCCGCGGACATATTTCCGTTTTATTTCCTCCACTGCAAAAGTATCCATGGGCTCGAGCCCTAGGAGTTGTTCTATAGTGCATCTGATCTCTCCAGCCTGCCTTCTATGATCGTCCGTTATTAGCACATCATCATCGGTGCCGGTACTCACATGTGGGGGGGAGGGGTCTTCGG
>LR738709.1:653199334-653212922 GCA_902687465.1 Secale cereale
GGGGTCGATTGCGCCGCTTGTTCTCACAGCTGGGGAACGGTTTTCCCGCATATTTTGCTAGCTGCTTGGCTCAAGCTCGAGCTCGATTCCTTCTGTAGTCGTGCTCGATGTGCTTTCTTGATTTGGCGCTCATAGTCTGAGTCAACAGGCTTGGGAGTTGGTTTTCTTGCCATATGAATAAAGTGGTCAACGACTTTCACAGGCACTTTCTCCTTTGGAGGCGGTGCCGGTTTCGGTCCAAAATGAGCGTCCACTTGGGCCTTCAGTATGGCTATGGTTTCCTCATCGTTCATGTCGTAAGGCCTCTGAGGAAGAGGAGTGAGGCTTGGACCATATTGAACTCGCTTGCCTCCGCCTGTACCTCATGTACTACCTCGACTTGTTGCGGCGGCTCTCTTCCGCGACTGCTGAGGCGGCGGAGACGGCTGACGTGGCTGAGTCGGAGCAGGAGGAGTGGCCTGACGCTGTGCCAGACTTGGAGGAGCGGGAGTCTGCTGATGCGGTGGCGGACTTCGAGGAGGAGTCGGCTGACGATGTGCCGGACTTGGAGGAGGAGTCGGCTGACACTGCCGGACTTGGAGGAGGAGTCGGCTGACGTGGTGGCAGACTTGGAGGAGCGGGAGTCTGTTGACGCGGTGGCAGACTTCGAGGAGTCGACTGACGTGGTATCGGTGGCCTTTGAAAGATGATGCAATCCTTTCTCCATAGGATGATACGATATATGGCATCTCCCAGTGTGTGCTCCTCATCACCTCCAGGAATGTCAAGCTTTAGCCCCGAATATTGGTCCACCACCTCATCAACACGAGCATAGTCGGCTGGAATCGGGTTGCAATGGAAGCTTGCTTCGGGGGGATTTGTATAAGCAATGTCGTCCGCCACCTTCATGAATATGTTCTTCATTTTGAAGTGTAGCTCACAGTTAGTGTTCTCGGCGATGTCATCCACAGGGTATCTATCTAGCAGTGCGTCGCCCGGGGCGGAATCCACGTTGCTTCTCGGCATGGATGGGATGATGCTATCCAAAGATGGATCATCCGCTAGCTGGTGCCGCTGTTGAGACCCCCTTTCCTGGCTAAGTGAGTCGATTTGCTTCTGCTGTTGCTGCAATTTGAGCGCCAAATCCGCATGCACTGATTCTAGGCCTTTAAGGCGTTCTGCTTCCTTCTTCCTCTGCTCCTCCTCCAGGTTCTTCCTTCTCACACGGCTTCTGTAGTCGGCCCTCCAGTCCAAAAAGCCCTCATACCATGGAATAACGCCCTTGCCTCGTGTTCTTCCCGGGTGTTCAGGATTTCCCAGGGCGCGCGTGAGCTCATCGTTCTCTCTGTTGGGCGTGAATACCCCATTTCGAGCTTCTTCTATTGCATCAATTATCTTCTTTTCGGCTCCTTTAAGACATGCTTTCTTCGAAACCTCGCCTGTCTTCGGGTCCAACGCCCCCCCATGCACATAGAACCAAGTCCTGCACCTGGGGGGCAGCTCAGTGTAACTGGAGTGACCCCTGCATTTATCATCTCTTTCTCAGAGAGATCCCACTTAGCTATTGCCACCGCGTAGCCACCTGGCCCCAGCCTATGGAACTGCTCCTTTCTTGCGGCATTGGCCTTGTTTTTTTTTACCGTTCCTTAGATAATTCTAATTCCTTGAATTTCACAAAAGCGGGCCAGTGTTCTCTTTGCTTCTCCAGTGTTCCCTTGAATTCTGGATTCTTCTTTCCTCCTTTGACGTACTTAGCCCATACAGTTTTGTTATGGTTGTTGAATGCAATTGCCATCTTCCTAAGAGCAGCGTCCTTGACTTTATTCTTGTCATCCTCTGTGAAATGATCTACTAGGGTGAAATGTTCCATGAGTTTTTCCCAAAGAAGAGATTTTGCTCTGTCGTCGACAAAAGTAAGATCTGGACGTTTCTTTGCTGGCTCTTTCCATTCTTGAATGGAGATCCGGAGTTGGTCCTTCACAATAACTCTGCACTGACGAACAAACTTGTTCGCAACTGTCTTAGGCGCTACTGCTCGCCATGAGCTCTGATGGCATCGATGTTGTACTTTACGCCCTCCTTCAAATTTTTGGCCGGGCCTCGCACTATCCTGCTGCTTGTAGATTTGCTCGATCCGAAGGGCTGAAAGAAGAAAGATATCGATTCGTTAATATATCTTCAAATCATTAAAAACATGTGATGATCACCAGATGCCTGCTTATATAAATATACCTCGCCAGTCTCTGTTATTTCAAGATCAACATTTTCGGCGTCATCATCGATATCATAGTTCATGACTTCATCAATTTGGTCGTCGCGATCGAATAGATTATCACCCTCCCCGGTATTGTTCAGATATTGGGAGCCGTCATCTTCTTCATTATGATCATCTGGCCCGCAAGGGGAGCGTATGATCTCGAACATGGCATCTTCTCCCTCTCTGCCGGTATTGTCCGCCATAGCTTTTATTTAACTAATCCAGAAGAAATATAAAACAATTTAGTATTCAAATTACAATGCATGCATGCAACCATTAAGGAAAAACTGAATCATAGTATAATATGCATCGTATCGAATAATATATAACCTCGAATACATCGTCTCGAATAATATATAATCTCGAATACATGGTCTTGAATAATATATATAATCTCGGATACCTCGATCGTCTTGAATATTATATGTCGAATACATCACTAGCTAGCTAGCTAATAAAGATCGAATACTACAGAATAATCTAGTTCACTCGCGGTTCCCGAGGCACGGGCGGTGGACACCCAAAGAGAAGGAACCATCACAGGATCATAGCTCCGGTCATCTCCCCAAAGAACTTGCCAGGTATTGGAGAACCTGACGCCCATAGCAGCCATGTATCGACGGACGTGCTCGTCCTCCTCCCTGACACGGCGACGCACCACCACCTGCGGTGCCGGCTCCCTCCGCACCGAAAGTGGTGTTGGGGAACGTAGCAGAATTCAAAAAAATTCTACGCTTTCACCAAGATCCAAAGATGGAGACATCTAGCAACGAGCAAATAAGAGTGCATCTACATACCGTTATGTAGATCGCGTGCGGAAGCTTTCGAAGAAGCATGGATGAAGTAGTCGTACTCTTCGCGTTCTTCGTCACCGATGATCTAGCGCCGAACGGACGGCACCTCCGCGTTCAACACACGTCCGGTACAACAACGTCACCTCCTTCTTGATCCAGCAAGGGGGGAGGAGAAGTCGTCAGAGATCCAGCAGCACAACGGCGTGGTAGTGGATGCAGTGGAGATTGCAGCAGGGCTTCGCCGGGCGCCCTGTGTTTGAGGAGACGGAGTTGTGACGGGAGGGGGAGAGGCGCCAGGGCAAGGTTGCGGCTGCCCTCTCCCCCGCACATATATATAGGAGGCCAGGGGGGTGCGCCAGCCCCTGCAGATCCAATCTGCAAGGGGTGGCGGCGGCCAGGGGGGAGTCCTTGCCTCCCAAGGCAAGTGGCGCCCCCTCCCCCTAGGGTTTCAACCCTAGGCGCATGGGGAGGTGGGCCCAAGTGGTGCGCCAGCCCATTAGGGCTGGACACTTCCCCTTTGCGGCCTAGGGGCCCCACCGGGATGGGTGGCCCCACCCGGTGGACCCCCGGGGCCCCTCCGGTGGTCCCGGGACGCTCCCGGTGACCCCCGGAGATCACCCGATGGCCGAAACCTGACTTCTTATATATCAATCTTTACCTCCGGACCATTCCGGAACTCCTCGTGACGTCCGGGATCTCATCCGGGACTCCAAACAACTTTCGGGTTTCCACGTGCATTTATCTCTACGACCCTAGCGTTACCGAACCTTAGACCCTACGGGTTCGGGAGACACGTAGACATGACCGAGACCACTCTCCGGTCAATAACCAACAACGGGATCTGGATACCCATGTTGGTTCCCACGTGTTCCTCGATGATCTTCATCGGATGAACCACCGTGTCAAGGATTCACTCAATCCCGTATGTTATTCCCTTTGTCCATCGGTACGGTACTTGCCCGAGATTCGATCATCGGTATTCCCGATACCTTGTTCAATCTCGTCATGGCAAGTCTCTTTACTCGATCCGTAATCCATCATCCCGTGACTAACTACTTAGTCACATTGAGCTCATTATGATGATGCCTTACCGAGTGGGCCCAGAGGTACCTCTCCGTCATACGGAGTGACAACATCCCAGTCTTGGTTCGTACCAACTCAACAGACACTTTCGGAGATACCCGATGCGTACCTTTATAGCCACCCAGCTACGTTGTGACGTTTGGTACACCCAAAGTATTCCTACGGCATCCGGGAGTTGTACAACCTCATGGTCTAAGGAATAAATACTTGACACCGAAAAGCTTATGCATTATGAACTATACGATCTCGTGCTATGCTCAGGATTGGGTCTTGTCCATCACATCATTCTTCTAATGATGTGATCCCGTTATCACTGACATCCCATGTCCATGGTCAGGAAACCGTGACCATTTGTTGATCAAAGAGCTGGTAACTAGAGGCCTACCAAGGACTCATTTTGGTCTATGTATTCACACATGTATCGCTGTTTCCGTACAATACAATTCAAGCATGAATACCAGACGATTATCATGAACAAGGAAATATAATAATAATACTTTTATTATTGCCTCTAGGGCATATTTCCAACAAGTGGCACACGTGATCGCCACCAAAGGAGCTCAGGGTCAATGACGGGACCTAGGGCCGCGTTCCTCACCAAGCGGCGAGCCCCTGAAGGTAGAACCTCCCAGTGCCAGCCCGGGAGAGCCCAGTCCCGGACATGGGTCCTCTGAAGCAGGACTTCATCGTGAACGGGTCGACGGCGAGGATGCGGGCCGGGCATCGTCGAGAACAAATACTATATGCAAACGTAACATTCTAAATTTCTATAACTAAAATTATAAAAAACTAAAAATCGATCATCGTCTAACAATTTGAAATTAATCTAATTCATCTAGCTAAAACTAACATTTCTAAAATTTCTAACATTTCTATATAACTAACATTTCTATATACTATTTGACATTAATCTAATATAATTAATTATTTCATCTAAAACTTTGTATAAAAAAATAAAAAGTGTGTGTGTGTGTGTGTGTGTGTGTGCGCGCGCGCGCGCGTGTGTGTGCGAGGGGCCGGGGGACAAGGCCTCACCGCGCGGGCGAGGTCGAGGCGACGGCGACGGCGAGGTGGAGGCGACGACGACGGCGAGGTCGAGGCGACGGCGATGGGGGCGTCGACGGGGGCGGCTCGCGATGGCAGCACGACAGGGGCGGCGACGGCGACGGCGACGGGGCAGCGCACGACAGGGGCGGCGACAGCGTTGACGGAGAGAAACAGAACAAGAACAGAGGGAAACTGAATTTTTTTTTGAAGTGTTGTATATATAGAAGGCACCTTTAGTACCGGTTGGAGCCACCAACCGGTAGTAAAGTCCTGTTTTGGCCAGGTGAAGCGGCGGGAAGGGCAGGCCTTTAGTACCGGCTCGTGGCTCCAACTGGTACTAAAGGCCCCCCAACCTTTAGTACCGGTTGCAGCCACGACCCGGTACTAAAGGGTGTGCGCTACCACCCGCGGTGCGCAAAGTTTAGTCCCACCTCGCTAGTCGAGGAGCCCGGGGACTAGTTAATAAGCCCCGGCGCGGGCACTGCATTGAGTTCCTCTTTAATGCAGGTCTTCTGGGCCTAAAATTTCAACTCTGCCCTAATACAGGTTGTGTTTCTAGTCATATGCAGGCTGATGTGGCCTAGTAGATGGGATTTTTTTAGTTTTTTCAATTTTCTGCTTTATTTGAATTATTTTATTTATTTCTAAGTTCTTTTTTTGCTATATGGAGAGTTCCTTTGTGAGTATTTTTGCTCTAGGTACAAAAAATTACAAACTTTATGTTTGTGCCGGTAGTTTTTAAATTTGAATTATTTCAAATTTGTGTGAATCACTAGTTTGTGAATAACTTAACTTTAAAAATAGATTTTTCAGTGATTCTTTTTCTTATGTTTAATATTAGTGTGGTTTATCATTATATTCAACTTAGTAATACTTATGTTATATAAAAAATGAAATGCCTTTGTAACAGATGACTTTTCGTCCGAAACCCTGATATTTCGAAAGAGATTGTCCATTTTGTACACGAAGTGCATCCAGTTTTTGTTGTAACCCTCTTTAATTTTTTGCACATGCTATGTGGGTGAAATTATGATACCATGCCAACTTTCAACCTTTTCAGAGTTCGTTTGAAGTGTTTTTAAATTTCAAGGTCATGTAGCTGAAAAATTCAGTAAATGCATGAAAGAATTTGTTTGCACATAAAATTTCTTCGCGTTTCAAATGCCAAAACACATAAGTACCCTAACTATTACAAAGATTCCCTTCGGTTTGTTCGAAGTGGGACTTTCCAGATATATAAGTCCGGAAACTCACTAGAGAAGAAAGTGATGACAGTGAAGCCGATCACATCCCAGAGTGGGATCTTTGGGTGTGAAACTTTTTCTTTGCGTGTGTCCCTTTGCGCTGTAACCATGGACAATCTTCATCATTTAACTGGATTCTCGGGTCAATATTCACTGTGAATGGAGCCATTTCATCAAACTTTTCATAATCTTCTGACATGTCTGTCTTGTCATCCACTCCCACGATGTTTATTTTCCCAGAAAGAACTATGTGGCGCTTTGGCTCATCGTATGATGCATTCTCTTCCTTATCTTTTATTTTTCTCGGCTTGGTAGACATGTCCTTCACGTAGAAAACATGTGCCACATCATTGGCTAGGACGAATGGTTCGTCTGCATACGCAAGATTGTTGAGATCCACTGTTGTCATTCTGTACTATGGGTCTTCAGTTACCCCGCCTCGTTTCATATTGACCCATTTGCACCGAAATAAAGGGACCTTCAAACCACGTCCATAGTCAAGTTCCCATATGTCCTCTGTGTAACCATAATATGTTTCCTTTCCCGTCTTGGTTGCTACATCAAAGCGGACACCACTGTTTTGGTTGGTGCTCTTCTTATCTTGGGCGATCGTGTAAAATGTATTCCCATTTATCTCGTACTCTTTGAAAGTCATTATATTCGAAGATGGTAACTGGGACAACAAGTACAGGTCATCTTCAATAGCGGCGTCATGAATGCCACGTGTCTGCAACCAGCTAGCGAAAGTCGTCGTTTGTTCACGTGTAATCCAGTCGTCAGACTGCTCCGGGTATTTGGAGCGTAGAAAATTATTGTGTTCGTCCATATACGAAGCCACCAAGGCGGAGCTCTGTAGAACTGTGTAGTGTGCTTGAGTGAGAGAATGCCCGTCCATACATCTTATTTGATCCCCTCCTAGCATGACTTTTCCATCCAGTCTGCCCTTATGTCGCGATTCAGGAACACCAATCGGCTTAAGGTCAGGAATAAAGTCAATACAAAACTCAATGACCTCCTCATTTTCATGGCCTTTGGAGATGCTTCCTTCTGGCCTAGCACGGTTGAACATATTTCTTTAAGACTCCCATGAACCTCTCAAAGGGGAACATATTGTGTAGAAATACAGGACCCAAAACGTTAATATCTTCGCATAGGTGAACTAGGACGTGCGTCATGATGTTGAAGAAGGATGGTGGGAACACCAACTCGAAACTGACAAGACATTGCACCAAATCATTCTGTAACATCGGTATGATTTCTGGATCGATTACCTTCTGAGAGATTGCATTGAGGAATGCACATAGCTTCACAATAGCTAATCGAACGTTTTCCGGTAGAAGCCCCCTCAATGCAATCACGTGGCAGTCATGAGATTTTAGGTTCTCGAGCTTTTTCTCTGCCATATTTATGGGACAATTACATTCGAGCCCCTAGTTGTGTCACACCTGTGTGTTTTGCCCCTAAATTCAAAAAACCCTCGTTTCTGCCCAAGTTTGTTTGGTCTTCTTATGCTTTTGCCCTTTGACCGTTTGACTTTAACTTTGAAAACATCATAACGAATTCATACTAACTCAGAAAAATGCATATAAGATATCAAAATGTTCGGAAAAACATCACCCATATGTGCACGTCATTTGCATTCACGACAAACGTGTTGAAAATCCAAAAAAAATCATATGATCTCAAACTAAGGTATAGACTTTTCAGCATTGTTGTCATGAATGCAAATGACATGTACTTATGGGTGATGTTATTTCAAACATTTTGATATCTTATTTGCATTTTTCTGAGTTAGAATGAATTCCTTATGAAGTTTTCAAAGTTGCGGTCAAACGGTCAAAGGGCGAAAGGATAAGAGGAGCAAACAAGCTTGGACAGAAACGAGGGTTTTTCGAATTTAGGGGCAAAACACACGGGTGTGACACAACTAGGGGCTCAAATGTAATTGTCCCTATTTATTATTCCCTTTATATTTGACGAGAAGCCAGACGGTACCTTAATACCGAGCAGGCATTCAAAGAAGATTTCTTTCTCTTCTTTGGTAAGAGCGTAGCTGGCATGACCCTCATGTATGCGGTCTTTTCCGTGCATACGTTGCTGGTCCTCCCGTGCCTCCGGTGTATCTTTTGTCTTCCCATACACACCCAAGAAGCCAAGCAGGCTCACACAAAGATTCTTCGTCACGTGCATCACGTCGATTGCGGAGCAGACCTCTAGGTCTTTCCAATAGGGCAGGTCCTAAAATATAGATTTCTTCTTCCACATGGGTGCGGGTCCGTCAACGTCATTCGGAACAGGTTGTCCGCTAGGACCCTTTCCAAAGACTACCTTCAAATCCTTGACCATATCATGTACATCAGCACCAGTTCAGTGGCGAGGCTTCGTCCGGTGATCCGCCTCACCTTTGAAATGCTTGCCTTTCTTTCTTACGGGATGCCTGCTCAGAAGAAATCGACGATGTCCGAGGTACACATTCTTCCTACAATTATCCAAATATATATTGTCGGTATCATCCAAACAATGCGTGCATGTGCGGTATCCCTTGTTTGTCTGTCCTGAAAGGTTACTGAGAGCAGGCCAATCATTGATGGTAATGAACAGCAACGCCTTTAGATCAAATTCTTCCTGTCTATGCTTATCCCACGCACGTACACCTTTTCCATTCCACAGCTGTAAGAGTTCTTCAACTAATGGCCTTAGGTACACATCAATGTCGTTGTCGGGTTGCTTAGGGCCTTGGATGAGCACTGGCATCATAATGAACTTTCGCTTCATGCACAACTAAGGAGGAAGGTTATACATACATGGAGTCACAGGCCAGGTGCTATGGTTGCTGCTCTGCTCCCCAAAAGGATTAATGCCATCTGCGCTTGGACCAAACCATATGTCCCTTGTGTCACCTCCGAACTCCTCCCTGCTGTACTTTCTCTCAATTTTTCTCCACTGCGACCCGTCGGCGGGTACTCTCAACTTTTCGTCTTTCTTACGGTCTTCTCTGTGCCATCGCATCGCCTTGGCATGCTCTTCGTTTTGGAAGAAACGTTTCAACCATGGTATTATAGGAGCATACCACATCACCTTGGCAGGAATCTTTTTCCTAGGGCGCTCGCCCTCGACATCACCAGGGTCACCGCGGCTGATCTTATAGCACAATGCACCGCATACCGGGCACGCATTCAAATCCTCGTACTCACCCCGATAGAGGATGCAGTCATTAGGGCATGCATGTATCTTCTGCACCTCTAACCCTAGAGGGCAGACAGCCTTCTTTGCTTCGTACGTACTCTCGGGCAATTTGTTGTCTTTTGGAAGCATCTTCTTTAACATTACCAGCAACTTTCCAAATCCCTTGTCAGATACACCATTCTCTGCCTTCCATTGCAGCAATTCCAGTGTGGTGCCCGGCTTTTTCTTGTCAGCTTCGCAATTTGGGTACAACAATTTCTTGTGATCCTCTAACATTCGCTGCAACTTTAGCCTCTCCTTTCCAATTGTGCAGTTTCTCTTTGCATCGGCAATGGCCCGACCTAGATCATCAGCGGGCTCATCTAATGCCTCTTCTTCAGCTTCTTGCCGCATTGCCGGCTCAGCTTCTTCCCCCGTTGTTGTACCATCGTATTCAGGGAACCCAGGGCCAGGATAGCTGTCGTCGTCCTCTTCTTCTTCATTGTCTTCCATCATAACCCCTCTTTCTCCGTGCTTGGTCCAAACATTATAGTGGGGCATGAAACCGGACTCAAACAGGTGGACGTGAATGGTTCTTGAGTTAGAGTAATTGTGATCATTCTTACAGCCAGCACATGGACAAGGCATAAAACCATCCACCCGCTTGTTTGCCTCAGCCGCATTCAGAAAAGTATGCACGCTGTTAATGAACTTGGGAGAGCATCGGTGATCGTGCATCCATTCCCGGCTCATCTTCATTACACAACACCGAAAATACCAAATTAATACAAGTTCATACAACACTTAAATGCAACATACAAATAACTCTCTAGCTAAAGCATTTAAATGCAACAATAAATGCGATCAAGATCGCAACTAAGGTAACAATTGATCCAACTACATAATTATACCAAGCCTCATTATCAATGGCATATTTTCTTATCCTTCTCATCTTCAAGTGCATTTTGTCCATCTCGATCTTGTGATCATCGACGACATCGGCAACATGCAACTCCAATTCCATCTTCTCCCCCTCAATCTATTTAAATTTTTCTTTCAAATACTCATTTTATCTTTCAACTAAATTTAACCTCTCGACGGATATCAAAACCATGGCACTATGTATAACAAACAACGTACGGGTAAGATAATTATACCAGTAACTATATATCTAAATCTCACAAACATCATTTTTTAATATAAAAAGGATAAGAACAAGAGGCTCACCAAAAGGTGGTGCCGGCGACAGGACGGTGCGGACGATCGACGGTGGTTAGGACGGAGACGGGAATGCACTAAGTAAACCACACCTATAATTGCAAACTAAGTGTTATTTTGAGCTCAAATTGCATATAAATCAAATAAACTACCACATATAATTCCTCCCAAATTACTAAAACCCACAAATTAATGACTATATAAAGCATTGCAAGAGCTAATCTAGCAATGAGAGATGAAAGGACAAAGTTGCTTACCTTTGTGATCACTTGGATGGATGAGGTGCCTTCAAATCTTCACAAATTTTGGCAAAAATGGAGTGTGAGCTCGAGGGTAGTGGGAAAGAACAGAGAGGAGAGGGTAAAGTGGAAAGTGGGGAAGAACAGAAGGGTTTATGTATGACGACCTTTAGTACCGATTAGTGGCAAGTAACGGTACTAAAGATGCTGGAAGGGCCCCGGTGTGACAACATTCTACCACCACTCTCTTTAGTACCGGTCCGTGGCACGAACCGGTGCCAAAAGTTCGGCACAAACCAGTACTAATGAGAGCGGACCACCTAGCCGTTGGAACCGGCACTAATGATCACATTAGTGCCGGCTCATATCAAAACCGGGACTAATGAGCTGAACATTTGACCCTTTTTCTACTAGTGTACCTTCTGCTTTCAAGTTGAAAAGGAAGACTATATTCCAGATGCGGATTTTATTCCTCTTATATAGAAGTGTGATGATAGTCGACACAGAGGTCATCACCAGGATGCTGAAAAATATGATGGTGATACGAATAAAACCCCGAAGAATGGAAACTCAGAGGTTGTCAGTTCTCCTCCAAATTCAAGTTCAAGCGTTTCAGTACCTATGCAGACTACATCCCTCGCCACGCCGTTGTTTGAGCTGCCGCATTATACACGGCCTTCAAACATGAACAATGAGCTCGCTACAGGATATGCTTCCCTGCCCCAAGGGCTAGTGCGGCCCCGGGGGCTAGTGCAATGCTGGGCCAACATGCGCAGCAGCATTCGCGGCCTGTGCTCTCGCCGCGCGTGCTGCGTGAGCATGCATGCATGGGCTCGCGAACATACATGCACGCCCACACCAGCCGATCTCTTGCATCAAGCATGCATGCATGCACGGGGACGGCAATACATGCGTCCCAGCCGGCCATGCAAGGAGTATCTGGCTCGTCGCCCGTCACTGCTGCCAAGGAATGCCCGACAAAGTAGCTCTATGCCAAGGTCACGGCTTCGCCTGCTCCCGAGTTAGCGACCTCGCTGCAGCACACTGCACCTCGACTTGCGACGGTTCCACCTGGTACGGTTGATGTAGTTTCATCTCGTACATCTGCAGCTGTATTGGCAGGAGTTGTTGCTCCGTTGGGGTCGCCTCTGTCTACTCTGACGCCACTGATGACGAGTCTTTCTACTACAACAACTACTTTTATCCAGCGTAGCGGTCGTCCCGTGTCCTTTGTTGATGGGTCATCAGCCACGGATGAGAATTCCCTCTCCAAGGCAATGCGGCGACAGGCGGAGCGGAACCTCAACTCGCCAATAGGTACACCCTATAACAAATCACTACCAGAATAAACATCTATGCCGACGGCCCAGATTGCCATCGCGACAGGCCTATGCCTATGCCCCTCGTCAGCGTAGGGTCGTCGGCAACATATACGTCGGTGTACCCCTGATGCCGTCGGCATAGATGCTATCCCGACGGCGTCCGTACATCTATGCTGACGGCCTGGGCCGTCGGCAATGCTCCACGCCTAATGGTGGCTGACGGCGCCGTCGTCAAGTGCTTCCTAACCAGGAGACGCTACGTGGTAGGTCTATGCCGACGGCCTAGCCGTTAGCATAGCTCTGCCACGTAGCGTCCTCTAGTAGCTCATATGGCAAGGTAAGTGTGATGCCTGAGACCGACGTCCCAGAAGATTCCAGAAGATTCCAGATGTTTCGGGTTCTTCCGTGTGTTTCGTTGTGCTTGTATTATTTAATTTTTGCATTGCATCATGTCATCATGCCATCATGTCATATTTACCTTTTGCATCTCAACCTTAATAAATCGTGTGGACCTTCGGTCCATTTAAATCGAGGGAAGGTGACTTCTCTTTATAACATAGAAAAGCCTCTCAATATTTAGGGAGCTATATTAAAAATATTCCATTGTTTGGGATCACCGTAACACACTTGCAAAATCCCCATGCTTTTCCTACTTCGAGTTCTCCTACAAAAACCTTGCCAATAATTCTTTCCGTTGTTTCGAGGTTCCTCCAAAAATTCGAACATTTTTGGACACTTCAATAATCACGTCTTAGTTCAAACCTATTTGAATTAAATTCAAATATGTTTGAATTATTTTCCGATCTGGCCTCTTGTATTTTTCTCCGGTCGTGCTCATTTTTACGAGCCTGAGAAAAATTAACCTTTGTCATAATTCTTTTCCCTAACCTCCCTCCTCATTCTCTTCTTCTCTCTATTGTTTTTTCTGCTAAAAAGATCAAATAGAAAGGAAGAGGGGGCCTCCTCCTTTCCCTCTCTACAGCCCAGCAGCCTTCCAATCCCTCTTGGCCTCCTTGGGCCAAGGCCATCCTCCCTTCCTGGCCCATAGGCCCAGCCCGCTCTCAGGCCATCTAAACCCTAGCGATCGCTCCTCCCTTTTCCCTTCGAGCGCCGCCGCCGCTAATCCCTCGATCCCCCATCAGCCCGTTTCCCTCTCCCCCTCGCCACCTCTCGTTCCCCCCGACCGCACCCCGATACTCTCGCTCTTTTCCTCCCTTCGGTCCCCTTATCGCCGGAGTCC
>LR738709.1:653213189-653227622 GCA_902687465.1 Secale cereale
AGGCCCTTCGCCTCGAGCGTCCGTTCCTCCGGCCCTCGTCCAGCGCAGCAGCTCCCTGCCGCGAGCGCACCGAAGCCCCGTGCCTCCCTCCTCCTACCGCAGAAGGGAGCCCGCCTGGCCCAGAGCTCCAGCGCCTGGCGCCCCACTCCCTTCTCCCGCGAGCGCCGCCCGGAGCTCCTCCCGTGCGCCGCGTTGCCTCCTCCACGCCCGACCACCAGCGCCCCTGCGCCCGTGCCCTCTTCCTCGCCATGGATCCGAGGCCTCAGCCGCGCCTCGGGTCCTCCTCCCTCCGTCGATCTCCAGCAAGGCCAAGCCTCGAAGCCCGGCGCCCCGAGCCCTCCTCCCGTCGAGGCCGTCCAGCGCCTCCTCCGCCCAAGGCAGCGCCCCGTCGCCCCGCATCCGTCTCCCTCCGCCTAGACCGCCTTTTTTTGTGTTGCTGTGGTTTTCGCCAAGTGCACCGCAGCCGGCTTGGTGTCGTTGTGTTGGTCCAGCAGGTTTTTTTGGCGAGATCGGCAAGTCCGAAGAACCGTGTACGACTCGAGACCGAGACCTCAAGTACCTCTACGGATATGTGTACATCTACGTAACGAGAACGTCTACCGTCGACAAGACCGAGACATCGAGTACCACGACGACCCGAACGACTACCGTCGCCGTGTACCACTACCGTCGCCGAGACCCTCAAGTACAACTACGGAACGAGTACCCCTACCGATGACCGTGAACAACTACCGCCATCGTGGAACCGCCAAGACGAACGGAACAACTACTTCCCACTACGAACGTGTACCTCTACGTATCGGAACGACTACTTCCTCTTCGGAAACGTGAACCACTACTTCCTCTGCGACTCGTGAGAACGACTCCTTCCTCTACAATCTCGAACCGCCCCGAAACGACTGTTCCGAAGGTATAACCCGAGACGATGACCCGTGTGATGCTTGCTTGTGTTGTATGAAATGTCTCCCTTGTGTGCTCCGTGCCCGTTGTGCACTTCCTTTTGTCATGTTCCTCGGTTGCCTCGTCACCGACTCGTGGGAACCCGGTGACGGGATCACCCCACCTTATCATCTTCCATGTCTCGCTCTTCGTTACCTTTTGCACCGGTCTCTCAACGAGATACCGGAACCGATATGATGCCGTTGCATCATTTTGGGATCGTTGCCGTGGCACCCTTTCTTCCCCTACGGTGACGATGCTTCATATCTCTCTTGTTAACCTTTAACTAAAAATTGCATAAACTTGATCATGTCATCCGCATCATGTTAACAACATTATATGTGTGAATTGTTGTTGCTTTATAATTATTAAACATGCTCATGGGGATTTTCCGGAATTTGTTGTTGTTTTTCCGGCCTCATTTAAAATGTCTAAATAGTTAGTTTACTTATGCTTCACCTCTTGCCATGTTAAAAACATTTAAACTTGTCTTGTAAATAAACGTGAGTCAATTTAAATAATTAAATGTGGTGTTTCGTCAATATGCAACTCATTGCATATTGATCTCCACTTAACTTGTAGATTTGTTTGTGCACTTTGCCATGCCTTGCATATTTAAACCGGACATGCTTCATACTTGGATGTGCATCGTATGCCATGTTTATGATTGTGTGTTTACCGTGTTGTTTCTTTCTTTCCGGTTTTCTTCTCCTGTTAGCTTCGGTTTCATTCCGGAGTTGTGAGGATTCGCTCGACTGTTGCTTCATCTACTTCGTGGACCCGTTCTTCTCCCTTGTGGAATCCCAGGCAAGATGACCGAACCCGGATACCATTACTATCTTTGCCTATTGCTAGAGTATCGCTCTATAGTTTTGCCTCGATGCCCATGTTTTCCTGTCAGCCTCCTATTGTAACCATGAACCTGTTTAACCACCCTACCTATACAAACCTTTGATTGGCTATACGTAGGCTCGCTCAGCCCCTCTTATAGCATTGTTAGTTGCAGGTGAAGATTGAAGATGCTTGCTTCATGTTGAAGTTTGGTTGGGTTATATCACACTATATAAATGCTTAAATGAAATCATCTATATATTGGCAAGGGTGGAAGGCTAAGCCTTTTGCTTGGTGATTTGTTCCACTCATGCCGTTAGGAACCATATAAACCGGTGTTATGTTCCTTGATTATGCGTACCTAACACGGTTGGGGTGTATGGGACCTCCTTGATAAACCGCTAAGTGCTAAGTCTTTTCCAGCAAGTCCCAAAATTGGTACTATTTGCCTAATAACAAACTAATAAAAACTTGCATGTGGACTAGCTATCCCTTTTATTTTAATTCAACAACCCCGGGCCAGTGCTCCACATGAGTGTTGGTCCGAAACGGGGGTCCTGCAGGGCCACCTCGAGGAAACTCAAGGTCTGGTAAAAACCTGTAGCATCACCCATCCGGTCGTGTCCTGAGACTTAGATACGCGCGGCTACTATCAGGGTGTCGACACGCCGGGAGGATTTGCTGGTTTAGCCTTACCTTAGTTCGGTTTAACTTGAGCACGGGATTCCGAGAATGCTCGGGTCTTCCCACCTATGGAGTTGCGACTCCGCGGATCGTGGGCTTGTAATGGGTCAAGTTGGAACACCCCTGCAGGGTTTGAACTTTCGAAAGCCGTGCCCGCGGTTATGTGGCAGATGGGAGCTTGTTAATATCCGGTTGTAGATAACTTGACACATTGTTCTAATACACTACCAGCGTGTGTACCGTGACTGTCAATTTCCGAACAGGGATTCGGGAGTTGAACACGGTGGGGTTATGTTTGACCGGCTTTAGTTAGGATCACTTCGTGATCATCTTTCGACCGAGGCACTTCTCTCCTCGCTCTCGATTACGTAAGTTAGTGCTAGTTGCTGCTGCAGACTCTTGTTGTTCCTTCACCTCTCGTTCTTCCTTCAGCCTTGTCCTCACCCAAGGCTTAAATAGTCGTGTTACCCGGGAACGGGATTGCTGAGTCCTCTGTGGCTCACATTTACTTCACCACACCAGATGCAGGTTCAGCCGAGTTTGATGCAGGAGCTGGTTCAAGTACTTCATCGGGAGTTCGATGAAGAGCGTGGCCGTTTGCTTGTGACGTTTCGATGTTCAGTAGTGGTTTCTACTAGGATTCGATCCTGACCCGTGGCTTTATGTTGTTTTGGTATCTTTCTTTGGATCTTCACCCGTAGTCGGGTTGTGATGTTTTGAATGATGGTTGCTTATGTAATGTATTGTGTGAAGTGGCGAGTGTAAGCCAACTATCTCTCTTTTGCATTTTAATCCCTCTTTTACACGAGTTGTGCAAAGATACCAAACTTGAGATCATTTTAGGATGGGCTTATACCTTTAAGTCGTGCCTCGACACGTAGGAGGTATAGTCCCATCCTAGGCATTACAAGTTGGTATTCAGAGCCTTCTCCGACCTAGAAGCCCCCACTGATTGATCGAATCGTTGACGGTTGAGTCTAGGCACACACTGAAAATGTTTTGGGTCCTATATTTATATCGGAGAGTAGGATTTCTTTGCTCCTCATCTCTTTTCATTCTGGTGAGGACTCCTGACGACTACTCTTATCTCTTCTACTTTCAAAAATTGCACCAATTTTTTTTTAGGATCTCGCGAGTATTGTTTGGATTGTTTCGATGTCTTTGTGACGAGAACATTGTTCTCGATGCCTCCTGTCATTAGGGGTTGTGGCAGTGTCCCGGGGAGTTGAGCTCCGAGGTGTTGTCGTCACAAATCCATCGCGGCAGTACTAGAATACTTAAGACGGCCGACATCGAAAAACTCTCCTATGCGGTTAGTGGCAAGATAACCCCGACATCACCCAGTACTGGGGAGGTAGTTCGAGAGTATTGCCATAGCTTGTATAGTGGATGCGTTTCGAAGGTCCGAGGTAAACAGTTTCCGAGAAAGACTGGTTATGTGTTGAAGGATGGATACACCTGGATGTAGGTTTAGAGTTGATTGCGCGGTGCTTCCCGTGTATCCCCAACACCTGATTGCATAACTGGAAACTTTCGGAAATCTATAGGTGGGTTCATCTAGTAGTTCTAGGCATTCTTCCAACGGATGCTCGATATGAAGTTTGGGGTTCTACATTGAGTGAAGTGGTTTTATGGACTTGTTCTGATCGGGAGTTGCATCTTAAAGGGTCCTTGGCTATGCTGATCCGGGGATTGCAAAACCCTTTTGTAACACGTTCCATGAGCTTTCAGCACGAATATGTCGGAACGAAGCTTCTATCTTGTATTTGTTCTATCTGATCCTTGTTCCTTTTTATTTATCTTTTTCTTCTTCCAAGTGGCTTCTCGACAAGATGATGTACCTACGGAACTCATTCGTTCAATTCTCTGTTCAGATGATATTGTGAAGATCATGTTGCATATCTACCCTTTGTTTTGTTTTGATTCTGGTATTCGAGTTGCTTCGATGTCAAATGTTGATTCCATACCTTTCCTAATCAGTATTCTCATATTTCTATGGGAGTGCTAGTCCTTCTTGATCAATCAAGATCTTCATGTTAATTCTTTTCAACCGGTGTGCCTTCTCTTCAAGTTATTCCATACGGACGTCATTGAGAAATCTGACGATTTGTCTGTTTCATTCATTCCAAGTTGTCTTTGTTTTCCCCACCCTCCCACCCTTCTTCTTCTCAGAGCAAGAATTCTCAAATGAAATATCCATTTTATTCATGTGATGTTTCTTCATTCTTTTCCTTCAATGTTCTTATCCGGTGATTTATCGTGAAGATGCTCAGGAAACTCCAAGTTCATCATTCTTTTGTTCTCGAATTCTGCCGGTGGATGTAATTCAAGATTTCGGTGTTGATCTTATCCTTTTCCTCATTTCACAATGCTTTCTTATTCCGGTGCACCAATTAATCATTCTCCTCTTGCTATTCATATCCGGAGTGCTAAAGATTCATATTCCATTCTTAATCCGTTCAATTTTTTTTGAGGATTGTCATCTATTCAAGCCATTTAATTCAAACGGTGCTATATCTCTTAAGCAATCTTTTCCAACGGTGATTTCTTTGAGTGGGCCCTAACCCACAGGTCTTTTCCAGGATCTTACCTGACTCTTCTAATTTTTCCTGAGTTATTTCGAAATTCTTTTAAAGTGTGACATAAGTATGATTCCCATCAGTCACATGCCTTCTCCAGGACCGCTTTCAAATTCTTTTCATCATTGGTTCAACCTTTTAATTCTTCATTACGGAGTGCCTATACAATTCATGGTGGTGTATCTCATCGTCTTCCCAGTTTTTGAAGACTCGAAGACGAGTTCCTCTTGAATCCTTATCCGTTCTTCCAAGATTCGTGGTTCTAGCTTCATGCCATCCTCATTATTGTTCGGATTGTGAGGAATTCTTTTATACCATCCGAAGCATTTCATGAATTCTTTTCTTTGTGATCCTCTGAAGGCCATCATTTCAGAATATTTCTTCGTTCTCAGTTTTCAACTTCGTCCTCCGAATATTCTTCATCGATGTCTCTTCGTTCGTCTCCATATTCTTACGGTGGTTCTTTCAAGTTTACCCTTCCGTTGTTATCATTTTAATTCATTTGTTCTTTTCACAATCCTACCGGTGGTTCGTTGAAGATTTATCCAAGCTTGTGCGAGATCTCTATTAATCCTTTCCAACGAGAATAAGTAGTATGCCAAATCCTTTGGTTGTCATCAATTTAAATTGGTGAAGGAGATGCATGACATAATTCTTATTCTTATTCCTTCAAGGTGATTTAATTCTTTTGTCTGGAGCTTGTGCACCATATCTTATTCTCGGTTCTAAGTTGTTCATCTTGTTTTCCGGAGCTCCAAGTTATTTCAATTATACCATTCCAAAGCTCCATCTAATTCATCGCAGGCTTTGAATCTTATTCTTTTCATCTTTCACTTCTCATGCTTTCATTACCGGAGTTTTCATGGTGGTTCATCAATTAATTCATCCTCGAAGTTTTCATCAAGATCCTTGTTGGAGCTCAAGCATTCTTCATCATGCTTTCCAAGTGCAATTCTTGCTCCCTTATCTTCTGAGGTGGTGTTATGTCATTCTTGACAATTCCTTCATGTTTCATGATTCACGAGTTATCAAGAATGAGATATTTAAACCCATCATTTATTTTCTTTGTTCAGGAGATCTTTCCAACCATTCAATTTATTCGTTGGAGTTATCTTGGGTTGTATTTCACCTAAACCTTTCCCTAAGAATTGTTGCTATTATGGTGCTTATTAATGACCCAAGACCTTCATTTATCATTCCGGTGAATTAAGTTTATCGTCTCCTTGTTGATCTTAATCCAATCAATCGTTTCTGTTAGTGGCTGGTTGCCACCTCATAATTTTGAGATGAATTCCATAAGCCCACATCAAGCTTATTCGTTTTCGTTGTTGATTTTTCCAACAACTCCGTTCAATCATTCTTTGTAAGGATGCTCTTTCAAATTCATTCGTGGGAGAAGTTGTCATCTTCTTTTCCGTTCTTTCTTCCCAACGATCTATATTCTATTCTTTCATTCCGGAGGCTTTGTGATGTTGCTCTCTTTAACCATCTTCTCGTTATTTATCAAGATCATATTTTCCCTTGCTTATCATTTAATCGGAGTGTTGTATTCTTCATTCAGTTCCCTCATCTTATCAAGTTTGCCTCTCTTTTCAACCGGAGTGCTGTCTGAATCTTTCTTACCCCTTGTGCCATTCTTTTAATTGTTCCGGAGGCAGTGTGTTGTTGTTTTCATCAAGTATCATCCCATCTTCTCAAGTTCTTGTTAATTCCTTCCATTTTCAGTCAGAGTGTTGTCCGAATTCTGTCGTTCTTATTCCTTGACTATACCATTGCAGTTTCATATTCTTTTCGTCCGTGAGCTCTTGTTTCATGTCTTTCAACCTTCAAGGTTCTCATAATGCTCCTTGTTCCTCTTTTCAAAAGGAGTGTTTTTCCTCTTCGTTTATCTCCGTTGCATTCTTTCTTTCAACTTGTTCAACCTCTCAAGGTTCTTTGGTTTCACTTGTCTGTCAAAGAAGCAACTTGTTTTACCTCTTCTTTTTCATTTCTACCCGGTGATATCTCTAGGATCTCGGGTCGAGATCCTCTGTTAGTATGGGAGAGTTGTGACGCCCGAGACCGACGTCCCAGAAGATTCCAGAAGATTCCAGATGTTTCGGGTTCTTCCGTGTGTTTCGTTGTGCTTGTGTTATTTAATTTTTGCATTGCATCATGTCATCATGCCATCATGTCATATTTACCTTTTGCATCTCAACCTTAATAAATCGTGTGGACCTTCGGTCCATTTAAATCAAGGGAAGGTGACTTCTCTTTATAACATAGAAAAGCCTCTCAATATTTAGGGAGCTATATTAAAAATATTCCATTGTTTGGGATCACCGTAACACACTTGCAAAATCCCCATGCTTTTCCTACTTCGAGTTCTCCTACAAAAACCTTGCCAATAATTCTTTCAGTTGTTTCGAGGTTCCTCCAAAAATTCGAACATTTTTGGACACTTCAATAATCACGTCTTAGTTCAAACCTATTTGAATTAAATTCAAATATGTTTGAATTATTTTCCGATCTGGCCTCTTGTATTTTTCTCCGGTCGTGCTCATTTTTACGAGCCCGAGAAAAATTAACCTTTGTCCTAATTCTTTTCCCTAACCTCCCTCCTCATTCTCTTCTTCTATCTATTGTTTTTTCTGCTAAAAAGATCAAATAGAAAGGAAGAGGGGGCCTCCTCCTTTCCCTCTCTACAGCCCAGCAGCCTTCCAATCCCTCTTGGCCTCCTTGGGCCAAGGCCATCCTCCCTTCCTGGCCCATAGGCCCAGCCCGCTCTCAGGCCATCTAAACCCTAGCGATCTGTCACACCCCAAAGTTTTAACCACTTTTTCAGTAAATAAAATTTGGCTAGAAATAAAATTTTGAATTCTTTAATAATTTTCAGAGCCTTTTCTATTCCTGACTTAGAAAATCTTCTCTTCTTATAATAAATCTTTTTGGAAATATTTTTGTGGGCTCTGGTTGTATCTTGGGTCTTTTCTTTATTTGTTTGATAACTTTAGAAATTATTTTCATAATAAAATTTTGCCTTAGGAAATTCTTATAATAGCTTTTGCAGTGTTTGAAAATGCTTCTGTTGCACTGCAACCTTTTCAAATAATTCTCTAAAAATTCCACCATAATTCTGAGAGGTCATGTGATGCCTATATGTCACATTGGTGCAAAAACCCAACTTGGTGTTTTGCAAAATTTGAGTGAACCATCCTCTTTTCTATTTCTGTCCATCTTCTAGGTTTCTACTACAACCCTATTATTTCTTGCTCCAAAAATTCTGAGCCTTGGCCATCTTCTTGTTCTTCCAACCAAAACCGTAAGTCCAGAATATCAGCTCCATTGGAATTTTCTAAGTCCATCAAATAACTATCTATAGTTTCTGTCCAGAAACTAAATTCTTCAAAACTTGCACTATCAAGTTTTTCTTTCTGCCAAAATAACTCCACCATCACCTATATCATCTAAGGAGACACTACCCTGCCAAGTATCACTTCCAACAGAGTTTCATAGATGGCTCTATCATTCTGTCGAACACATTGAGTGCATGACCAAAACTTTCAACCATCCAAACCACCATATGACACCTGCTCTTTTTGCCAAAATAACTTGTCTAGCATCCTTTCCATATCAGATAATACCACTCTGCCGAAAACCAGTTCCTTAGGACCATCCTAGGGTAACCTGGCATTGGGTCGAGCACTTGGTGTGCATGCCCAGAGCATGGCCAGGGCACGCGTTTTGCAGGCAGTGGCATCGCCCTGTACCGCCCTCCCTGCTGCTGCTCTTGCCCGCCAACCTTCCCAGGAAGCTTCACGGGCAAACCACCACCTTCGCCGACATCTCCGTTTGTCCTCTAGCACCGTCCACGCCGACCGGAGCCACCGCCCGACGAGTCCGGCATCGCCACGTCGCACCGACGTCAACGCCCTGGACGCGTGGCTCGCCCCCGAGCCAAACCGGACGCCCCGCCATCACTGCAAGCAGCCACGTCCTCACCTAACCCCGCCGCCCTCACCAACCTCGCCACCGGCCTCACCACCACCGCGTCTGCCATTTATGGACACCGCGTCTGTCCGCCCGTGGACGGCGCCGTCCAGGCTACCTGGCGCCTCCCGGGGCAGCCAGCTCGCCTGGGGAGTAACTTCGGCCTGCCACCGTCCTCAACGAACCTCACCGGCCACCCAACGACCTCGCCGGCGCAGTAATGGCGTTGCCACCGCGTCCGTTCTCTGGAAGCCACGGGAACCGCCTTCCCCGCCTATAAAAGGCCCCCTCAAACTCACCGCAGCACACCACGCATCGTTTCCTTCCCTCATTGACCTTCCCCGAGCAGTAGAACGACCGGGAGAGGTCGTCTCCCCCGTCTCCGGCATGCTCTGCCGCCGCCCTCACCACGAAGCTCTCCACCCCTCCAGTGTTTCCCCTCTCCAGTATCTACACCAGAGACCTCCCCGTGGTTCCGCAGATCCATCCCACCCTTCAATTTCCACCGGAGCAAGCTCCAGGGCAAAAGCCCTCTTCCACCCGACGATCCCCTCCGCCGTGCTCGAAGCACTGCTCAGTCCCGAGCTTCCCGGCGACCACCACCACTACGTGCGGATGCGGCACTTCCTCCTGGACTTGTCCATCTGCCGAGCATCGCCAGAGATGCCCTACGGCGCCGGCAATCATCGCCGGAGCTCCACCTCCGTTCTGCCCAGACGCGCGCGAGGAGGAGGACGAAGACCGGTCAAACCTGACCAGTGGGCCAGGCGGGCCCACTGTCAGTGACCACAGGCCGCGCCAGCTCGGCGTAAGTGGAGGCGGTTTCCTCCCGGAGCCGTTTCCGCTACGAAGAAGGCGTATTCCGTGGAATACGCCATCAACGTCAGCACCTCTCCCCACAGCCAGATGACTGGGCTCGGCCCAGTGGCGCCGTGGAGCTAAACAGCGCTCAGGGCGCGATTCTGTTCCTTCCTTTTATCATTCCAGCAGCTTTCAAATAAATTCCACAGCCACCAAACCCGATCCAAATTTGTTGATTCCAATTCCTGTAGGCTTCTAAAATCATGCTCTGTTTATTTAAATTAAGTGAACTTTTCTACTATGCATAGTTTCTGTTTAATGTTTTTAAATAGTACTTTTAATCATGTTTTCTATATTAGTAACTCCATAACTAATTCATATGAACTCTAAATAAATTACTTCTTTTTCTGATATTCCTTAATTATCCTCTAGTTTATTTTAGTATTTGTTTCACAAACGTTTGAAATACTTTTTAATGCTGTTTTTGAATTGTGTGGTAATTTAGATATTTTGAAAATAGGATTTGGAGGGGAGATGATTCTTTGCAGAGTAACCAGCACTTTTCCATATCTAAGGCAAGCATTTTGAACACTTGATATGGCGTGTGTTTTCATGCTATAATATTTTTAGGGCATGTTTGATACTTTGATAGGCTTGGCATATGAGTAGAAATATTGCATGCAGGCATGGTCATAATTATACTTTCTCTTGCATACATCCCCTTCAAATTTGCAACATGCATAAAGTTATGAAAATCCAGGAATGTGCTCCTGTTTTGGACGTGCCGGTGGGCACGGGCCATATTTGACACGGTGGTGTCATGAGATATATGTGGAAGCAGGCAAGGGTTGTAGCCCTGTCCTGGTGAAACTGTTGAGAGAATAAGTTCTGTTGTGATAACCCTGCAGGAAACATAAGCCTCCTGAGTCGACCGTAGATCGAGTCTTGTTCCAGTAACCCCCATACTTGTTTCGTGCTGCCACTTGTCTCTACCACGGGTAGGGTATGGTTTAGTAAGTTGTTAACCCCTTTTCCGTGCACACACCGTACAGAGAGGCCATGGTGGAAGATACCGGGTGCATCCGGTAGGCATGCCACATGGTCCGGGGGCATGGGTGTTTCCGGTTGTAGCCGAGAGGGAGTGTACCCTTGTAATCCGCGCGTTTGAATAGTGATCCCATGCTATTGGAGGTTGTAGCCTTCCCACTTAGAGTTTTACTTAACTGTTGTTTTGGGTGATCCCTGGCAGCAGAAAAGTTAAGCTGGTGTGTGCTGGTTAGGTGTGTTTTCAACCCAAAGACCGTAATAGGAATTAGTCAGTGTCCCGATACTGATTAAAGAAATCCTATACTTGCGGGTAAAGAGTACACCCTCTGCAGAGTTTGAAACCTATTCGAATAGCCGTGTCCGCGGTTAAGGATTACAGTCTGGGTTGGTCAAGTGTCGGTCTTAGAGTCGGTCTCCGGAGGAAATATTTAAATGTTGAGCATAGTTATTTTGCAGGATAATTATCGTTGTTACTGGTGTTACCATGAGTATATTTGATGTTATGATTATATTTGTGAACTAACCCCCTGCTCTTATTTTTCTTTCCAGAGTGTCTCAGGGGCTGGCTAGACTACCCCGGACACTCGTCTTTATTTCCAAGTCCTTTCTGTGGCGTCCCTCGAGTGTCAGGCGGTTTATCACGCCACTACTCTTGTGGACACCCGACTGGCATTTCTTTTCAAGTCCTTTCGTGGCGTCGCCTGAGTTCTCGGATGGTATCGTCCGATTTCTCTTTTAGACACCCGACTGGCATTTCTTTTCAAGACCGACCGTGGTGTCACTTGATACCCGATCGGCATTCCTTTTATATTTTATTGATGCTATTATTTATTGCACTAAATATTATTCATCATGCCATGTTTTGATTCCTGTCAGCATGCATTTAATATAAGTATACCATGAGCATGTGCATCTAGTTTAATTCACCATGACCATATAATTGTTTGCTGCATTTGTTATATCTTTTGTCCATGATGCTTGCGAGTACATTCAAACGTACTCACAGGCTTGTCCCTGGCTATTTACTTGGCCAGGTTAGAAGTTCTATGGGAAGAACCCAGCTACGTCCGTGCGAAGCCTAGGAGTGCAGCCACGCAGGATAGGAGTTATCCGGGTCAGCTGTCCCTGTTGGAATGGAGTCCCATCGATGTTGAAGATCCTTAAGCCTTTTCCCTTCATCCATCACCGGAGTCGTTGTTGTATCAGTAGACCTTTATGGTCTTGTATCAAATTCTTGTAAATGCTTGGTAATCTGTAACAAGGATGTGTCAACCAGTAACAGTAATCCTGGGCTGGTGATGACACTAGGGGTTAATTTCTGGAATATTGTGTTCCCGAAATCCGGCCCCGACAGCCTTGGTATCAGAGCCAGGCTGACCATTGGCTAATCCTATCCTAGCCTGGTCACCATCCCTAGGTTTCCACACCACCCACAACTTTTCCTGTCCACGGTCAAGTCTATCCCATCCACAGTGGCAACCGACATCTTTTGATAGCCGGTGCCCAACCTATCAGTCTATCCATAGGCCGTGTGCCTGTGCCAACAACAGAGTTTCCCATCCACAAGCGTGCGATGGAAGACTCGGCTGACTTATAAAAGAAGCCATTCCCCAAACTCAGCACATCACAGCCTCATTCCCAGTTCAGTATCAAACCACCAAGATGACAGGCCCCCTCGTGCACAACGAGACCACCGCAGTCGAGCTTGAAGGCTTCGTAACCATCCTCGCCAATCTCACCCGTCGTGCTTTTAGCATCAACGAGCCACCGGAATATGTCGTGTACCAAGAGCACACGAGTAATTCCATCCATCACTTCTGGGCCACGGTGCACATCTACGGGAGGGGCACCACATCGGAGCGTCCCTACCGATTCACCGGGAGGACAACCTCCGACGAGCCTCAATCCATCCAACTTGCAGCCCGAGAGGCTGTAGTTCAACTCCGGCACCTGTCGCCGAGGGTTAACTGCCGCCCCTTCTACTACTACCCTAGTCGTGAAGGCTATGGTAGCCCGACCCAGGTCGCCACCGGAGACCATGAGTCGGATCCTGCCCTAGTGCATCTGGTGCGCTACCTGAGAGCGCAAGAGGCACTATTCGATCAGGTCACTCTTGACCTGATTGAGACCCGCAGGACGCTTGCTCTCCTGACCCCAGCAAGGAGTGAAGTCGCACCCGCCACCGACGCCCCGTTAGTGCTGCTTGGAAGGCCGGTTGAGCCCCCAAGCTCTGACCATGTCACCTACCCGGGCAATGCTTTCGCCTCACCCGGAAATCTCCGTCGTCTCTTGGAGGCCTACTCCAATGGGACGGTGACCTCGACACCCCGCGAAGGTCACCACCGCTACTCCAGCCCTGTAGCTCCCCATCCTACTCCGGCCAGCTCCGACGCGGAAGCACACGGAGACGACTCGGCATCCGCAAGACGCGCCAAGATAGATATCAACCAGGTGGAATGAGTCCACCAGAATGGTTATCAAGCCCTAGTGGCTCGGTTTTTCCTTTAGTTCCGCAGTAGCTGGTGTGTGGCGTAGTGAGTTTGTAGACCCCCTGTGGGTCACCATCTAATAGTATGTGTGATCTATTGCTTGATGAGTGGTTGCAGAGTAAATTCTGGACGTGACCCTTAACCACACGCACAGTAACATGTCACTTTTCTTGTGGGGATTGAGACCTGAGACTTTGACTCAGACAGCCCCGCGCCGGAGTTGGTGTCTCTGTCATACCGGCACCATTTCATGTTTCATGACCCAGGCTCTCTATAAGAGGCCACGCTCATTTTTCCACACCAGCAACCATCAGCATCAAGCACTGCCTTTTTTTTTTTCATTCTTCCACCCATGTCTCACCCCGGAGCCTACCTGAGGACCCCCAATGCAAGACCTGGTAGTTTTGTTATGATATTGTGGGATTTTACCCGCAATACTCTTGGCTCCACCCATCCACCCCTGTATGAGCTGTTCAAATCGAGAATCACTCCTGATCTCTCGAAATACTGGGCAGCTGTACATATTCCACCAGCAGATTTAAACCAAGGCCCTCCCTATGTGATTTTCATCGGGAGATCCATGCCAACGCCAGGCATGGCCATTGAGTCTGCTGCATATGAAGCAGTCACCCGTCTTCGATTTGCGGTACCTTGTGCCAACACAAGGGAATACTGCTATTTCCCTAGCCGCGCTGCTTTTGGAGCAGAAGCTACGTTCCGTTGTGGGCGTGCGGAGAGCGATCCAGCCCTGGTCTATCTCATTCAGTATGTGATGGCCCAGGAGTGTTTCACCCAGCAAATACTGGAGTATCTCCACTACCTTGCTGTTCTAAATCCCCGGATCGCCATTGGCGGACCCCCTCTGCCAACTCAGGAGGGACACGTTCTTCGTTTGCTCCCTCCACTTCCTCCGCTCCCTCCGGAAGAAGAAGAATGTGTTCCAGCACCGGGAAGCTTTCCGCTTGACCCCGTAGATCCCGCTTTCGGACCGTAGACGGTCGTGAATGCGTTTGCGTAGCTTGTACTGTTTGTTTGCATGGTGTGATCTTGTTTTGTTTGTATGTCATGAATGTATTGCCCTGTCTGCATTTTTT
>LR738709.1:653232753-653369231 GCA_902687465.1 Secale cereale
CTTCGCCTCGAGCGTCCGTTCCTCCGGCCCTCGTCCAGCGCAGCAGCTCCCTGCCGCGAGCGCACCGAAGCCCCATGCCTCCCTCCTCCTACCGCAGAAGGGAGCCCGCCTGGCCCAGAGCTCCAGCACCTGGCGCCCCGCTCCCTTCTCCCGCGAGCGCCGACCGGAGCTCCTCCCATGCGCCGCGTTGCCTCCTCCACGCCCGGCCACCAGCGCCCCTGCGCCCGTGCCCTCCTCCTCGCCATGGATCCGAGGCCTCAGCCGCGCCTCGGGTCCTCCTCCCTACGTCGATCTCCAGCAAGGCCAAGCCTCGAAGCCCGACCCCCCGAGCCCTCCTCCCGTCGAGGCCGTCCAGCGCCTCCTCCGCCCAAGGCAGCGCCCCGTCGCCCCGTATCCGTCTCCCTCCGCCGAGACCGCCTTGTTTTTTTTTGTGTTGCTGTGGTTTTCGCCAAGTGCACCGCAGCCGGCTTGGTGTCGTTGTGTTGGTCCAGCAGGTTTTTTTGGCGAGATCGGCAAGTCCGAAGAACCGTGTACGACTCGAGACCGAGACCTCAAGTACCTCTACGGATATGTGTACATCTACGTAACGAGAACGTCTACCGTTGACAAGACCGAGACACCGAGTACCACGACGACCCGAACGACTACCGTCGCCGTGTACCACTACCGTCGCCGAGACCCTCAACTACAACTACGGAACGAGTACCCCTACCGATGACCGTGAACAACTACCGCCATCGTGGAACCACCAAGACGAACGGAACAACTACTTCCCACTACGAACGTGTACCTCTACGTATCGGAACGACTACTTCCTCTTCGGAAACGTGAACCACTACTTCCTCTACGACTCGTGAGAACGACTCCTTCCTCTACGATCTCGAACCGCCCCGAAACGACTGTTCCGAAGGTATAACCCGAGACGATGACCCGTGTGATGCTTGCTTGTGTTGTATGAAATGTCTCCCTTGTGTGCTCCGCGCCCGTTGTGCACTTCCTTTTGTCATGTTCCTCGGTTGCCTCGTCACCGACTCGTGGGAACCCGGTGACGGGATCACCCCACCTTATCATCTTCCATGTCTCGCTCTTCGTTACCTTTTGCACCGGTCTCTCAACGAGATACCGGAACCGATATGATGCCGTTGCATCATTTTGGGATCGTTGCCATGGCACCCTTTCTTCCCCCACGGTGACGATGCTTCATATCTCTCTTGTTAACCTTTAACTAAAAATTGCATAAACTTGATCATGTCATCCGCATCATGTTAACAACATTATATGTGTGAATTGTTGTTGCTTTATAATTATTAAACATGCTCATGGCGATTTTCCGGAATTTGTTGTTGTTTTTCCGGCCTCATTTAAAATGTCTAAATAGTTAGTTTACTTATGCTTCACCTCTTGCCATGTTAAAAACATTTAAACTTGTCTTGTAAATAAACGTGAGTCAATTTAAATAATTAAATGTGGTGTTTCGTCAATATGCAACTCGTTGCATATTGATCTCCACTTAACTTGTAGATTTGTTTGTGCACTTTGCCATGCCTTGCATATTTAAACCGGACATGCATCATACTTGGATGTGCATCGTATGCCATGTTTATGATTGTGTGTTTACCGTGTTGTTTCTTTCTTTCCGGGTTGCTTCTCCTGTTAGCTTCGGTTTCGTTCCGGAGTTGTGAGGATTCGCTTGACTGTTGCTTCGTCTACTTCGTGGATCCATTCTTCTCCCTTGTGGAATCCCAGGCAAGATGACCGAACCCGGATACCATTACTATCTTTGCCTATTGCTAGAGTATCGCTCTATAGTTTTGCCTCGATGCCCATGTTTTCCTGTCAGCCTCCTATTGTAACCATGAACCTGTTTAACCACCCTACCTATGCAAACCTTTGATTGGCTATACGTAGGCTCGCTCAGCCCCTCTTATAGCATTGTTAGTTGCAGGTGAAGATTGAAGATGCTTGCTTCATGTTGAAGTTTGGTTGGGTTATATCACACTATATAAATGCTTAAATGAAATCATCTATATATTGGCAAGGGTGGAAGGCTAAGCCTTTTGCTTGGTGATTTGTTCCACTCATGCCGTTAGGAACCGTATAAACCGGTGTTATGTTCCTTGATTATGCGTTCCTAACACGGTTGGGGTGTATGGGACCCCCTTGATAAACCGCTAAGTGCTAAGTCTTTTCCAGCAAGTCCCAACATTGGTACTATTTGCCTAATAACAAACTAATAAAAACTTGCATGTGGACTAGCTATCCCTTTTATTTTAATTCAACAACCCCGGGCCAGTGCTCCACATGAGTGTTGGTCCGAAACGGGGGTCCTGCAGGGCCACCTCGAGGAAACTCAAGGTCTGGTAAAAACCTGTAGCATCACCCATCCGGTCGTGTCCTGAGACTTAGATACGCGCGGCTACTATCAGGGTGTCGACACGCCGGGAGGATTTGCTGGTTTAGCCTTACCTTAGTTCGGTTTAACTTGAGCACGGGATTCCGAGAATACTCGGGTCTTCCCACCTATGGAGTTGCGACTCCGCGGATCGTGGGCTTGTAATGGGTCAAGTTGGAACACCCCTGCAGGGTTTGAACTTTCGAAAGCCGTGCCCGCGGTTATGTGGCAGATGGGAGCTTGTTAATATCCGGTTGTAGATAACTTGACACATTGTTCTAATACACTACCAGCGTGTGTACCGTGACTGTCAATTTCCGAACAGGGATTCGGGAGTTGAACACGGTGGGGTTATGTTTGACCGGCTTTAGTTAGGATCACTTCGTGATCATCTTTCGACCGAGGCACTTCTCTCCTCGCTCTCGATTACGTAAGTTAGTGCTAGTTGCTGCTGCAGACTCTTGTTGTTCCTTCACCTCTCGTTCTTTCTTCAGCCTTGTCCTCACCCAAGGCTTAAATAGTCGTGTTACCTGGGAACGGGATTGCTGAGTCCTCTGTGGCTCACAGTTACTTCACCACACGAGATGCAGGTTCAGCCGAGTTTGATGCAGGAGCTAGTTCAAGTACTTCATCGGGAGTTCGATGAAGAGCGTGGCCGTTTGCTTGTGATGTTTCGATGTTCAGTAGTGGTTTCTACTAGGATTCGATCCTGACCTGTGGCTTTATGTTGTTTTGGTATCTTTCTTTGGATCTTCACCCGTAGTCTGGTTGTGATGTTTTGAATGATGGTTGCTTATGTAATGTATTGTGTGAAGTGGCGAGTGTAATCGAACTATCTCTCTTTTGCATTTTAATCCCTCTTTTACATGAGTTGTGCAAAGATACCAAACTTGAGATCATTCTAGGATGGGCTTATACCTTTAAGTCGTGCCTCGACACGTAGGAGGTATAGTCCCATCCTGGGCATTACAGTAAGCCGTCGACATAGCGCTGCCACAGGAGCTACCAGAGGGCGCCACGTGGCACCTATAGCGTACGAACAATCTACGCTGACGGCCTAGCCGTCGGCATAGGTGCCACGTGACGCCCTCTGGTAGCTCGCATCAGCCCTAAGCCGGCATAGTTTTTGTCTGATTTTTTTTCTTTTTTCTGTTTGATATCGGTTCAATTCAATTCAAATAGCAGGTATATATAATGAAATAGACATGCACATGAACACCACAAACAACACCACCATCACAACAACATAAGCATCACATCCTAACAACGAACAACATAAGCATCACATCCTCACAACCAACAACATAAGCATATCAGAAACATAAGCATCTAGCTAAGAAGCACACAAGTCATCTAAACATGCCATCTAGCTAAGAAGCACACAAGTAGCATAAAAGAGCACAAGTCATCTAAAGCACACTAACTATATCATCACCACCACCGTCACCCAGAGGCTTAAGCGCCAGTACGTCCACTACCGCCGTCAAGGTCGTCACTGCCAAAGCCCAGGTCATCACTGCTAGCAGCAACGCTACCGCCAAGACAGCCACCGCCTCAGTGGATCGGAGTGACCGGCCTCCGTGACTCGGGAGTGATGCCAATACTAGCACCACCAGTAACGGTAGATCCACCGGCTCCCTGGATGTTGAAAAATCATGTTAAGGGGATATATGATTGTGTTGAATAAACGGTAAGCTTTGGGTGAATAGTCTGGGGTTGTACTAACCGGCGAGGGGCCCGGGTGCTGTGCCAGAAACTCCTCAAAGGTAAGCAGCACTGGTTGTGGTGGAGGAGATGGTGCTGGTTCCAATTGAGGAACCCTATCGGCCGCCATGCACTCAACAACGTGATGCATGTTAATTGACCAAGAAAACAATAAAGTCAGAAGAAATGCAAGTGCAAATATAGAAGTGAAATGAAAGGGGCCAAATTAATCGTCATCATGCGAGTGTCGTGTTGATGCGCTGCTAAAAGGCTCGCGTGCCACGCCATGGTCTCCTGGCGTGTGTACTCCATGTATTCCTACAATATGACATGATGGAACTCATAAAACATCTCAATGTGGAAAATAAAGTGAGCAATGAAGATAAGAGGGAAATAGTTACAGATTGCCGCTCAGCAAAGAGGGAGTGTGACTGCGCACTAGTCATGGGCGTGCTCGTGCGCTAGCTCGGGCTCAGGTCGGTAGCTCGAAGTTGTGTGTAGGAGATAGACGGAGTGATCACAACATCCCGAACCGGCTGCCGGCCATGACCCTTGGGCCCCATGCCCACCACCACCCTGGCGTCAAGATCTGCCTTCATGGGGTCAGGTGTGTCAGGATGTAACCTCAGATACCCCTCAAAGTAGGCTTTCGTCTTCTTCGTGGTCTTGCCGTAGTACTTGGCCTCTCCAGGCTTGGGCTTCCTCCGCATATGGGCGATCTCCCACGCCTCCATGTGTGAGAGCGGCCGCTTCAGTTTCTCCTCCTACACCAACAAACAGAGGTTAGTCATTCATAAGAAAGTGACAGTAAATAGAAGAAGAAGATTGTTTAATGAGGTTAGTCATACATGAAGTGTCTTGTGGAGAAAGTGGTTCCGGTTTCCCTGAGCATGTACTCCCTCCTTCCCTCGATTAGGCTTGTTTTCTATGCTCGTAGCGGCCCAGGCTCCATCCAGACCACACCACAGATCCACCAATGCCGCCCAAGACTAGTCTTTTCCATAACACCAATTTGGACACACCTACATAATGAAAGCATAATGGCATGTCAACACAAAACGATGAAATTTACCACAAACATCGGAATGAAAAATCTTTTATACTTACTGCCAAGTACTCGTGCCTCTCCAAGGTAATGTCCTGCCTCCACGCTTCTTCCTTGGTCATCTTCACACCAAGAGCGTCGTGATAGTATGTCGAGATGGCCACCCAGCGCACCTCGTACTGCATCTAGCAGGCCTTCTTCTTCGCTTGGCGCAGCACGATCTCGTCGGCAGTGGCCTTGTGATCCTGACGAACTCGACAGTATTTCGACAATCATTCATGAAACCAGAATGGAAGAAGCCATGAGTTAAATCATTCATGAAACCAGAATGGACTTGTGCTGCTGAAGAGAACTCACCCAAAAATTAGTGATTACAGCCTTAGTATGGGTCTCATGGTTCGCGTGGAGGGCGCTTCCCAGTGGTCCCAACTTGTGGCCAAATCCCGGCGCTCCGGGTGCCTGTCTGGATCCGTATAGTACAACCCCGACCAATGTACCTTCAGCAAGACGGTGATGAGGCCGTTGGGAAGACGGGGCCCTTTAGGATATATCCAGTTGCTGCAAAAGATGTAAAGAATGGAAATATTAGCATGTGAAAAGCAAAATAAAGAAAAATATTAGCATGTGAAAAGCAAAATAAAGAAAAATATAAGCATGTGACAAGCAAAAGAATTGAATTATTATTAAGTGGCACTTACTCTTTCCCCGTGGGCTCAATGAGCCACTTCTGCTCCTCGGTAGCAGGAATCTGCTTTGGGAGCTTTGCGTTACCATGCAACCACCCCTTGTTGTTGCCAACCCCCTCACCGCCAGCACCATCATCCATGCCACCACCATCCTCCTCGCATGCCTCCTCCTCCTCCTCGTCCCCCTCCCCAACCTCCTCCTCGCCCCCCTCCTCGCCCCCTCCCAAACCTCCTCCTTGTTGGGGATCATTGTAGAAATTGAAAAAAAATCTACGCATCACCAAGATCTATCTATGGAGTTTACTAGCAACGAGAGGGGAGTGCATCTTCATACCTTTGAAGATCGCGATGCGGAAGCATTGCAAGAACGCGGTTGGTGGAGTCGTACACAAAGCGATTCAGAACGTGGCCAAATCCGATCTAAGCACCGAACAATGGTGCCTCCGCGTTCAACACACATACAGCCTGGTTATGTCTCCCGCGCCTTGATCCAGCAAGGGGAGAGGGAGAGGTTGGGGAAGTCTCCGTCCAGTAGCAGCACGACGGCGTGGTGGTGGTGGAGGACAGTGGCACTCCAGCAGGGCTTCGCCAAGCATCGCGGGAGATGAGGAGGAGTTGGGAGAGGGAGAGGGCTGCGCCAGGGCTTGGGTGCGGCTGCCCTCCCACCCCCACATATATATAGGGGCAAGGGAGAGGGGGGCCGGCCACCTCAGATCCAATCTGAGGAGGGGGCGGCGGCCATAAGGGTTGGCTTGCCCCCCAAGCCAAGGGGGGCGCCCCCCTTAGGGTTCCCCCCCCCCCAACCCTAGGCGCATGGGCCCTAGGGGGGAGGCACCCAGCCCACTTAGGGGCTGGTCCCTCTCCATATACAGCCCATAGGGCCCTCCGGGGCAGGTGGACCCCCGGAACCTCTTTGGTGGTCCCGGTACAATACCGGTACCCCCCACCCCCGAACTTTTCCAGTGACTTTATAGTGACTTCCCATATATAAATCTTTACCTCCGGACCATTCCGGAACTTCTCATGACGTCCGGGATTTCATACGGGACTCCGAACAACATTCGGTAACCACGTACATACATTCGCTATAACCCTAGCGTCATCGAACATTAAGTGTGTAGACCCTACAGGTTTGGGAATCATGCAAACATGACCGAGACATCTCTCCGGCCAATAACCAATAGCGGGATCTCGATACTACTACTTCTCGAGCTTGTGTTGTAATCCCTCGAAGAGGAAAGGGTGATGCAGCACAGTAGCGTAAGTATTTCCCTCAGTTTTTGAGAACCAAGGTATCAATCCAGTAGAAGACCACGCACAAGTCCCTCGCACCTGCACAAACAAATAAGAATTTCGCAGCCAACGCGATAAGGGGTTGTCAATCCCTTTACGGTCACTTACGAAAGTGAGATCTGATAGAGATGATAGTTTGATATTTTTGGATATAAGAACAGAAAGTAAAAGCGGAAAAGTGAAGTAGATTGTAGATTGATATGTTGAGAATAGACCCGGGGGCCATAGTTTTCTCTAGTGGCTTCTCTCATGATAGCGATATTCTACGGCGGGTAAACAAATTACTATCGAGCAATTGATAGAAAAGCGAATAATTATGAGACTATCTAGGCATGATCATTATATATAGGCATCATGTCCGAGACAAGTAGACCGAAACGATTCTGCATCTACTACTATTACTCCACACATCGACCGCTATCTAGCATGCATCTAGAGTATTAAATTCATAAGAACAGAGTAACACCTTAAGCAAGATGACATGATGTAGAGGGATAAACTCAAACATAGTGATATAAACCCCATATTTTTATCCTCGATGGCAACAATACAATACGTGCCTTGCTGTCCCTACTGTCACTTGGAAAGGACACCGCAAGATTGAACCCAAAGCCAAGCACTTCTCCCATTGCAATAACTATTGATCTAGTAGGCCAAACGAAACCAATAATTCAAAGAGACTTGCAAGGATATTATAATCATACATAAAGAGTTCAAAAAAGAACCAAATATTTCTCATAGATAATCTTGATCATAAACCCACAATTCATCGGATCTCGACAAACACACCGCAAAAAGAGATTACATCGAATAGATCTCCTCAAAGACCGAGGAGAACTTGGTATTGAGATCCGGAGAGAGAGAAGAAGCCATCTAGATATTAGCTACGGACCCGAAGGTCTGTGGTAAACTACTCACAACTCATGGTGAGGCGATGATGATGATGTAGAAGCACTCCGTGGAAGATTCCCTCTCTGGCGGAGCTCCGGAACAGGCCCCAAGATGGGATCTCACGGGAACAGAAGGTTGCAGCGATGGAACTAGGGTTTTCTCTGTTCGTCTGATGGTTTCGGGGTACGTAGATATATATAGGAAGAAGGAGGGCACCGGGGGCCAAACGTGGGGCCCACGAGGAGGGGGCGCCCCCCCCACCCTTGCGGACGCCACCTTAGCCCTATTCCGTGGTTCTCAAGTCTCCCGTGCGTATTTTGCTCCAAAAACATCTCTCCCGAAGTTTCATTCCGTTTGGACTCCGTTTGATATTCCTTTTCTGTAAAACCCTGAAATAGGCAAAAAACAACAATCTGGACTGGGCCTTTGGGTTAATAGGTTATTCCCAAAAATAATATAAAAGTGTATAACAAAGCCCAGTAAACATCCAAAACATCATAAATAATAGAATGGAACAATAAAAAATTATAGATACGTTGGAGACGTATCAAGCATCCCCAAGCTTAATTCCTGCTCGTCCTCGAGTAGGTAAATGATAAAAACAGAATTTTTGATGTGGAATGCTAACCAACATAGTTTTTCAATGTAATTCTCTTAATTGTGGCATGAATGTTCAGATCTGAAAGATTCCAGACAAAAGTCTATATTGACATAAGAAATAATAATATTTCAAGCATATTAACAAAGCAATCATGTCTTCTCAAAATACTATGGCTACAGAAAGTTATCCCTGCATAATCATATAGTCTGGCTATGATCCCTCTTCATCACACAAAATATTCATATCATGCACAACCCCGGTTTCAACTAAGCACTTGTTTTCATACTCTATTCTTTCAAACCTTTCAACTTTCATGCAATACATGAGCGTGAGCCATGGATATAGCACTATGTGGAATAGAGTGGTGGTTGTGGAGAAGACAAAAAGGAGGGAGATAGTCTCACATCGACTAGGCATATCAACAGGCTATGGAGATGCCCATCAATAGACATCAATGTGACTGAGTAGGGATTGCCATGCAACGGATGCACTGGAGCTAAATATGTATGAAAGCTCAACAAAAGAAACTAGTGGGTGTGCATCCAACTTGCTTGCTCACGAAGACCTAGGGCATTTGAGGAAGCCCATTGTTGGAATATACAAGCCAAGTTCTATAATGAAAAATTCCCACTAGTATATGAAAGTGACTAAACATGAGACTCTCTATCATGAAGAACATGGTGCTACTTTGAAGCACAAGTGTAGAAAAAGATAGTAGCAATTGTCCCTTTTTCTTTTCTTTTCTTTTTTCCTTTTTTTTGGGCCTTTCTTTTTTCTTTGGCCTTTCTTTTTTTTCTTTTTTTGGAGGGGCTTTCTTTATTTAGCATTTCCTCACATGGGACAATGCTCTAATAATGATGATCATCACACTTATATTGATTTACAACTCGATATTACAACTCGATACTAGAACAAATAATGACTCTATATGAATGCCTCCGTCGGTGTACCGGGATGTGCAATGAATCAAGAGTGACATGTATGAAAATTATGCATGGTGGCCTAGCCACAAATACGATGTCAACTACATGATCATGCATGGCAATATGACAATGTGAAGCGTGTCATATGAACGGAACGGTGGAAAGTTGCATGGCAATATATCTCGGAATGGCTATGGAAATGCCATGATAGGTGGGTATGGTGGCTGTTTTGAGGAAGATATATGGTGGCTGTTTTGAGGAAGGATATATGGTGGGTGTATGATACCGGCGAAAGTTGCGCGGTACAAGAGAGGCTAGCAATGGTGGAAGGGTGAGAGTGCGTAATATCCATGGACTCAATATTAGTCATAAGAACTCATATACTTATTGCAAAAATTTACGAGTCATCAAAACAAAGCAATAAACGCATGCTCCTAGGGGGGAGGTTGGTAGGAGTTAACCACCGCGCGCCCCCGACCTCCACACAAAGGATGACACTCTACAAATACCTCATGCTCTAACTTCGTCACATAGCGGTTCACCATACGTGCATGCTACGGGAATCACTAACTTTAACACAAGTATTTCTCAATTTCATAATAACTCCACTATGACTCTAATATCACTATCCTCATATCTCAAAACAATTATCAAGCATCCAACTTCTCATCATATTCAATGCACTTAATGTGAAAGTTTTTACTGCATTGATCTTGGATGTCTATCATGTGAAGGCTAGTTTTATAGCCAAAGCACATTACCATGCTGCTTTAATAGACTCTCAAAAGGATATAAGTGAATCATGAGAGATCAACAATTTCTACAAAATATAATCACCATCGTGCTCTAAAAGATGTAAGTGAAGCACTAGAGCAAAAACTATTCAACTCAAAAGATATAAGTGAAACACATAGAGTATTCTATCAATTCCTAGGCCATATTTATCTCTCTCAAAAAGGTGTGTCCAGCAAGGGTACTTGTGGCAAACAAACAAGCAAAGACTCAAATTATACATGACGCTCCAAGTAAAACACATATCATGTGGTGAATAAAAATATAGCTCCGAGTAGAGTTACCGATAGATGAAGACGAAAGAGGGGATGCCTTCCCGGGGCATCCCCAAGCTTAGGCTTTTGGTTGTCCTTGAATTTTACCTTGGGGTGCCTTGAGAATCCCCAAGCTTAGGCTCTTTCCACTCTTTTTTCCATAGTCCATCAAAGCAATACTCAAAACTTGAAAACTTCACAACACAAAACGTAGACAACAATCTCGTGAGCTCCGTTACTATAAGAAAACAAACCACTACTCAAAGGTACTACAATGAATTCATTCTTTGTTTATATTGGTGTTAAACCTACTGTATTCCAACTTCTCTATGATTCATACTTCCCAATACTACTCATAGATGCATTGAAATAGCAAACAACACACGAAAAACAGAATCTGTCAAAAACAGAACAGTCTGTAGTAATCTATAACTTTTGCATACTTCTGTAACTCCAAAAAATTGAAATAAATTGGTAAACATAGGGAATTTGTCTATTAATCATCTGCAAAAATAATCAACTAAATAGCACACTCCAGTAAAATCTGGTGGCCATTCTAGCGAGTGCTAACGATTCTGTTTTTCATAGCAAGATCATATAAACTTCACACAAGTCTTCCCAAAGGTTCTACTTGGCACAAACACTAATAAAAACACAAAACCACATCTAAACAGAAGCTAGATGCAATATTTATTCCTAAACAGAAGAAAAAACAAAAAAAATATAAAATTGTGTTGCCTCCCAACAAGCTTTATCGTTTTATGCCCCTAGCTAGGCACGATACATGGATAGATCTAGGTATTGCCATCTTTGGAAGGCAATTCTTTAATTAAGCACTTGTGATTCTTAGGATCTTCTTTATCCCTATTGATAATCAAACTTTTGGGCAAGAAATCAAGAAATTCAATTGTGTTAAAAGGTTCTCTTGCAAAAGTAATAAAATTAGGATGAACACTTACGGATTTAAGAACCGCGATTCCTTTACTAGATATTTCACCCTTGTTCTTAGGAACATACATGAACTTAGATAATTTAGTGGTAGAAGGATTTGAAGTAATTTTTATAGCAGAAAGAGCAGAACCCACATTAGTAATAATATCCTCAAAATTATTGATCCTAGTAGAATCTTGATCTAATTTTTCTTTAACTATGGGTTCCTTTTCCTTAAAGTTTTTCAGAACAACTCCTACCTTGGATCCATATTGGGTAATTTCATTGCGGATATTTCTATCCAAGTTCTCTACCAACTCTACCGTAGCAACTTTGTTTTCAATGATTTCTAGCCTTTGCATAACATGCTCGAAAGTTAAACGGTCCCATTAACCATAAGAGGTGGTGAGCCAAATAATTCAGTCATTGCATTATAAGAATCAAAAGTATGGCTACCGAAGAAATTCCCTCCGGTAATGGTATCTAAAATAAATCTATTCCACGGAGTTATGCCAGCATAAAAATTGTGAAGAAGTATGGAAGTGGAAAGCTTCCTAGTAGATCTATTTTGAGCATTGCAAATTCTATACCAGGCATCTCTTAAGTTTACTTCCTCCCTTTGTTTAAAATTAAGAATCTCACTCACGGGAGTATTGATAATGATAGGTGTGCTAGACATGATGACAAGCAAGCAATCCAACACACAAGCAAACAAGAAGCAAGCGAACGATAAACACACGACAAAAGAAGCGCAAATAAAACGGCAAGGGTGAAGTGGGGGAGAGGAAAATGAGAGGCAAATAAATGTAATATGAAGGATAAGGGTTTGTGATAGGTACTTGGTATATGATTTTTGCGTAAGCCTCCCCGGCAACGGAGCCAGAAATTCTTCTTGCTACTTCTCGAGCTTGCGTTGTATTCCCTCGAAGAGGAAAGGGTGATGTAGCACAGTAGCGTAAGTATTTCCCTCAGTTTTTGAGAACCAAGGTATCAATCCAGTAGGAGACCACGCGCAAGTCCCTCGCACCTGCACAAACAAATAAGAACTTCGCATCCAACGCGGTAAGGGGTTGTCAATCCCTTTATGGTCACTTAAGAAAGTGAGATCTGATAGAGATGATAGTTTGATATTTTTGGATATAAGAACAGAAAGTAAAAGCGGAAATGTAAAGTAGATTGTAGATTGATATGTTGAGAATAGACCCGGGGGCCATAGTTTTCTCTAGTGGCTTCTCTCATGATAGCGATATTCTACGGCGGGTAAACAAATTACTGTCGAGCAATTGATAGATAAGCGAATAATTATGAGACTATCTAGGCATGATCATTATATATAGGCATCACGTCCGAGACAAGTAGACCGAAACGATTCTGCATCTACTGCTATTACTCCACACATCGACCGTTATCCAGCATGCATCTACAGTATTATGTTCATAAGAACAGAGTAACGCCTTAAGCAAGATGACATGATGTAGTGGGATAAACTCAAACATAGTGATATAAACCCCATCTTTTTATCCTCGATGGCAACCATACAATACGTGCGTTGCTGCCCCTATTGTCACTGGGAAAGGATACTGCAAGATTGAAGCCAAAGCCAAGCACTTCTCCCATTGCAAGAACTATAGATCTAGTAGGCTAAACCAAACCAATAATTCAAAGAGACTTGCAAGGATATTATAATCATACATAAAGAGTTCAGAAAAGAACAAAATATTTATCATAGATAATCTTGATCATAAACCCACAATTCATCGGATCTCGACAAACACACCGCAAAAAGAGATTACATCGAATAGATCTCCTCGAAGACCGAGGAGAACTTGGTATTGAGATCCAAAGAGAGAGAAGAAGCCATCTAGATACTAGCTATGGACCAGAAGGGTTGTGGTAAACTACTCACAACTCATGGTGAGGCGATGATGATTATGTAGAAGCACTCTGTGGAAGATCCCCCCTCCGGCAGAGCTCAAGAACAGGCCCCAAGATGGGATCTCACGGGAACAGAAGGTTGCGGCGATGGAACTAGGGTTTTCTCTGTTCGTCTGATGGTTTTGGGTACGTAGATATATATATAGGAAGAAGGAGGGCACTCGGGGTCAAACATGGGGTCCATGAGGCAGGGGGCGCGCCCTGTAGGGGGGGTGCGCCCCCCACCCTCGTGGATGCAACCTCAGCCCTATTCCGTGGTTGTCAAGTCTCCCGTGCTTATTTTGCTCCAAAAATATCTCTCCCAAAGTTTCATTCCGTTTGGACTCCGTTTGATATTCCTTTTTTGTAAAACCCTGAAATTGGCAAAAAAAAAACAACTATCTGGACTGGGCCTTTGGGTTAATAGGTTAGTCCCGAAAATAATATAGAAGTGTATAAAAGAGCCCATTAAACATCCAAAATATCATACATAATAGCATGGAACAATCAAAAATTATAGATATGTTGGAGACGTATCAAATACCCATGTTGGCTCCCACACGTTCCACGATGATCTCATCGGATGAACCACAATGTCAAGGATTCAATCAATCCCGTATACGATTCCCTTTGTCTATCGGTATAGTACTTGCCCGAGATTCGATCGTAGGTATACTGATACCTTGTTCAATCTCGTTACTGGCAAGTCTCTTTACTCGTTCCGTAACACATCATCCCATGACCAACTCCTTAGTCACATAGAGCTCATTACGATGATGTCTTACCGAGTGGGCCCAGAGATACCTCTCCGTCATACGGAGTGACAAATCCCAGTCTCGATTCATGCCAACCCAACAGATACTTTCGGGGATACCCGTAGTGTACCTTTATAGCCACCGAGTTACGTTGTGATGTTTGGCACACCCAAAGTACTCCTACGTTATCCGGGATTTGCACAATCTCATGGTCTAAGGAAAGGATACTTGGCATTGGAAAGCTTTAGCATACGAACTACACGATCTTGTGCTAGGCTTAGGATTGGGTCTTGTGCATCACATCATTCTCCTAATGATGTAATCCCGTTATCAACAACATCCAATGTCCATGGTTAGGAAACCATAACCATCTATTGATCAACGAGCTAGTCAACTAGAGGTTCACTAGGGACATGTTGTGGTCTATTTATTCACACATGCATTACGATTTTAGGATAATACAATGAACACTAGATAATTATCCTGAACAAGGAAATATAATAATAACCATTTTATTATTGCCTCTAGGGCATATTTCCAACAGTCTCCCACCTGTACTAGAGTCAATAATCTAGTTACGGTGTGATGAATTGAACACCCATAGAGTTCTGGTGTTGATCATGTTTTGCTCGTGGAAGAGGTTTAGTCAAGGGATCTGCGACATTCAGATCCGTATGCACTTTACAAATATTTATGTCTCCATCCTGAATATAATTTCGGATGGAGTTGAAGCGGTGCTTGATGTGCTTGGTCTTCTTGTGAAATCTGGGCTCCTTGGCAATGGCAATGGCTCCAGTGTTGTCACAGAAGGGAGTCATCGGGCCCGACGCGCTTGAAATAACTCCTAGGTCGGTGATGAACTCCTTCATCCAGACTCCTTCATGTGCTGCTTCGGAAGCAGCTATGTTCTTCGCTTCACATGTAGATCCCGCCACGATGCTTTGCTTGCAACTGCACCAGCTGACTGCCCCACCATTCAAAATATACACGTATCTGGTTTGTGACTTAGAGTCCTCCAGATCTGTGTCGATGCTAGCATCGACGTAACCCTTGACGATGAGCTCTTCGTCACCTCCATAAATGAGAAACATATCCTTAGTCCTTTTCAAGTACTTTAGAATGTTCTTGACCGCTGTCCAGTGTTCCATTCCGGGATCACTTTGGTACCTCCCCACCAAACTTATGGCAAGGTTCACATCAGATCTGGTACACAGCATGGCATACATAATAGAACATATGGGTGAGGCATAGGGGATGACAGTATGACACTCATCTTTTCTCTATCTTCTGTCGAGGTCAGGCATTGAGCTGTGCTCAACTTCACACCTTGCAATACAGGCAAGAGCCCTTTCTTGGACTGATCCATATTGAACTTCTTCAATATCTTGTCAAGGTATGTGCTTTGTGAAAGACCAACGAGGCGTCTCGATCCATCTCTATAGATCTTGATGCCTAATATGCAAGCAACTTCTCCAAGGTCCTTCATTGAAAAACACTTATTCAAGTAGGCCTTTATGCTTTCTAAGAGTTCTACATCATTTCCCATCAGCAATATGTCATCCACATATAATATGAGAAATACTACAGAGCTCCCACTCACTTCCTTGTAAATACAGGCTTCTCCATAAGTCTGTATGAACCCAAACGCGTTGATCACCTCATCAAAGCGAATGTTCCAACTTCGAGATGCTTGCACCAGCCCATAGATGGAGCGCTGGAGCTTGCATACCTTGATAGCATTCTCAGGATCGACAAAACCTTCCGGCTGCATCATATACAGTTCTTCCTTAAGGAAGTCGTTAAGAAATGCTGTTTTGACGTCCATTTGTCATATATCATAATCATAGAATGCGGCAATTGCTAACATGATTCGGACGGACTTCAGCATCGCTACGGGAGAGAAAGTCTCATCGTAGTCAATTCCTTGAACTTGTCGATACCCCTTAGCGACAAGCCGAGCCTTATAGATGGTCACATTTCCATCCGCGTCAGTCTTCTTCTTAAAGATCAATTTATTTTCTATGGCTCGTCGGTCATCGGGCAAGTCAACCAAAGTCCATATTTTGTTATCATACATGGATCCTATCTTGGATTTCATGGCTTCAAGCCATTTGTTGGAATCTGGGCCCGCCATCGCTTCTTTTCGAAGGTTCACCGTTGTGTAACAACATGATTTCCAGGACTAGGTTGTCGTACCACTCTGGTGCGGAATGTGTCCTTGTGGACCTACGAAGTCCAGTACTAACTTGATCCGAAGCTTCATGATCATTATCATTAACTTCTTCTCTAGTCGGTGCAGGCACCACAAAAACATCTTCCTGTGCTGCGCTACTTTCCGGTTCGAGAGGGGTGACAATCACCTCATTGAGTTCCACTTTCCTCCCACTTACTTCTTTCGAGAGAAACTCTTTCTCTAGAAAGGATCCATTCTTGGCAGCAAAGACCTTGCCTTAGGATCTAAGGTAGAAGGTATACCCAATAGTTTCCTTAGGGTATCCTATGAAGACGCATTTTTCCGATTAGGGTTCGCGCTTTTTAGGTTGAAGTTTCTTGACATAAGCATCGCATCCCCAAACTTTTAGAAACGACAACTTAGGTTTCTTCCCAAACCATAGTTCATACGGTGTCGTCTCAACGGATTTAGACGGCGCCCTATTTAAAGTGAATGCGGCAGTCTCTAAAGCATAACCCCAAAATGATAGCGGTAAGTCGGTGATACGTCTCCAACGTATCTATAATTTTTTATTGTTCCATGCTATTATTTATGAAGTCTTGGATGTTTAATGGGCTTTATCATTCACTTTTATATCATTTTCGGGACTAACCTACTAACCCAAAGGCCCAATCCAGATTGCTGTTTTTTTGCCTATTTCAGGGTTTTGCAGAAAAAGAATATCAAACGGAGTCCAAACGGAATGAAACCTTCGCGAGAGATATTTTTGGAAAAAATCATGCACGCGGAGCTTGAGAACCACGTCAGGGGACAGAGGGCTGGCCCTCGAGGGTGGGGGGCGCGCCCCCCTTCCCAGGGCGCGCCCCCTGCCTCGAGGCCCCCTCGAGCGTCCCCCGGTGCCCTCCTTCTACCTATATAAGTCCACGTACCCCAGAAACTCCGAGGACAGAGAGAAAACCCTAATTCCACTGTCGTAGCTTCTGTTCCCGTGGAGATCCCATCTTGGAGCATGTTCTGGAGCTCTACCGGAGGGGGATCCATCACGGAGGCCTGCATCATCATCATCATCGCCCTCACCATGAGTTGTGAGTAGTTTACCACGGACCTTCGGGGTCCATAGCTAGTATCTAGATGGATTCTTCTCTCTCTCCGGATCTCAATACAAAGTTCTCCTCGGTCTTCGAGAAGATCTATTCGATGTAATCTCTTTTTGCGGTGTGTTTGTCGAGATCCGATGAATTGTGAGTTTATGATCAAGGTTATCTATGAAAGATATTTGGTTCTTCTCTGAACTTTTTATGTGTTCTCATAATATCCTTGCAAGTCTCTTCGAATTATTGGTTTGGTTTGGCCTACTAGATCTATAGTTCTTGCAATGGGAGAAGTGCTTGGCTTTGGGTTCAATCTTACGGTGTCCTTTCCCAGTGACAGTAGGGGCAGCAAGGCACGTACTGTATTGTTGCCATCGAGGATAAAAAGATGGGGTTTATATCATATTGCTTGAGTTTATCCCTCTACATCATGTCATCTTGCTTAAGGCGTTACTCTGTTCTTATGAACTTAATACACTAGATGCATGCTGGATAGCGGTCGATGTGTGGAGTAATAGTAGTAGATGCAGGCAGGAGTCGGTCTACTTGTCTCGGACGTGATGCCTATATACAATGATCATGCCTAGATAGTCTCATAATTATTCGCTTTTCTATCAATTGCTCAACAGTAATTTGTTTACCTGCCGTAGAATATCGCTATCATGAGAGAAGCCACTAGAGAAAACTATGGCCCCCGGGTCTATTCTCAACATATCAATCTACATCTACTTTACTTTTACCGCTTTTATTTGTTGTTCTTATAAACTAAAAATACCAAAAATATAAACTATCATCTCTATCATATCTCACTTTCGTAAGTGACCGTAAAGGGATTGACAACCCCTTATCGCATTGGCTGCGAAGTTCTTATTTGTTTGTGCAGGTGCGAGGGACTCGCGCGTGGTCTCCTACTAGATTGATACCTTGGTTCTCAAAAAACGGAGGGTAATACTTATGCTACTATGCTGCATCTCCCTTTCCTCTTCCAGGGAATACAACGCAAGCTCAAGAGGTAGCAGTCGGTAATAGACATCATAGATCGCACCATGTCCAACAGAGTACGATTACGACGTTTGGACACATCGTTACGCTGAGGTGTTCCAGGCTGCGTCAATTGTGAAATAATTCCACATTTCCTTAGGTGCATGCCAAATTCGTGACTTAAATATTCTCATCCACGAGCTGATCGTACGAACTTTATTTTTATGTCATGTTGATTCTCAACCTCATTCTGAAATTCCTTGAACTTTTCAATGGTCTGAGACTTGTGTTTCATCAAGTAGACATACCCATATCTACTCAAGTCATCAGTGAGGGTGAGACATAACCGTAACCACCGCGAGCTTCAACACTCATTGGACCGCACACATCAGTATGTATGATTTCCAACAAGTTGGTTGCTCGCTCCATTGTTCTGGAGAACGAAGTCTTGGTCATCTTGCCCAAGAGGCATGGTTCACACGTGTCAAATGATTCATAATCAAGAGACTCCAAAAGTCCATCTGCATGGAGCTTCTTCATACGTTTGACACAAATATGACCAAGGCGGCAGTGCCACAAGTATGTGGGACTATCATTATCAACCTTACATCTTTTGGCATTCACACTATGAATATGTGTAACATCACGTTCGAGATTCAATAAGAATAAACCATTGACCAGCGGGGCATGACCATAAAACATTTCTCTCATATAAATAGAACAACCATTATTCTCAGATTTAAATGAGTAGCCATCTCGCATTAAATGAGATCCAGATAAAATGTTCATGCTCAAAGCTGGCACTAAATAACAATTATTGAGGTTTAAAACTAATCCCGAAGGTAGATGCAGAGGTAGCTTGCCGATGGCGATCACATCGACCTTGGAACCATTCCCGATGCCATCATCACCTCGTCCTTCGCCAGTCTCTGCTTATTCCGCAGCTCCTGCTTTGAGTTATAAATGTGAGCAACTGCACCGGTATCAAATACCCAGGAGCTACTACGAGCGCTGGAGCTACTACGAGCGCTGGAAAGGTACACTTCAATAACATGTATATCACATATACCTTTGATGTTGCTGGCCTTCTTATCTACTAAGTATTTGGGGCAATTCCGCTTCCAGTGACCCGTTCCCTTGCAATAAAAGCACTCAGTCTCAGGCTTGGTTCCATTCTTTGGCTTCTTCCCGGCAAGTGGCTTACCGGGCGCAGCAACTCCTTTGCCGTCCTTCTTGAAGTTCTTCTTATCCTTGCCTTTCTTGAACTTAGTGGTTTTATTCACCATCAACACTTGATGTTCTTTCTTGATTTCCACCTCCACTGATCTCAGCATTGAATATACCTAGGGAATGGACTTCTCCATCCCTTGCATATTGAAATTCATCACGAAGCTTTTGTAGCTAGGTGGGAGCGACTGAATGATTATGTCAACGACCGCGTCATCTGGGAGATTAACTCCCAGCTGAGACAAGCGATTGTGCAACCCAGGCATTTTGAGTATATGCTCGCTGACAGAACTATTCTCATCCATCTTACAACTTTAGAACTTATTGGAGACTTCATATCTCTCGACTCGGGCATGAGCTTGGAAAACCATTTTCAGCTCTTGGAACATCTCATATGCTCCGTGCTTTTGGATCCCTGATTCTAAGCTGTAAAGCATGCCGCACTGAACCAGGGAGCAATCATCACTACGTGACTGCCAGGCGTTCATAACGTCTTGAGTTGCTGGGAAAATGGGTGCATCACCTAGAAGTGCTTCAAGGACATATGCTTTCTTGGCAGCTATGAGGACGATCCTCAAGTTACGGACCCAATCCGTATAGTTGCTACCATCGTCTTTGAGCTTTGTTTTCTCTAGGAACGCGTTGAAGTTGAGGGCAACATTAGCATGGGCCATTGGATCTACAAGACATATTTTAAAGATTTTAGACTATGTTCATGATAATTAAATTCATCTAAACAAATTTAATGAACTCCCACTCAGATAGACATCTCTCTAGTCATCTAAGTGATACATGATCCGAATCGACTAGGTCGTGTCCGATCATCACGTGAGACGGACTAGTCATCAACGGTGAACATCTTCATGTTGATCGTATCTTTTATACGACTCATGTTCGACCTTTCAGTCTTCCGTGTTCCGAGGCCATGTCTATACATTCTAGGCTCGTCAAGTCAACCCTAAGTGTATTGCGTGTGTAAATCTGGCTTACACCCGTTGTATGCGAACGTTATAACCTATCACACCCGATCATCACATGTTGCTTTGGAACAACGAACCTTAGCAACGGTGCACAGTTAGGGGGAACACAATTCTTGAAATTTTAGTGAGAGATCATCTTATTTATGCTACCGTCGTTCTAAGCAAATAAGATGTAAAACATGATAAACATCACATGCAATCAAATAATGACATGATATGGCCAATATCATTTTGCTCCTTTTGATCTCCATCTTCAGGGCTCCATGATCATCATTGTCACCGGCATGACACCATGATCTCCATCATTGTGTCTTCATGAAGTTGTCTCGCCAAGCGTTACTTCTACTACTATGGCTAACGGTTAGTGTCGGGGAAACTAATCGCCCACGAACACCTATGGGACCGGAGCCCCTTTTCGATACGGCAAGGGAGCGGAGGGAGCACAAAGAGCAGATCGAGGGGCACACGCGAGCAGTTTACCCAGGTTCGGGCCGCACGGATGCGTAAAACCCTACTCCTGCCTTGGTTGTATTGAGTTCTTGGCTCGGGAGCAAGAAGATCTACAGTGCTAGCTACACCGAGCGTGGGAGTGATCAAGTTTCTGGAACCGAACCCCCTCTACATTGTGCATGGGCCTCCTTTTATAGCTCAAAGGGGTCACCGATAGGTGTCAACGTAGAGGAGGGTAAAAGTGTAAAATCGGTGGTAGTTGTAACAGTGCATGTACAGTGTATGTACAGTGGTCTATACCTAACCCTGACGGTGGGGGACAAGGGCATTGAATGCCCGTCGCCGTCACCCCAAAAGCGTCCGCCCGGGCGCCTCCGTTCGCCACGACGGAGGCCTCGTCATCGTGGCTTGCCATCGTGTACCCCCAGGCTGCACAGCCATCCGCCACATGCCCCAGGAAGGGCCCCAGGGTGACGCGTGGCCAGGTGAGCTGGAGCGCAGGCACACAGTGAAAGCTTGCCGCGGCAAGCACCTTGCCGCGGTCGCTACCTTGCCGGGCCCGGAAGCTTGCCGCTCTCCGGGTCTTGCCGGGGCGCACGATGTGCCACGGCAGGTCTTCTGAAATGTTGTTCTTTGGCCTTCCTGGCAAGCTCCTCTTGCCAGGGTCTTGTGCAGAAGGGATGATCTCGAGCCTGGAGCGGCCTTCCCGGCAAGCTCCTCTTGTCGGGGTCTTGTTTCTTAACTTGAATACTTTGTTCTTGAATGGCATCAGGGAACCAGAGCGGGCTTTGGCGGGCGCGTGGTGAGCCCGAGCACGGGACGCTGCTACTGCCCGTGCACAAGTCGGGATACTAAGGTACCCCTACTTTAGTACACCGACAGGAGCCCCCGGGCCTGGGCCACACACGGTGCCGAGCGCTGTTGGGCCAGGCCCAGAACAGTGCACGGGCACACGCGGCCCACGGCGCGCCGTTTCCCACTCCCCATCCACCGCATCCCTCCCTAACGGCACGCGTCGATTGCGGCGTCGTGGGAGAGATCGTGGCCTGTTTCTTTAATGGGAAAATGCGGAACGTCCCCCACTTCCCCCTTAAAAGCAGAGGAAGCAGGGGCAGTTCCCCCCCATTGCTTCATTGCGTCTTCAATCTCAGAAACCCCCGCCGCTCTCCGCCTCCCCAAAGGTCGACAGAGAGCCGAGCTCCACCTCCCTTCCACCGCCACCCGCCTCCCCGGCGCTGCCGACCCCTCTCGCCGTCCCCTCCATGGCCCCGAAGAGCAGCAAGACGAAGAGCGAGAAGTCCGACAAGGCGGCGAAGCTGGCCGCAATGCGGAAGAGGATGGTGGTCTTCCCGCCGAGGCTCGGCGCGAGGGAGCTGCGGGACAAGTATTACTTGTTCTGGGCGAGGGAGACGAAGGCTCACCCGCGCACCAGAGTCCTCCCCGCCGAAGCCTGCGACATGTACCCGGGAGGTTACCATTACTTCGCTCTGTTCTTCCACTGTGGCCTTTGTCCTCCGTACTCTGAGTTTTTCTGCGATGTGATGAACACGTACGGATTCCACCTCCTAGATTTCACCCCGAATGTTGTTCTTACAATGGCCGTTTTCGCACATCTGTGCGAAAACTTTGTCGGGGTCCACCCCAACGTAGCTCTCTTCCGCCACTTCTTCACACCTAGAGTAGAGTCTGGATCTCCACTCTCCGGTGGCATCTCCTGGATCTTCAGGCTTAACAAGAAAGAGGCGTACTTGATTGGAGAGCTCCGCGGCAAGTGGGAGGAGTGGAGAGCTGATTGGTGCTGGGTTATGGAAGAGGAACCCCAGCCATTTACTTCTCCTCGCCGGGACGCAATAGTGCGCGGCAAGGATTGGAGCGATCTGGCCCCGGAGGATGAGAAGCTGGAGATAGCCCTCATTAGGATCCTTCGCCTCCGGGAAGCCAACCTTACTGTAGGTGAGGTCGGGGCGGATTTCCTTCGCCGCCGCATTGCCCCCTTGCAAGACAGGAAGAGGCCCGCTTGGGAATTCGACAACGCGGCAGACTGCATGAGGCTGCGCCCCGGGCTGAACTACAACTTCACCGTCCTGGAACTCAAGGGGATGGTCCGCTCGATGTTCAAGCATGACCCCAAGCACAAGGAGTGGTTTACCCCGTCGCGGGGAGTAGTTCCCTTATGCAACAACTCTGCCCTTAGTGCCATCCGTGCGGCAATGCCTCAGTGTGACTCCCACGGGGTTGATCCCACTTGGCTTATGCCTTCAGAAGAGACCGTGCAGACCTTCTTCGACAATCTGGTTGAACGGCCGCGCAACCCCGAAGAGAAGAAAGGCCTCACCCGTGCGACCACCGACCGTGACATGGCGTATATCGCCAGCAGGATGGAGGAGGCTGCCGCAGCGGCGGTTGCGGGTGAGTTTGGGTACACCGTGGAAGAAGCAGAAGCAGCGGATGCAGTGAGCCGGGCCGAGGAGGAGGAGATCCTCAAACTGCTGAGGCCCGCCGGGAAGCCTGCCGGGGAGCCTGCCGGGAAGAGCGAGGCTGCCGGGCAGGGGACCAAGTCCAGTGAGCCCGACGAGGAGGACGCCGAATCGGGCAATTCCGATGAAGACTCCGGCGGGTCACTGAACCTCGACGACATTTCCTCATCCTCGGAGAATTCTCCGCCACTGCCAAGTCCTCCGCCACAGCCAAAGAAGCGCCTCCACAAGACCACCGAGACGGTGAAGCAGTCAGCGCCCCGACAGCAGCCGAAGCGTCGTGCGACGCGTGCCACCACGACGAGCGAGGTCGTCAAGGAGGCGCCCCGTGTCCCAGCGGCAAGCGGAGGGGGATCCTCCCGAAGCGGTTCTGGTGTTCCTTCTGCCCCTCGGTCCTCGGCGACGACCGGAGCGGGGTCTTCGCAACCCACGGCTCCGGAGCCCGCCAAGCGTCCGAGGGAGCCTTCTCCTCCAGCTCCTCGTGCTGGGACACACGAAGCAGACTTCGACTTCTCAGCCCTTAGTTCCGACGAGGAGGAGGAAGAGTAAGCATTTGCAACGTTTATTTCCTTTAATTCTTGTTGCTCTTGTCTTGAATTCTCTTTGCCTAACTCTGATCTTGTTTGGCTTCTAGGACCCTGACCCAGAGGATGGCGAAGAGGGCCAAGATCCCTGTGGTTGACCTCGAGGACGACGAGCCCATCGCCGCGGCAGGGGATGCGCCCGCGACAAGCTTGCCGGACCAGCCGGCTGCTCCGGAGAGCAGCCCCCAGCGTAAGTTTCTTGTTCACTTTTCTGCTTATCGGGCGCGCTTGAGCTTCTTATCCTTATTGATGTCTTGTTTGCTTGTTGATTTGTGCAGAAGTGGAGCCGCAGCCGCAGGAGCGCCAAGAGACTGCTCCCGACGAGCCGCTTGTCCCACCATCCCCGCCAAGGAGGAGCTCCCCGGCGAGGGAGGGTGCTCCGCCAAGGGCGGGTACTCCGCCAAGGGCGAGCACCCCGACAAGGGAGGTCACCCCGCCAAGGGAAGGCGCCAGCAGTCCTCCGCCGGCGGGGGCCACTACTACGCCGCCAAGGGAGAACTCCCCGGCGAGGGACCCCGTTACTGAAGAGGCCCGCGCAGGTAAACCCTTGTACCTTCCTTCTTTTGAACTCTTCTTTTTTGGATATTTGCTTGACGATTCTTCTTTTCTTTTTTTGTTGCCAGATCCGCCTGCCCCGGAGCCGATGGAGACGCAGACCATCACCGAGGAGGAAGTGCGCGACAATGTTGGCGACGCCGCCACTGCTGACGAGCCCGTCGCCGACGAGACCCCCACGGCCACTGACGCGGCAGCTGGGGAGGAGGCCGGCGACCGCACTGACGGCTCCAAGGCCGCAGGAGCACCGGACGCTGCACCGGCCGCCGACCCCTCCGCCGCCGCGACTGGGCCGGGTATCTATCTGGAGGCCGCCAACGGGGTCTTCATCCAAGTCCCGTGGGCGTCCTCATCAAGGGAACCCGCGGAGGGGGAGAGCTTCGATGGAGAAGTCCTCGCCTCCGCCGGTCTAAGGGTTGTTGACGCGCCCGGCAGCAGCAGCGAGCCCGAAGAGGAGCAGCTCCTGCGCCGGCTTCTGGCCTTGTACCGAGCCAGGCAGGCCAAGCTGGAGTCCCGAGAGGCTCTGGCCGCCAAGGCTAGCATCGACTTGGAGAAGCGCGCCGCCGAGCTCCGCGCCGCCAACCAAGCGGCCCTCCGGAAATTGGCGGAGGAGCGCGAGGAGCTCGCCGAGGCACACCAGGCGTTCATCCTCGAGAAGGCCGAGGTGGAGGAGCAGCATCGACTGGCCGCCGAGGATCTGGCTCGGCGGGAAGGAGCGCTGAACCAGCGGAAGGTCGACCTCGACAGCCACGAGGACGACCTTACCGCGCGCGACCAGTCCATTGGCGGGGCTCTGCAGGAGGCGAGGGACGCCACTACTGCCGCAGAGACCGCCAAGAGGGACCTGGAGGCGAGGGTGGCGCAGTTGGAGCTTGATCTGAAGACGAGCGAGGAGAAGGTTGCCGCGCTCAAACTTGAAAGGGAGAAGGACGCCCACAGCCACTCGGAGCTGCAGGTCCAACTCTCCGAGAAGGGAAAAGAGCTCAACGATGCCAAGGACTCCATCGCAGACTTGGAGCTAAAATTGTCCACCCTTACTGAGTCGCTTGACGGGGCCCGGAATAGGGAGTCCAAGTTGAAGGAAGATCTCCGGGCTGAAAGGGCGCTGCTGGACAGTGCCGCCCTGTCGCAGAACAATTTCCAGCGGACGGTGGAGCAGTGGACCGAGGAGCTCGTCGCCTCCGCCGCCAACATCGACAAGGAGATGGTGGCGCTGAGGGCGGAGCAACTCGTGTACTCCCCCGATGAGAGCCTTCCCCACAGCGCTAAACTAAGCTTGTTCTTCAGAGGAGTGGCGCCGGCCCTCGCGCAGCTACGGGAGAAGCTCCCCACGCAGCTGGCTAACGAGGCGCGCAGGCTCTGCACGGGTACTATGGAGCAAGTGTTGTCGAAGATCGTCTACCGCAACCCCGGGATCAACCTTGACAACGTCCTCCGGACCCTGCCGCCCGAAGCTGACCAGGAAGCGTTGAAGGCTCGTGTCGCCCACATCGTGGCCAAGGTGGGCACGATCAAGAGGGTTGACGGAGACCGCATAGACTAGGCTCCCTTCTTTCCGCCTCCCTTGCCATTGTCGATTAAGTCATGGATAGTAGTTGGTTAGAACAGCGGCAAGTTATCTTGTAATATAACTTCTTTTTGGATAGTCAATGCAGTGTTATTTCCCTTGCTCGATCCCTTTACTTTGTATGCTTTCTGCCTTACGCTTTTAGGGAACTTGCCGGCAAAGGGACCCTTGCCGCGAGCGCTGAGTGCGGAACCCTTAGCAGCCTACTGGCAATGCCCTCGCCGGCAAGAAACCTTGCCGCAGCTAGTCGCATCACACTTAGGTTGTTGAGCGAACTCGAGAACGAAATAAGGGCGCGACACTTGTCGCAGCTCACTTAAGCCGTTGAGCGTGCTCGAAACAAAGTAAGGGCGCGCCTAGCCACGGGTAGGTTCCTCCGCGCACAGGTTTTCCATACAAAGTGGGGTCGTTCAAGGAAGATAACTAAGAATTTTAAAATTTTGAATGCTCAAACTTTGGCAACTTAGCTTTTGTGTTCTGTTTGCTTCTCGGCAAGGCTTTCCTTCCTTGAACAGCACTTGGTCCATACCACTGTCTCCTCCCCCCCCCCGGCAAACTTGTGCGTGAAGAACACTTCTTCTGCTTGAGAGAAAAAGGAAGAGGGGAGGAAACACAGATATGGAGCCTTGCGGCTTGTTATTGCTTACAGAGGTCGTGTGCTGCACAAGATGTCAGATAATACATGCAATGGCAACAAGAATGCATGAAACGACAAGCTGTGCAAAGCACAAAAGTTTTACTGATGCACGGGGTCTGCGCCCGGCTTTGTACAAAGGTTTACATGCAACAGCGGCAAGACTTGTACAAAAGGTGGTTGCCGGAGCGGATCACGGCAACCGCTCCTCATGGGTGAAACTTGCGAAGATGCTCAATATTCCAGGAGTTGCTCACCGGTAAGCCTTCTTCGGTCTCAAGGCGGACAGCGCCGGGCCTTGTGACTTGTCTCACCCGATAAGGGCCTTCCCACTTCGGCGTCAACTTGTTGGAGTTCTTGGCGGACTGAACGCGCCGAAGAACAAGGTCGCCTTCCTCGAGATTCCTGGCCTTGACTTTGTGGCTATGATAGCGGCGCAAAGTTTGCTGGCATCGAGCAGCTCGTACAGCAGCCTGGAGATGGTCCTCCTCGAGGAGCAATGCATCATCTTGTCGCAGCTGCTCCTGCTCAAGCTCATCATAATCGAGCACTCGAGGAGACCCGTATACGAGTTCCGTGGGGAGAACTGTCTCTGCTCCATAGACAAGAGCAAAGGGTGTCTGTCCGGTGGCTCGATTCGGTGTCGTCCTGATTGACCAAAGAGCCGCCGGCAACTCCTCGATCCAGTTTCTTCCGCACTTGTGCAGCCTGTCGAAGGTCCTTGTCTTGAGTCCGCGCAGCACTTCAGCATTTGCCCTCTCCGCTTGACCATTGCTCCTCGGGTGAGCAACAGAAGCGAAGCAGATCTTAGCGCCAAGGTCTTGGACGTATTGCATGAAGGTGCGGCTTGTGAACTGTGTGCCGTTGTCGGTGATGATCCTGTTAGGGATTCTGAAACGGCAAACGATCGATCTGAAGAACCTGACTGCTGACTGTGCGGTCACCTTTCTCACTGGTTCCACTTCCGGCCACTTTGTGAACTAGTCGATAGCAACGTACAAGTACTCAAAGCCCCCGACAGCGCGGGGAAAGGGGCCGAGGATGTCGAGCCTCCAGACCGAAAAGGGCCAGGACAAAGGGATCGTCTGGAGAGCTTGAGCTGGCTGGTGTATTTGCTTGGCATGGAACTGGCACGCTTCACACTTGGTTACTTGTGCAGTCGCATCTTGGAGGGCTTCTGGCCAAAAGAAACCTTGCCGGAACGCCTTCCCGGCAAGTGCTCTTGCGCCGATGTGGTGTCCACATATGCCTTCGTGGATCTCTGCCAACAGCTTTTGTCCATCTTCCCGGGAAATGCATTTCAATCTGACACCATTGAGTCTTCTTCTGTACAGTTCGTTGCCGACGAACTGGTACATACTTGACTGCCTGGTTATTCTCTCTATCTCTTCTGGTTCTTCGGGAAGTTCTCCAGTTTGAAGAAAACAGACGATTTGATGTGCCCATGCTGGAGCCTGAGGCTCAACAACAAGGACTAAAGGCATCAGTGCTGCTGCGGGAACGTTAGCTTCTACGGCAAGAACGTGCGGCTCTGCCGGAGCTGGTTGCTCCCCGGCAAGCCTACCGGAGCCAGACTTGCCGGGAACATCTGCTTCAACTGCACGAACCCTTGGGTCCGCAGGAGCAGACTGTTCCTCAGCAACTTGGTCGTCGATCCTGGGTGTCTTGGCGGCGGCTTCAGGAAGATCTGCCGGCAAGTAGTCATCGGAGACCAACTTTCTTTTCTTGCTCTGCCCAACTGATTGTGTAACGGATGGTTGAGTTAGCTTGAGCACGAAGGTCCCTGGTTCCACAGGTAACTTCATTGCAGCCCACTTTGAGAGGCCATCTGCGATATCATTCTGAGCTCTTGGAACGTGCTCCATCTGCAGGCCTTCAAAGTGTTCTTCAAGCTTCCTCACTTCATCGACATAAGCTTCCATCAAAGGACTCTGGTAGCTCTTGTTCACTTGTCGGACCACCAACTGTGAATCTCCCCGCACAATCAGCTTCTTGATCCCAAGTTCAGCTGCAATTCTAAGGCCGGCAAGCAAACCTTCATACTCTGCAGTATTGTTTGTCGCTTGCTCCTTGGGAAAGTGCATCTGAACAACGTACTTGAGGTGCTCCCTGAAGGGCGCTACAAGTAACACACCAGCACCGGCGCCTTGCGGCGAGAAGGCACCATCGAAGTACATTATCCATTCCTTGCTTGCTTCCTTGACGGGGATGCTTGTCTCTGGAACTTCTTCGTCTGTTGTCGGCGTCCATTCTGCTATGAATTCTGCCAAAGCCCTGCTCTGTATAGTTGAAGTGCTTTCAAACTTAAGACCAAAGCTTGACAGCTCTAGTGCCCACTCGACAATCCTACCTGTTGCTTCTGGGTTTTGCAATATCCTCTTCAGCGGAAAGCGAGTGACCACTGTTATCTCATGTGCTTGGAAGTAATGGCGCAGCTTTCTCGAGGCCATGAGGAGGCCGAAAAGCAGCTTCTGCACCCCAGAGTATCTTGACCTAGCCCCCTGCAAGAGGGAACTTACAAAATAAACTGGGCGCTGCACCATCTTCTTTCGCACTTCTCCTTGTTCCTGCGCAGACTCGTCCTTGTCGGGGCCAGAGCTTGTCGGGGAAGCCCCCTGCTTGTCGCTGGATGTGCTTGCCGGGGCTGTGGGCTCCTCCTCTGCCTCCCTCTCCGCTACCAATGCAGCACTAACCACTTGATTGGTTGCTGCTAAGTATAGCAGCAACTTCTCTTGCGGCTTAGGTGCGACAAGTATAGGAGTGGAGGACAGGTATCCTTTCAAGTCCTGCAGCGCTGCCTCCGCTTCTGGAGTCCATTTCATAGGACCTGCCTTTTTCAAGATTTCGAAGAAAGGCAGGGCGCGTTCTGCAGACTTTGAAACGAACCTGCTGAGGGCAGCCACACAACCAGCAAGTCTTCGTACATCCTTGACGCGCTTTGGAGCTTCGATCTGCTCGATGGCCTTGATCTTGTCGGGATTGGCTTCAATCCCCCTCTGTGACACAAAGAACCCGAGAAGCTTGCTGGAGGGGACTCCGAAGACGCACTTCTCGGGGTTCAGCTTGAGTTGTATCTTGCGCAGATTTGCAAAAGTCTCATCCAGGTCTTGGATCAGGGTCTCCTTGTCCTTGCTCTTGACCACTATGTCATCCATGTAGGCTTCTACGTTCCTGTGTATCTGTGGCTCAAAAGCAGTGTGGACCACCCTTGCAAATGTTGAGCCCGCATTCTTCAGTCCAAAGGGCATACATATGAAACAGTAAGTGCCACATGGAGTAATGAATGCGGTCTTCTCTTCGTCTTCCTCAGCCATGAATATCTGGTGATACCCGGAGTATGCGTCAAGAAATGAAAGCAGCTCACACCCAGCCGTGGAGTCAACGATCTGGTCAATGCGCGGCAAGGGAAATGGATCCTTGGGACAAGCTTTATTCACATCAGTGAAGTCTATACAAAGTCTCCACTTCCCATTAGCTTTGCGCACGACAACTAGATTTGCCAACCACGTAGGATGAAGTACACTTCTAACAAGGTCTGCTGCTTCCAACTTCTTGATCTCTTCGGCAATGAACTCTTGGCGCTCCACCGCTTGCTTCCTGACCTTCTGCTTGACGGGCCACGCGTGAGGACAAACAGCAAGCTTGTGCTCAATTACCTTCCTGGGAACGCCGGGGATGTCAGACGGTTGCCATGCAAACACGTCGACATTCGCCCGCGGGAAGGCAACGCGCGCGCTTTCCTATTTGGGATCGAGCGTAGCACTGATGGTGAAGGTACCACCAGTGCCGTCCTCCTTGGCGGACACCTTCTTGGTTGCGGGTGGAGCTGCCATTCCCTTCTTGCACTTGCCGGTGGAGCTCGATGGTGCGTCTTCGACGGCAGCGCAGCACTCCGAAGAGGTGCGTTTGCCGGAGTGGGCCCCAAAGCTCTTGCCGGACTTGGTCTTGGTCTTTCCCCCGGGAGCTTCAGCGGCAAGTGTCTTGCTGTCTACCGCGGCTGCTGCATCCCGGTAGATCTTGTCAGCGCAGATAAGCGCGTCCTTCTTGTCGCCGGGGACAGAGATGACGCTTATTGGCCCCGGCATCTTGAGCATGTTATATGCATAGTGAGAGGCTGCCATGAACTTGGCGAGCGCTGGTCGGCCGAGTATTCCATTGTATGGCAATGGAATATCGGCGACGTCGAAGGTGATCCTCTCTGTCCTGAAGTTTAGCTCTCCGCCAAAGGTCACTGGTAGTGTGATCTTCCCCTTCGGCTTGCTCCTTCCCGGGTTGATCCCTTGGAAAGTTCCGGTTTCCTCGAGCTCGCTGTTGGGGATCTGCAGCTTCCGGATTACAGCAGAGGAGATCAAGTTCAGGCCGGCCCCGCCGTCAACCAACATCTTGGTGACCTTGAGGTTGCGGTTGGTTGGCGAAACCAACATCGGCAAGCACCCGACCGCAATTGTGCGGTCGGGGTGGTCCTCAAGGTCGAAGATGATGGGCGTGCTGGACCACTTCAGCAGCTTGCGCGACTCGACGAGTGGCTCAGCTGCATTCACTTCCCGCACCCATTGCTTGAGTTGGCGGTGGGAAGTGTGCAGAGAGGCACCTCCATCGACGCACAGAACTTCTGTGGACTTCTGGAACTCCTGCTCGCTGTTGTGTCCGTCGTCCATGTCCTCGTCGTCGTCTTCGTCTTCATCCTTCTCGCGGCCCCGGGGAGGTCTATCTCCTTGCCGCTGCTTGGCCTTGTCGCGGCGTCCTCCCCGGCCATTGAATGGCCGCTTCTTGCCGGACTCACCTCCGCCTCCTTGGGCCTTCTCCTTGTCGCGTCGCTCGTATTTAGCCTTCTGCTGCTCTACGAGGTATTCGACCCTCTTGCAGTTCTGGAGATCGTGGCCCTTGGTGCGGTGGATCTTGCAGTACTGCTTGTCGGAGCAGTCCTGCTTGTCGGCGGCGGCTACAGTGGCAGGCTCCTTGCCGGAGCCACCAGCCTGAGTTTTCTTGTCGCCAGCCTCCTTGCCGGACTTCTCCACAGCCAATACTTCCTTGTTCTTCTTCCTCTTGTTGTTCCGCCGCCGGTTTTTCCTTGCCGGGGCGGCATCCTCGCTGTCTGTTCCTCCTGCTCCAGTATCCTCTCCGGGGAGTCTTCTCCCTTCTTCAGCGCGCGCACACTTGTCAGCCAGAGCGTAAAGCTCGCTGACGTCCCGGATCTTGGTCATTGCCATCTCTTCCCTCATCCGGCGGTTACGCACGTTCTGGTGGAACGCGCTGATAACCGCGGCAGGGTGGACATCCGGGATGTTGTGCTGGACGTGGCTGAACCTTTGGATGTACTTTCGCAGGGACTCTCCCTCCTTCTGGGCAAGAATGTGGAGATCGCTCTCCTAGCCGTGGGGTTTGTGGCCGCCCGTGAAGGCGCCGACAAACTGGTGGCACAAGTCTGCCCAAGAAGAGATGGAGTTCTCCGGCAAGTGCTTAAGCCAAGATCTGACGTTTGGCTTAAGCACGAGCGGGAAGTAATTCGCCAGAATCTTCTCGTCGCGTCCCCCGGCAGCCTGCACCGCAATGGTGTAGATGCTGAGGAACTCCGAGGGATGGGTCTTGCCGTCGTACTTCTCGGGTACGTCGGGCTTGAAGTTCTTCATGCTGGGCCACTGGACTTGCCGCAGCTCTCGGGTGAACGCAGGGCAACCTGCCGCATACGGCAAGTCGCCTGGTTCACCGGGCGCGTGCAAGTCGACAGCAGTCCCAGCGCGCTGGTCGGACTGTCGCCGTGCTTCTCTTCGACGTTCGATGCGAGTTCGAGCGTCCTCTTGTCGCCTGTCGTCGAGGACTTGGCGCTGATCGCGGCGAGCTCGCGGATCCGACGACGCCGTGGAGTCGTCGTCAACGTTGATCCGGCGAGCTGGCGATTTTTGCTTCTGCGGCGGGGAGTGCACGGTAGTTGCACCCCCGGCGGTCTTGTCTCCATTAGCCTTTGCTTGGCTGACTTGCCGCGGCCGTGATGTTGCCGGCTGCTGCGGCGAGTCGTTGTTGGCGAAGGCGATGAGGCTCTGGATTGTAGCCCTCCAGTCTTCGGCCTTGTCCGCCGCTGGAGGGAAGTCGAGGAGCAGCTGAGCCCTAGCTAGAGCTTCTGCTGGAGAGGAGGGAAGCGGTGGCGAGCGGTGCGAGGAGCGAGATATGCTCGGAGTTCTAACAGCGTTAGAAGGAGCAGGGTCTCGCCCCGGCGACCGCGCCTTGCTCGTACCGACGCGTTGGCCTTGAGCATCCCGCGACCCGCTGGCTTGGCCACGTCCCAGCAAGTGTATGGTACCCTGGATACCACGCCGCTGCTGGTCCGGCACCTCCTGAGAGGGGCGTGGTGCGTGCACGGATGCCGAGGTCTTGGAGTGGGCTCGGTCGTCCGTCTTTTCTTTGGACTTGGCGGCGCCGTGAGTTTCCTCACCGGCGTCCACCCTTCCGCCGGCGTCTACCGCACCAACCGTTGGTTCTGGCGGTGGCGGGATCGACGCGGACGGGCCTTCGACCTCTGAAGCTTTTTTCTTCGGCGGCATGTCGATGTAGTCGATGAAGCTGGCGAAGTTGGAGAAGATTGCGCCCGCGTGAGCGCCGGATCAGGTTCGCACAACCTCGGCGCCCCCTACCTGGCGCGCCAAAGATGTCGGGGAAACTAATCGCCCACGAACACCTATGGGACCGGAGCCCCTTTTCGGTACAACAAGGGAGCGGAGGGAGCACAATGAGCAGATCGAGGGGCACACGCGAGCAGTTTACCCAGGTTTGGGCCGCACGGATGCGTAAAACCCTACTCCTGCCTTGGTTGTATTGAGTTCTTGGCTCGGGAGCAAGAAGATCTACAGTGCTAGCTACACCGAGCGTGGGAGTGATCAAGTTTCTGGAACCGAACCCCCTCTACGTTGTGCATGGGCCTCCTTTTATAGCTCAAAGGGGTCACCGACAGGTGTCAACGTAGAGGAGGGTAAAAGTGTAAAATCGGTGGTAGTTGTAACAGTGCATGTACAGTGTATGTACAGTGGTCTATACCTAACCCTGACGGTGGGGGACAAGGGAATTGAATGCCCATCGCCGTCACCCCAAAAGCGTCCGCCCGGGCGCCTCCGTTCGCCACGACGGAGGCCTCGTCATCGTGGCTTGCCACCGTGTACCCCCAGGCTGCACAGCCATCCGCCACGTGCCCCAGGAAGGGCCCCAGGGTGACGCGTGGCCAGGTGAGCTGGAGCGCAGGCACACAGTGAAAGCTTGCCGCGGCAAGCACCTTGCCGCGGTCGCTACCTTGCCGGGCCCGGAAGCTTGCCGCTCTCCGGGTCTTGCCGAGGCGCGCGATGCGCCACGGCAGGTCTTCTGAAATGCTGTTCTTTGGCCTTCCTGGCAAGCTCCTCTTGCCAGGGTCTTGTGCAGAAGGGATGATCTCGAGCCTGGAGCGGCCTTCCAGGCAAGCTCCTCTTGCCGGGGTCTTGTTTCTTAACTTGAATACTTTGTTCTTGAATGGCATCAAGGGAACCAGAGCGGGCTTTGGCGGGCGCGTGGTGAGCCCGACCACGGGACGCTGCTAATGCCCGTGCACAAGTCGGGATACTAAGGTACCCCTACTTTAGTACACCGACAGTTAGCAATAAAGTAAAGTAATTACATGGTGTTTTCAATGACACGCGGGTCATACAATAAAATAAGACAACTCCTACGGCTCCTGCCGGTTGTCATACTCATCGACATGCAAGTCGTGATTCCTATTACAAGAACATGATCAATCTCATACATCACATATATATATATATATATATATATGATTCATCACATCCTTTTGGCCTTATCACATCACACGACACATGCTGCAAGAACAAGTTAGATGTCCTCTAATTGTTGTTGCAACTTTTTACATGGCTGCTATAGGTTTCTAGCAAGAATGTTTCTTACCTACGCCAAAACCACAACGTGATATGCTGTAGGATCGAAAGTATGTCTAGAGGGGGGGTGATTAGACTACTTGTAAATATAAATTTTTTGCCTTTTGACAAAGAACAGTTTTTGGCAGATTCACAATTATGATCAAGTCAAGTATCACCCTACACATGCAATTCTAGAGTATAGGCAGCGGAAAGTAAATTGCACATGTAGTAAAGAGAGGTGGAGAAGAGCAAACGCAATTTTGGAGACGCGGTGATTTTTCCCGTGGTTCCGATAGGTGGTGCTATCGTACATCCACGTTGATGGAGACTTCAACCCACGGAGGGTAACGGCTGCGCGAGTCCACGGAGGGCTCCACCCACGAAGGGTCCACGAATAAGCAACCTTGTCTATTCCATCATGGCCTACGCCCACGGAGGGCTAGCCTTACTCGGGGTAGATCTTCACGAAGTAGGCGATCTCCTTGCCCTTACAAACTTCTTGGTTCAACTCCACATCTCGATGACGGAGGCTCCCAAGCGACACCTAACCAATCTAGGAGGCACCACCCTCCAAAAGGTAATAGATGTTGTAGATGATGATGAACTCCTTGCTCTTGTGCTTCAAATGATAATCTCCCCAACACTCAACTCTCCTCACTGATTTAGCTATGGTGGAAGAAAGGATTGAGTGGAAAGCAACTTGGGAAGGCTAGAGATCAAGCTTCATATGGTGGGAGTGGAGCAACTTGATCTCAACACAAGGGTAGGTAGTTCTCTTCTCAGAAATGTAAGGTAGGAGTGGTAGTTCTTTCTGATGGCTCTCTCCACGAATGAAGAGGGGGTGGAGGGGTATAAATAGCCTCCACACAAAATCCAACCGTTACACACATATTTGAGCAATCTCGGTGGGACCGAAGTGGACAACTCGGTGAGACCGAAAGTTCAAATAATGTGAACGTTGAGGTTTTCGGTGGGACCGAAAATACCATCTCGGTTAGTCCGATTCGAGCAAAGACAAGAGCATGCCAGTTTCGGTGGGACCGACTTTATCATCTCGGTGACACCGATTTGATGACAGAAGGTTACAGAAGCTTGGCAGCCCATGTTTCAGTGAAACCGATTTCAGAATCAGAATATCCGATTTTGCTAGGGTTTGGCTTATGGCTGAGGTGGTTCATCTCGGTGTGACTGAGTTTGGAATATCGGTGGGACCGAGATTACTTATGAGTGCATATGGCAGTGAAAGTTGCTGATAGTTTAGGAGATGTATCACTAAGCACTTGAGCAACCAGATCATCAACATAACCTCATCCCCTTTTAATAGTATTGGCTTTTCCTATGGACTCAATGTGATCTTGGATCACTAAACCAAAAATGGAGTCTTGAGCTTTTGCCAATGCTTGCCTTAGCATTTTGAGGGGTCCACTTCTTCAGTCCTTGCCATACCCATATCACTGAACTTCTCTGAAATGATTCTCAAGTAACTATTAGTTCAATGATATATATGTTGTTATTAATTGCCAAAACCACCCGGGGATTAGTTGCACTTTCAATCTCCCCCTTTTTGGTAATTGATGACAACATATAGATCAAAGCTTCGACAAGAGATATAATCAATGAATAATATCGTCGCTTTGAGAAGTATGTGATAAGCAAGAGCTCCCCCTAAATTTGTGCATTATTTAAGATTTGCGTTTGAATGCAAATGCACAATCGATTAGGATCATGGGTCACTCTTTCATGTCACATACATCTTGGTGGAGCGCACAAAATGATAAGAATGAACAGCATGCACCCAATCACCAAGACATGAGTAAATAGTCATACAAGATAGGAATAGCATATGATAAGCATTAAGCACACATTAAAGCATAGTATGACCAAGCACTCATTAAGGTAGCATCAAACGTAGTATCAAACACACTGAATGTCTCGAAGACCAAAAGTATCTCAAAGAAACCGCAAAAGAACGAAAGAGCAAAAGCGCAAAGACAACAACACTCTCTCTCTCGAAGCCCTATGATCTATACAATTTCTCCCCCTTTGGCAACAAGTTACCAAAAAGTTCGAAAAAGCATAGAGCTAAACGTCACTGTGGGCTCTGCTGGCGGCTCCCGTTTGGGTTGATGTCGGCGTAGATATGACGGCATCGGCGAAGACTTCAGCTGATGTCTGTGCTGGAGGAGTGGACACTGGAGCTGTAGCTGGAGTAACTGTTGGAACTGTGGGAGGTGCTGAAGTTGTAGTCCTGGTGTCAGTCACTGGAATAGCAGCTGATCGGGATCCTTTGGGAACAGGAGCAGTCTGTCGATGAGAATCCTGGACTAAGTCATCCTGCAACTCTGCCTTGTCCTGCTTTGCTTCCTCAATGTCTGCCTCAAGCTTGTTGACGGTCACTTGAATTTCAGTCAGCTTCACGTCCAGAGCGTGGATCTTCTCGTCAACAATCCTCTCTAAGCTCTCCTGAGACTGTTCAATGCTGGCCAGGCGTTGTTCAATCCTTTGGGTAGCTTCAAGAATCTGCTCTCCGAAACTCTTTGGTTTAGCTGTTGCTGCTGCTGCTTCTTTGTCAGCTTTGGCTTTCTTAGCAGCTTCGATCTTGGCTTGACCCTCAACAGATGTCGGATCCTCCTCATCCATCACAACAACATTGTCTTCATGCTCTGGCTGCAGGGGTAAATGTTTTCTATCCAACAAGAATTTGCCCGTGCCAAACTTGGCATTGATAAGCATCTGAATCTGTGGGGCAAATCCACATGACCTTTTCTGGTCAGCTGCGGTCCTCTTAATGGTCTCTACCATTAAGTCCATCACCTTGAAAGGTGCTTTCTCATCAAGTATATGCAGCATGTTGATAGAATATCCTCTGATCATGCGATGATCTCCAGACTTGGGCATCAAGGTATGCCTCAAAATAGTATTAGTGGTAGGTAAGCCTGCCTGGAGATGGTAGACTGAGCCGAGCTTCCATACTTCCAAATCTGCTGCTGGGATCTCTTTGTACATGTTCTTCATGGAATCATGATTCTTCTTTGGAATCCCATAGACATCAATATCATCTTCTCGTTGCACTGGAGCATTCAGAATTTCTGCCCATTCTTCAACAGAAGAAGAATACCTTTGACCTTCAGTCATCCATGTGATCTTTCCATCAGGATAGAAGTGAGTTGTGGCATAGAATTGCATTATCATCTCATCATTCCAACTGGTCAATTTCTGACCCACAAACTCAGCAACTCCACATGCAGTGAAACTTTCATGCACATGTGGAAAGAAATCTCTGTGCTCTTCGCTGTCAATGTATTCCCAGTCAACATATCTGGTGTCTGCGACTATGGGCTTCTTGTCCATCAGCACGGTCTCATAGAAGTCCTGCTGCTCTCTGGTGTGAAATCTGGGATCTACAACAGTTCTTCTCCTCACGACATATGGGCCATCTTGTCTCCATAGCCTGAGACCTCTATCTTTCCTTGCCTTCATATCCTCAGCTTGAGGATGAGCATCATTATGAAGTGGCAGTTTTGGACGAAGTTTCAGCAACACTTGTCCTTCCTCATCAGACTCAGCTGGTGGCACATCATCCTTGTTCTTTTCAGACGCTGGAATGTTTCTGGTAGTCCTCTTGGGCTTGGCAGCAGGCTTTGCTGGAGCTGCCTTAGCTGGAGCAGACTTCTTGGGCTTTGATGTGGCTCCAGCCTTAATGGCATCACCCATGAGCTTCTGCTTCTGAGGTGGAGGCTGGGGTGCTTCCTCATCCTCATCCTCTGCTACATCTGCATGAGAATCTGACACATGCACTACCCTCTTTCTCTTGGTGGTTTTCTTCACTTTGCTTGGAGCTGGCTCTCCCAAATTTAGCTTCTTGGCAACAGTTGACTGCTTGACTTTGCTGGTGCCCTTCTTAGACTGTTGACCTTGTTGCTCTTTGGCAACAACCTTCCTCTTAGGCTTTGAGGTCACCTCTTCCTCAACAACGAAATCTGAATCCTCATCATCGGAATTCTTCTCCTTTCTAGCTCTGGTGGCTGCAGGAGGCATGCCACTTGGTGTACTCCTCTCACCATCATCAAATGGGCTACTAGGATGACTAGTGTCTGCCTCAGGAATGTCTGCAATGGGTGTCTCTGACCTGTTCTGACTGTCACTGGTATCTGACATGGCTGACAACCTGTGAATAGATAATGTATAGGCAGAGAAGAAGAGTTATCACAAACTGCAGAAGTTTTTGCAAAAAAAATGAGTTCAAATTTTAGTTTTAAGTTTTCACAGAAGACATTTCGGTCAGACCGAGTTTGAGTTTCGGTGAATCCGAAGTGTTAAACAGGAGCTTGCACACCACTTTCGGTTTGACCGAAGTGGGTTTCGGTCCTGCCAAAAACACTAGGGTTTCACAAAAACTACATTTCGGTCACACCGATTTGCACAACTCGGTTGGACCGAAGGGTGCAGTGCAATGGCCAGAGGCCAAATCAGTCACACCAAAATTATAAAATCGGTTTTACCGAGATGTGTTCCGTGGAAACCTAACCCTAATTTTTTTACTCGAATCTAGTTCAAACGAACCAATCTGGTGTAAAGGAAGATTTCAATCGTGGCATGATATTGGGCAAACCAAACGTGCATTGAATCGGAGATGGGAGCACGAGTGGGATCAAAACTCACCCTAACTTGGTGGAGTTTCTCTACGGCGGCAACGGCGCGGAGGAGATGTCCGTTGACGGCGACGGAGACCTGCGGCGAGGGCGCACAGGCGACGACGGCGACGATCCGGAGATCAAGGCGACGGCAGCAGGGGGTGTGGGGCGAAAACGTTTGAAGGAGGAATCAACGCGCGCGGCCCTTTGTATATATACCCCTTTGCTGTCGGTGGGACCGAGTTGTAAAACTTGGTGGCACCGAGATGGATAACTGCTAGGCAGTTATGCATTTCGGTCACGCCGAAAATCACAACTCGGTTTCACCGAGATGAAACCTAGATCAGTCTAAATGCTTTCGGTTTGATCGAGTTTGAGTGAGTTGGTCTGACCGAAATCAATTAGAAGGTTTTGGAGGTTAGCCCTTGACGGATCGGTGGCTCCGAGTGCTCCTCACTCGGAGGGTCCGAAAATGACTTGTTCAAAGTTTGTGATTTAAGCATGAATAGAATTTGAGACAAGAAAGCATAGATAGCTAGGGGAGGTACTTAGGCATTCTTGTCCATCCATTTGGTCAGAAAAATCAAAACAACCAAAACAACAAATGGATGTCCTCGAATGGATAAAATCATGCATTCAACATGCTCACATAATAAGATAGCAAATGAAATATGTGTCAAACATGCACAACCAAAACTCTAGCTACTAACACACAATTTGTCGATGACTAGGTCATCTTTATATGAGTATTTTGACTTAGTTGCCAAATGAGAACATTTGATCATAGGTCATACTCATCGTTTAAGCACAAGTGGGGTTACCACTTTTACATAAAGCATTGATGTGTTCACATCATTTGAAGATGCTTTAGCTCAAATTTTTAGAGCAAAGCTCCCCCTAGATGTGAGAACCCCTTTTAAAGGGTCAAACTAACATTGGGTTGTCGCAGAAGACTTCATGTAGATGTTGAAGATGTGGATGCTCAATGTTGATGGAGATCATCAAGAGTTGGGAGCTATCCTTTGGATTCGGGCACTTTCAATACCTACATGGGTTAGTCCCACAAGGAACAAACAAGGATATCCATGGACATAGATTGAAGTTCACAATAGATGATGTCCATGAAAGCAATGATTACCTTGTCCCTTGACTTACCAACAAGAGGGTTTGTGACTCCATGAACTAGTGCATGATGTGGAAGTTGATTGCACAAGTTCTTTGCCAAAATGAATGTGAGTGAAGTATGTTGGCGGAGTCACCCTCAAGAACTTTCTAGTTCTTCTTCTTCGGGATCCACATCATCTTGATGGGAATCCTTGGGGTTGTAGTTGAGCTTGACGAAGTAGAACTTGACGTTTCCTTGGGAACCCACTTGACCATGGCTTGAGGTGCTTCAATGAATGCATCAATCTCCTCTTGAAGCTTGTCCTTGGCTTTTAGCTTGTGGTCTTGTGGTGGAAGGTCATCTTGAGCTTGTTCCACATTGGAAGAAGTAGGATCATACTTCTCCTTTTGAGGAACAAACTGTGGAGTAGGATATTGACCTTCTTCCCACTCAACACCTTCGGCGTTGAACTTTCGCTCAAAACCAATTCCTTGATTCTTCCGGTGCCTTCCTTGCTTGCGAACAATTTCCTCAAAGTTCTTGCTTCCGACAAGACTCTTGTAGACACCTTTCTCTATGATCCCTTTCAATAAACTATTCTCTTGCTCAAGTGTAACTTGGCTTGAAACATTGTTAGTGGAATCAAGAGAACTACTAGAAGCAACAACATTAGATTTAACATAGTTATTGTTACTGCTAGAGGAAGAATTTTTCTTATGCTTGTCATGCTTAGTCTTAATGGGTGGCAAGAAATTAGACAAGAGAAGTCGTTTGGCAAGATATGAAGAACTCTTCTTTCGAAGATCGTCATTGATCGCTTTTAGAAACTCATGTTCTTGCTCTAGAGTGAGCTTCTCGAAGCGTAGCTTCTCATGAGATCTTAGGAGCTCTCTATGATCTTCTTGAGTTGTTTCATGAGCTAACTTAAGAGTGTTTAGTTCTTTAGTTAGACGCTCAATCTCCTTCATAGCATTGTCATTCGACTCTTCTCGACTATAAAGACTACTAGCATGTTCATCGTTACTAGGCTCACTAGATTTATCATGCAAGAGCTCATCTTCACCAAGCAAGTCATCCTCATCACTATTGAAGTCAAAGAATTCAGGGTGTGATACCTTGGGGCCTTTAGCCATGAAGCATCTTCCAATTCCCTCATTTGGTGAATCAAATAAGTCGTAGGGGTTGGAGTTGGAGGATACGAGAGCAAGACCGGCAACACCTTCATCTTGACTGTAGTCGGAGTCGGAGTGATAGCTTCCATCGGATTGATTGTCGGAGTCGGAGCCGGAGACCCATTCACCTACATGAGCTTGATGTCTTCTTCTTGTGTAGCTCCTTGATGACTTGTCTTTCCTCTCAGAATCCTTGCTTCTCCGAGAGGGTCTTCGTTCATAACGATCATCTCTACTCCTTCTCTCTTTCCGAGGTGACTCATCTCTTGAACTTCTTCTTCTTGGAGATTCTTCTCTTCTCTTGTGGGGAGCCGTAGACTCATTTGAGTAGTGTCTGGGTCTTCCACAATTGTAGCAGTTTCGATCACGACTAGAAGATCTCTTTTCATCATATGATCAAGACTTTGAGCTTCTCTCTTTGCCTCTATTCTTGTAGAATTTGTTGAAGTTCTTAACCATTAGGCTTATCTCTTCATTGGAAAATAACTTGTCACTTGAGGTTGTGGGAGCATCACTTGTAGCTTTGTAAGCACCACTCGACTTGTTGTGAAGCTCTTCCTTATCCTTAAGTGTCATCTCATGAGCAACAATTCTTCCAATGACTTCGGTTGGCTTGAGAGTCTTGTAGTTTGGCATCATTTGGATCAAAGTGCACACGGTGTCATACTTTCCATCCAAAGCTCTGAGAATCTTCTTGATGATGAATCGGTCGGTCATTTCTTCGCTTCCTAAGCCGGCAATCTCATTTGTGATGAGAGCAAGCCTAGAGTTCATTTCAGCGACTCCTTCACCATCCTTCATCTTGAACTTGTCAAGTTGACCTTGAAGAATATCTAGCTTTGATTCCTTCACAGACTCGGTACCTTCGTGCATTTCAACCAAAGTATCCCAAATCTCTTTTGCATTTTCAAGACGGCTGATCTTGTTGAACTCCTCGGGACACAAGGCATTGAAGAGAATGTCACAAGCTTGCAACATCCGCAATTCTTCCGGTGTAGCTTCGCGATCCGGAACTTTTCCTTCCTCGAAGAATTCACCTTGCATACCAACACAAATAATGCCCCATGCGGCTGGGTTATGAACAAGAATATGCATTTTCATTTTATGCTTCCAACTAGCAAAATTTGTACCATCAAAGTAAGGACCTCTACGAAAATTACCCTCACTAGACGCCATACTCTCCTAGGTTGTGAAACCAAGCTTATGGAGTCCAATGCAATGGAAACCAATACAATGGAGACCAAAGCTCTGATACCACTTGTAGGATCGAAAGTATGTCTAGAGGGTGGGTGATTAGACTACTTGTAAATATAAAAATTCTGCCTTTTGACAAAGAACAGTTTTTGGCAGATTCACAATTATGATCAAGTCAAGTATCACCCTACACATGCAATTCTAGAGTATAGGCAGCGGAAAGTAAATTTCACATGTAGTAAAGAGAGGTGGAGAAGAGCAAACGCAATTTTGGAGACGCGGTGATTTTTCCCGTGGTTCCGATAGGTGGTGCTATCGTACATCCACGTTGATGGAGACTTCAACCCACGGAGGGTAACGGCTGCGCGAGTCCACGGAGGGCTCCACCCACGAAGGGTCCACGAATAAGCAACCTTGTCTATTCCATCATGGCCTACGCCCACGGAGGGCTAGCCTTACTCGGGGTAGATCTTCACGAAGTAGGCGATCTCCTTGCCCTTACAAACTTCTTGGTTCAACTCCACATCTCGATGACGGAGGCTCCCAAGCGACACCTAACCAATCTAGGAGGCACCACCCTCCAAAAGGTAATAGATGTTGTAGATGATGATGAACTCCTTGCTCTTGTGCTTCAAATGATAATCTCCCCAACACTCAACTCTCCTCACTGATTTGGCTGTGGTGGAAGAAAGGATTGAGTGGAAAGTAACTTGCACATGTAGTAAAGAGAGGTGGAGAAGAGCAAACGCAATTTTGGAGACGCGGTGATTTTTCCCGTGGTTCCGATAGGTGGTGCTATCGTACATCCACGTTGATGGAGACTTCAACCCACGGAGGGTAACGGCTGCGCGAGTCCACGGAGGGCTCCACCCACGAAGGGTCCACGAAGAAGCAACCTTGTCTATTCCATCATGGCCTACGCCCACGGAGGGCTAGCCTTACTCGGGGTAGATCTTCACGAAGTAGGCGATCTCCTTGCCCTTACAAACTTCTTGGTTCAACTCCACATCTCGATGACGGAGGCTCCCAAGCGACACCTAACCAATCTAGGAGGCACCACCCTCCAAAAGGTAATAGATGCTGTAGATGATGATGAACTCCTTGCTCTTGTGCTTCAAATGATAATCTCCCCAACACTCAACTCTCCTCACTGATTTGGCTGTGGTGGAAGAAAGGATTGAGTGGAAAGCAACTTGGGAAGGCTAGAGATCAAGCTTCATATGGTGGGAGTGGAGCAACTTGATCTCAACACAAGGGTAGGTAGTTCTCTTCTCAGAAATGTAAGGTAGGAGTGGTAGTTCTTTCTGATGGCTCTCTCCACGAATGAAGAGGGGGTGGAGGGGTATAAATAGCCTCCACACAAAATCCAACCGTTACACACATATTTGAGCAATCTCGGTGGGACCGAAGTGGACAACTCGGTGAGACCGAAAGTTCAAATAATGTGAACGTTGGGGTTTTCGGTGGGACCGAAAATACCATCTCGGTTAGTCCGATTCGAGCAAAGACAAGAGCATGCCAGTTTCGGTGGGACCAACTTTATCATCTCGGTGACACCGATTTGATGACAGAAGGTTACAGAAGTTGGGCAGCCCATGTTTCGGTGAAACCGATTTCAGAATCGGAATATCCGATTTTGCTAGGGTTTGGCTTATGGCTGAGGTGGTTCATCTCGGTGTGACTGAGTTTGGAATATCGGTGGGACCGAGATTACTTATGAGTGTATATGGCAGTGAAAGTTGCTGATAGTTTAGGAGATGTATCACTAAGCACTTGAGCAACCAGATCATCAACATAACCTCATCCCCTTTTAATAGTATTGGCTTTTCCTATGGACTCAATGTGATCTTGGATCACTAAACCAAAAATGGAGTCTTGAGCTTTTGCCAATGCTTGCCTTAGCATTTTGAGGGGTCCACTTCTTCAGTCCTTGCCATACCCATATCACTGAACTTCTCTGAAATGATTCTCAAGTAACTATTAGTTCAATGATATATATGTTGTTATTAATTGCCAAAACCACCCGGGGATTAGTTGCACTTTCATATGCCAATTACTATTTACCTTTCATAAGGACCCTTTTCATCGAATCCGATCCGACTAAAGTGGGAGAGACAGACACCCGCTAGCCACCTTATGCAACTAGTGCATGTCAGTCGGTGGAACCTGTCTCACGTAAGCGTACGTGTAAGGTCGGTCCGGGCCGCTTCATCCCACGATGCCGATGAATCAAGATAAGACTAGTAGCGGCAAGTAAATTGACAAAATCTACACCCACAACATCTTGTGTTCTACTCGTGCATAGTAAATACGCATAGACCTAGCTCAAGATGCCATTGTTGGGGATCTGTAACACCCCAAAAATTTTGGTTTGATTTTTACCAAATTCTTTAATTGATTTAAAGGAGGTTATTTGAAACTTTCCTTTTGAGAGACCCTCCTTCCCAAATTTTTGCTTCTGACAAATCTTTTTGAGCCCTTCTCAATTTTTGATTCTGGTCTTAAGGGTCTTTCAACTTGTGTTGGTTCAACACACTTACTCTTGGATCATTTTTACTATTTCTTTTGTTAAAAAGAATTCTTTTAAATCCTTGGATTTATTCCTCCCTATTCAAAGATGCTCTCTTACCATGACCTATGTGGATAACTTTCTTCCAAAACCCTCTTCCCTACCTTGGGGTCAGGTTAAGCATCAATTCCAGCAAGTTTCAAGTTCCTCTAGATTTTATTTCTATTTATTTAAGCCACAAAATATTTTTCTGTCATTTATTTGGACCCTAGTGGTTTACAAAGGAACTACTAGATCTCTTTTGAATCCTGGCTCCAAATAAATTCCTAGGGCTAGTCCTTAGTACCCTCAACTCATATCCATCAAGACCTACTGGCCATCAGTTCAAAATTTTCAAAATATGCTTGCTGCAAGTTTGGAGCAGATTTGCTAATTTTGATGAATTTCATTCTTTCTTCTTTCCAAAAATTCTGGGGAAATTCATGCAGCCTCCAGATACATCAAGAGACCCCCTCACCAAGTCCCAACTCAAGAAAAATCTTCCACATGCATCAAACATTTCATCAAGCACCTTACATGCACTGTTCCTGTTAAGTTTCAGGATTCAGTGTTGAGCTTCAGTCGTCGGCGTCGTTTTCTTCAGTCGCCGTCGCCAATCTCGCCAGTGACTCGCTTGGCCTCTTGCTCACTGCTCCCTCTCCTTATCCGTGCGCCGCATGGTCGGTTGGCTGGACGTGGGCGTCGGTGCTGAGCTGTCCCGTCGTCTCCGGCGAGAGCAGCGGCGACGGTACCGCCCGTGGCGGCCGTCAGGGATGAGCCCTGCAGTACGGCGCCGCTCCGCACCGCCCAAACCACCGGTGGCCTCCGCGTGTCCATCCTTCCCCCCTGAGCGCGCTGCAGAACCGTCGCCGTGGCCTGAGTAGCGCAGAGCGCGCTCTCTGCCGCCGACGAGCCCGTGAGCGCCGTTCCGTTGAAACAGCGGAGCAGGCCAAACGCGAACGAGCTTAGACGCGGAATGGAGCCAGTGGACCACCCTGAAGATGCTCAACCCCCTAAACCACCAGTCCGACTCCTGCCTCGCCGTAATCCCTCGCCGGAGATATTTTGCCCGCGGCGCCTCCCTCGCCCGCCTATAAATAGGGCTCCAGAGACGTTGTGAAGCCACCGCGCCCACCACACCTCACCACAGCCTCGCCAAAACCACTCAGGGGGCCTCGGAAAGGCCTTCTTCCCCGACTCCGGCCGCCCCAATCCGCTTCGGGCTCCGGCAAGGTTCGCTCTGGTGAGGGCACCTCCGCTTACCAAACTCGGTCAGCAACCTCCTAGTCCACCACCTAGTCTAACCCAGGCATCAATTTGCAGTCAGAGACCCCGTCCGGTGAGATCCATCATCGCCCGACGCCGCCGTCCGCCGTAGAAGAAGTCGCCGTCGTTGTGGTGCCTCCCGTCGGTCTCTCCCACCACCCACCGACGCGGAAGAACATCCTGAACACGCCGGTACCTCCCTCTCTCTGCCTCGCAGTGGTTCGTCGCCGGCGATCACCGCAGGTCTCTGGCGCCGGCGAGCTCTGTTCCCCTCTTTTAAACCTGGCATGCGGCCCCCCCTGTCAGCTGTCTCTTTTTTTTATTCGAATCGTTTTCTGAAAACGCCTTCGGGTAAAGTGCGCTTCCCATTCGGTTCGGCGTATTTTCATCCGAAGCGTTTTCTGTTTATTCAAACTACACCCTGGATAGTTTCTGTTTCATTACAGACTAGTCCCTGGGTTTGTTTTCTTTATAACTTTTAAACTAAAAAGGATTTTTGGTTGATTCCTTTTCTGTCATCTTCATAATTCTGCCTAGTTTTTTTATCATATTTATTTGAAAAATGTTTGGAACACTTTTGCGCATGCACGTATTTACGTAGTATTCGGTTTTTTTTTATACCGTAGATACCGACGGAGGTGACGGAGCCGCAAACTTCGCCGAGCTAGACTCCGACTACTCCGAACCAGGCAAGCATGTTTGAACCTTTGATATGATGAGTGTTTTTCATGTTTGCTAGTGTGGTTTTCTTAAGGCATGTTTATATAAGCATTTGGTGGATGTTATATTCCATGCACGGTAAGTTGCAAGTGAGCTACAAAACTTGATGAGGTCAGTTGATGAAAAACAGCCTGATCATGTGGTGGCATGATAAGATGTAAGCTGGTATTGTTGGAGCATGCCAGTTCTACATCCACTTTTAACTACGGTGTTGACGTGGGCCAAGTCTCGATCCCGTCCATTTTCCTTGTTGTGCTACCACATGTTTTCTGCAAAGAATACGGTTTAGTATGTTGCAAACCTCTTTCCTGGTACACACCAAATAGAGAGGCCGTGATGAAGGTTCCATGGCCCTGGATTAAAGCCGTCATCCGGTCAGGGGGCATGGGTGTTTCCGGTTGGGACCGAGAGGGGGGCACCCCTTAGAGCGCGCGGTATAAATTTGATCCCATGCTATTCGAGGAGTGGCCTCCCCGCCTCAAGAGTTTTCGTGAACGTTGCCTAGGGTGATTCCTGGCAGCGGAATGTGGAATGGGTGTGTACTGGTTAGATGTGTTTTCTTCTAAAATACCGTGAACGGAACTAGTCCTTGGTGACTACTGAAATCCGTTGGCTGTGGTAAGGTACAAACTCTGCAGAGTCAAAACCATTCGCATAATCAAGTCCTTGGACAAGGACGTTGGTTAGCAGGTCCGTGTCAGTCTCAGTGTCAGTCTCTGTAGAATTAATATTTCTGACAAGGGTAAACCCGGTTGATCGTTACTTCTGTGAATGGACTAACCCGTTTACTTTTATGTGCCGAGTATTCCTTAGGACGGTGCTACCTCCAGGAACTACTCAAATTTTTCCTTGTTTGATATAAGCCCTTTATGTGATGTCGCTCAGACGTCCGACTGTGGCATTCATGTTATTTACTTTTGATATAAGCCCTTTATGTGATGTCGCTCAGACGTCCGACTGTGGCATTCATGTTATTTACTTTTGATATAAGCCCTTTATGTGATGTCGCTCAGACGTCCGACTGTGGCATTCTTGTTATTTACCTTTGATATAAGCCCTTTCTGCGGTGTCGCCCTGACGCCCGACTGTGGCATGTTTATTTTATTTTACCTTTCGAGGCGTCGCTCCAGACACCCGATTGGTCTTCCGCTATTTATTTATCTTGCAACACTAATTGAATTACTTACGTGTGCATTATTGCTCTTGTGCATCATGTTGCATTTGTTATATCTTATGTCCAAACTGTCTTGCGAGTACATTCAAAGTACTCACCTGGCTTGTTGATTTGGCCAGATGTTGACGAAGGCGATCTTATGGATGAAGAGTTCGATAGCGAGTCCGACGCCTAGAGGAGTCCCAGTCAGTCCCTTGCGATCCTGGAGTTGGTCACTTGTATTATATACGCTTCCGCCACCATAATAAAATCATCAAGCCTCACTCCGGCGCTTGATGAGTGTAAGATATTGGAGTCACGCCACCCACACCGCTGTGACATATCCACTACCACCATATCCACGAGTTAGTAGTTATGCCACCATATCCAGTTGTGTCATATCCGCCTCTATGTATAATATTGGCGTGCTTGTAATAAATTGTTGAGCAGCCTCAGCTCAACCCTGTATAATATTTAGCACTTCTGGATTTATGTATCAAGGATTTGTCTGCCAGTATGGAGGATTTCTCTATACTAGTTTGATGAAAGGGGCGATTTTTCAATAAATGTTTTATTGGAAAACCGGTCCTGACAACCTTGGTATCAGAGCCAGGCTGACTGTAGGAAGCCACTAGGTGCGCTCGCTAATCGGTTATCAGCGTAATAGGTGCTGTTTTAGCATATTGCAATTGTAGCAATTTTTCTGTTAGTCATCATAAATTTATGATTTGACTATCTGGAATTTTTGTCTACTTTTGTAGATGGCCAGCCGCGACTGCGAATCACAGGTGTTCGCCAACGTGCCTGAGGGGTTTATCAAACTCCTCGCCTCCATCGTCAAGATCGCGATCGGGCCATCGACTCGTCCAGAGTTCACACTCTACGAGCACAAGATCAGCGACAGCGTGTCTATGCACCAGGCTGCGGTGCAATTCAAGGGAGGGCGTTCTGAATTACGCCGCTTCCGATTTGTTGGGAGGGCCATGCCTACAGAGAAGCATGCCATGCAGATGGCGGCCCGTGAGGCAATAGCACGTCTCCGGGATGCTCTTCCTTCGATGAAGGCTCGTCGCTACCGCTACCTCCCCTGCCACGTGCCGTACACTTGTCACTATGCATTCGCTTGCACTAGGGGAGAACGAGATGATGCTATTGAGATGCTTGTTGAGTATCTCAAGGCTCTTGAGGCAGCTTTTGATAACCTCGTGGATGACTTGGTGGCTGCCCGTATGGATTCAGTTCAGGGCTGTGTTGCCAACAGGAGGGAGCTGCTCCATACAGCACCACCACTGTCATACATCTCGTCCTCATCATCCTATGCACCTGCCATCCGAGCCACCGCTCGCCGCCTACCTACCACTGAAGAGTTTGACCAAGTCATTGCTCCTACCCCAGTTCGTGCTGCACTGCCTACCACTCCCATTTCAACTGCACGACCTAGTACCCCGCGCCTGGAGCCTATTAGTGAGGAAGAAGTTGAGTCCCCAGCAGCACTGGGGCTTACCCTCGGCAGGCCGAAGGAAGTATTTACCATCTCCGACTGAGTGCGCCGAGCAGCCGTGCGATGTACCTGCTTGTATGATATGTTTTATATGTACATAGGCTTGGTGAGAAGTAGTTTGTGTGCGCATCATGTAGGGACTGGGAGAAGTGCACTAGCCTAAATAACAGGTCAGGAATGTGTACACACATCCTGAGTGAAGTATTGTATAATTATGGCTTGCTTGTAAGATACTGAGCGGTCCTTCTCCTTGCGCAATCAAGTGTTTTCTTGAAAAAATCTTGGAGTTTTAAAATTTCTGCCTTCGCAATATTAATTGTTTTTACTACTCGGTTTTTCTCATGAGTTCTGCAAAATACCCCAGAGTGGAAAATGCATCGTCCCTGGACTCGTTCCATGCGAAGCCCTCCGGAAGAAAATAATGGTACCCAGGCAAGTAACGATTTCACACAGGGGCAGTCAAGTCAGCAAAACAGTGAAGCAGCACTTTCTCAAGTATGCCGCCTTTATGAGCAAAGCCAGCAGCAACATCAAGAAATGATGAACCATATTATCAACATGAGAAATCACCGTGAACCATACCAGCAGCATTCCAAGTTGGCTGAACTACAAAAGACGCGTCCCCCGACGTTCTCCCACACGGATAAACCCCTTGAGGCTGATGACTGGCTTCGAGACATTGAGAGGAAATTAATTATCGCACAATGTTCAGACCGTGAGAAAGTACTTTATGCACCTCACTACCTTACTGGAGCAGCTGCATCGTGGTGGGAAAATTTTCTACATATGCACCCCAATGAAAACAACATCACCTGGGAGGAGTTTAAGGAAAATTTTCGTGGGGCGCACATTCCCAGAAGTATTATGAAGATCAAAAAAAGGGAGTTTGATGACCTCAAGCAGAGAAGCATGTCAGTGACTGAGTACAACAGTCAGTTTACTCAACTATCTCGCTACGCCAACGAAGAACATATGACTGAAAATAAAAAGATGGAAAAATTTCTGGACGGCCTGGCACCAGCACTTAAATGCCAACTGGTCGTGCACACCTTTCCGGATTTCAAAACACTTGTGGACAAAGCTATTACCTTGGAGAATGAACGCCGTAGCTTGGAGGATTTTCGCAAGCGCAAGCGGGACAAGACTTCTCAATCTCGCGACAACCGGAACAAGATTGATTCTCGGAAAAATGGGGCGAACAAATCTGCAACCAATGTTCCCCGCTCAAACAAGAATTTTCATGCAAGGGATAAAGATTTTACGTATCACCCGGGCGTTACTTGCTTCGCTTGTGGAGAGGAAGGACACTATGCCAAGCAATGCCCAAAGCCAAGAAACTCGGCCCCCAAGACAAATAATGGTGGAAATAATTCAGCCCCCAAGCGTAACAACTTCAATCCCAGCAACAATCACAAGAAGGGTCACGTGAACCTTGTGACCAAGGAAGAAGCGCAGAATGCTCCGGATATCGTACTCGGTACGTTTCCTGTCAACACAATACCTGCCACGGTTTTGTTTGATTCTGGAGCTTCTCATTCGTTCATTTCAAAGAAATTTGCTTTACAACATAATTTTTCAATTCTCCCCTTGGAAAATTCTATGACCATCAAGTCCCCCGGGATTAAGCAAATCACCCAGAGTTATTGCCAAGGTGTGATTATTGAGCTCGAGGGATTAAAGTTTCGAGCAAACCTCATTGTATTGGAAAATAAGGGACTGGATGTTATCCTAGGAATGGACTGGTTAACTACCAACAAGGGATTTATCGACTGTTTCAATCGAACTGTGATCCTCACTCATCACCAAGGGAAGACGATAAAAATTGCAGCTCAAGTAAGACCAGTATCATTGCGACCAAGATTGAACAAGGTGGATATTTCAGATTTAAATGAAGTTCCAGTGGTATGTGAGTTTCCTGATGTATTTCCTGAAGAGCTACCAGGCATGCCACCAGATCGAGAAATAGAATTCACTATTGAACTAGCACCTGGAACCACTCCCATTTACAAGAAACCTTATAGGATGGCACCTTCCGAGTTGGTAGAATTGAAGAAGCAAATAAAGGAATTACTGGACAAAGGATTTATCCGGGCCAGCTCCTCACCTTGGGGTTCGCCAGTATTATTTGTCAAGAAAAAGGATGGGACACTGAGATTATGTATAGACTATCGAGCACTCAACATGGTTACCATCAAAAACAAATATCCGCTGCCACGGATCAATGGTTTATTTGACCAGCTTGCACAAGCCAAGGTCTTCTCAAAGATTGATTTAAGGTCGGGATATCATCAGTTAAAAGTACGGGCAGAAGATATCCCTAAAACAGCATTCACTTCCAGATACGGATTATATGAATTTACAGTAATGCCGTTCGGACTGACAAACGCCCCCGCATACTTTGTTCACCTCATGAACAAAGTGTTCATGAAATTTATGGACAAATTTGTTGTGGTGTTCATTGATGATATTTTGGTATATTCTAAAACACCAGAAGAACATGCTGAACATCTCAGAATTGTGCTGGGAGAATTAAGGAAGCATCAATTGTACGCCAAATTCAGTAAGTGTGAATTTTGGCTAAAACAGGTTGGTTTTCTGGGCCACGTATTAACCCAAGAAGGTGTTGCCGTAGACCCAGAAAAAGTCAAGGCTGTACTCGACTGGAAACCACCAGCCAACGTAACCGACGTACGAAGCTTTCTGGGAATGGCTGGATATTACAGAAGATTTATTGAAGGATTCTCCACCATAGCAAAGCCTATGACACAGCTACTCAAGAAGGATAAGAAATTTGTGTGGACTGAGGATTGCGAGAAAAGTTTCCAGGAACTCAAAAAGAGATTAACCACAGCACCAGTATTGGTCGTACCAGACATACACAAAAATTTTGAAGTATATTGCGACGCGTCCCGGAAAGGCCTCGGATGCGTATTAATGCAAGAAGGCAAAGTAGTCGCATATGCTTCCAGGCAACTGCGAAAGCATGAAGAGAACTATCCCACTCATGACTTGGAATTAGCAGCAGTTATTCATGCACTCAAAGAATGGAGGCACTTTTTGCTTGGAAATCGTTGTGAAATATATACAGACCATAAAAGCCTCCAATATATTTTCACACAACCAGAACTCAATTTGCGACAACGACGCTGGTTGGAACTAGTAAAAGACTATGATGTTGGCATTCACTACCATCCAGGAAAGGCAAATGTAGTGGCAGATGCTCTCAGCCGTAATCCAAGCTCAAGCAACGGCAGTGCACAGAACTTGAGACCTGAGTTTCAGAGGGAGTTTGCCAAACTCAACATGGTGTTGGTCACTGAAGGCTCTATATCAAATTTGGAAATACATCCCACCCTAATGGAACAAATTAAGAAAGCCCAGCATGGACACCCCAGCATCGAAGGCATAAAAAGAAAAGTAAATCTGGGCAAAGCCTCGGAATTTGTCGTAGACAGTGAGGGAATACTATGGTACAGGGACAGGCTTTGCGTGCCAAATGTAGAAAACCTCAAACAACAAATTTTGACCGAAGGTCATACCGCTCCATATTCCATCCACCCCGGAGGAACAAAAATGTACAAGGACATTCAGGAAAGATTTTGGTGGCACGGTATGAAGAGGGATATAGCCACATTCATTGCCTGTTGTGATTCATGTCAGCGCATTAAAGCCGAGCACCAAAAACCAGCAGGACTATTACAGCCAAACAAGATACCTGAATGGAAATGGGACGAGATTGGAATGGATTTTATTGTCGGACTACCTCGGTCACGACACGGAAATGATGCCATATGGGTCATCACAGATAGGTTGACCAAGGTGGCACATTTTATTCCAGTAAAGACAACCCACACCACACAGAAGCTTGCCAAGCTTTATCTCTCCCGTATTGTTTGTCTACATGGAGTTCCAAGGACCATAATATCCGACAGAGGCACTCAATTCGTCTCTAGATTTTGGGATCATTTGCAACAAGCTCTGGGAACTCAACTAGTATTCAGCACGGCATACCATCCCCAGACTGGAGGACAGACCGAACGTGTGAACCAAATTTTAGAGGACATGCTGAGAGCATGTGTTCTCACTTATGGAACCAGCTGGGAAGAAAGCTTACCATATGCCGAGTTCGCATACAACAACAGTTACCAATCCAGTCTACAGATGGCACCTTTTGAAGCTTTGTATGGGCGAAGATGCCGTACCCCATTAAATTGGTCAGAGACAGGAGACAGCCGTATCTTCGGCCCAGACATGCTCAAAGAAGCTGAGGAGAAGGTTAAATTAATCAGGGATCGACTCAAGACAGCCCAGAGCCGACAAAAGAGTTATTATGACCAGAAACATCGTGAAGTCAGTTTTGAACCCGGTGACTATGTGTATCTAAGAGTATCCCCTATGCGGGGCCTGCAGCGATTCAAAATTAAGGGAAAGCTAGCACCACGTTTTATTGGACCTTTTCGTGTGACCGCACGAAGAGGCACAGTAGCCTACCAGCTAGACCTACCCAAAGAACTATCTGACGTCCATGACGTGTTCCACATATCACAATTGAGGAAGTGTGTAAGCAACCCAGAAAAGCGTGTATCTCATGAGAACATTGACGTGCAACCGGACCTCACCTACAGGGAACGTCCAGTAAAAATATTGGAGGAGTCTGAAAGGAGGACCCGTCAGAAGACAATTAAATTCTTCAAGGTTCAGTGGAGCAACCACACCGAAGATGAAGCAACTTGGGAGAGAGAGGATTTTCTTCGAACAGAGTACCCACACCTATTTGAGGATCAGCTGGAATCTCGGGGACGAGATTTTTCCTAAGGGGGTGGGTGTTGTAACACCCCAAAAATTTTGGTTTGGTTTTTACCAAATTCTTTAATTGATTTAAAGGAGGTTATTTGAAACTTTCCTTTTGAGAGACCCTCCTTCCCAAATTTTTGCTTCTGACAAATCTTTTTGAGCCCTTCTCAATTTTTGATTCTGGTCTTAAGGGTCTTTCAACTTGTGTTGGTTCAACACAATTACTCTTGGATCATTTTTACTATTTCTTTTGTTAAAAAGAATTCTTTTAAATCCTTGGATTTATTCCTCCCTATTCAAAGATGCTCTCTTACCATGACCTATGTGGATAACTTTCTTCCAAAACCCTCTTCCCTACCTTGGGGTCAGGTTAAGCATCAATTCCAGCAAGTTTCAACTTCCTCTAGATTTTATTTCTATTTATTTAAGCCACAAAATATTTTTCTGTCATTTATTTGGACCCTAGTGGTTTACAAAGGAACTACTAGATCTCTTTTGAATCCTGGCTCCAAATAAATTCCTAGGGCTAGTCCTTAGTACCCTCAACTCATATCCATCAAGACCTACTGGCCATCAGTTCAAAATTTTCAAAATATGCTTGCTGCAAGTTTGGAGCAGATTTGCTAATTTTGATGAATTTCATTCTTTCTTCTTTCCAAAAATTCTGGGGAAATTCATGCAGCCTCCAGATACATCAAGAGACCCCCTCACCAAGTCCCAGCTCAAGAAAAATCTTCCACATGCATCAAACATTTCATCAAGCACCTTACATGCACTGTTCCTGTTAAGTTTCAGGATTCAGTGTTGAGCTTCAGTCGTCGGCGTCGTTTTCTTCAGTCGCCGTCGCCAATCTCGCCAGTGACTCGCTTGGCCTCTTGCTCACTGCTCCCTCTCCTTATCCGTGCGCCGCATGGTCGGTTGGCTGGACGTGGGCGTCGGTGCTGAGCTGTCCCGTCATCTCCGGCGAGAGCAGCGGCGACAGTACCGCCCGTGGCGGCCGTCAGGGATGAGCCCTGCAGTACGGCGCCGCTCCGCACCGCCCAAACCACCGGTGGCCTCCGCGTGTCCATCCTTCCCCCCTGAGCGCGCTGCAGAACCGTCGCCGTGGCCTGAGTAGCGCAGAGCGCGCTCTCTGCCGCCGACGAGCCCGTGAGCGCCGTTCCGTTGAAACAGCGGAGCAGGCCAAACGCGAACGAGCTTAGACGCGGAATGGAGCCAGTGGACCACCCTGAAGATGCTCAACCCCCTAAACCACCAGTCCGACTCCTGCCTCGCCGTAATCCCTCGCCGGAGATATTTTGCCCGCGGCACCTCCCTCGCCCGCCTATAAATAGGGCTCCAGAGACGTTGTGAAGCCACCGCGCCCACCACACCCCACCACAGCCTCGCCAAAACCACTCAGGGGGCCTCGGAAAGGCCTTCTTCCCCGACTCCGGCCGCCCCGATCCGCTTCGGGCTCCGGCAAGGTTCGCTCTGGTGAGGGCACCTCCGCTTACCAAACTCGGTCAGCAACCTCCTAGTCCACCACCTAGTCTAACCCAGGCATCAATTTGCAGTCAGAGACCCCGTCCGGTGAGATCCATCATCGCCCGACGCCGCCGTCCGCCGTAGAAGAAGTCGCCGTCGTTGTGGTGCCTCCCGTCGGTCTCTCCCACCACCCACCGACGCGGAAGAACATCCTGAACACGCCGGTACCTCCCTCTCTCTGCCTCGCAGTGGTTCGTCGCCGGCGATCACCGCAGGTCTCTGGCGCCGGCGAGCTCTGTTCCCCTCTTTTAAACCTGGCATGCGGCCCCCCCTGTAAGCTGTCTCTTTTTTTTATTCGAATCGTTTTCTGAAAACGCCTTCGGGTAAAGTGCGCTTCCCATTCGGTTCGGCGTATTTTCATCCGAAGCGTTTTCTGTTTATTCAAACTACACCCTGGATAGTTTCTGTTTCATTACAGACTAGTCCCTGGGTTTGTTTTCTTTATAACTTTTAAACTAAAAAGGATTTTTGGTTGATTCCTTTTCTGTCATCTTCATAATTCTGCCTAGTTTTTTTATCATATTTATTTGAAAAATGTTTGGAACACTTTTGCGCATGCACGTATTTACGTAGTATTCGGTTTTTTTTTTATACCGTAGATACCGACGGAGGTGACGGAGCCGCAAACTTCGCCGAGCTAGACTCCGACTACTCCGAACCAGGCAAGCATGTTTGAACCTTTGATATGATGAGTGTTTTTCATGTTTGCTAGTGTGGTTTTCTTAAGGCATGTTTATATAAGCATTTGGTGGATGTTATATTCCATGCACGGTAAGTTGCAAGTGAGCTACAAAACTTGATGAGGTCAGTTGATGAAAAACAGCCTGATCATGTGGTGGCATGATAAGATGTAAGCTGGTATTGTTGGAGCATGCCAGTTCTACATCCACTTTTAACTACGGTGTTGACGTGGGCCAAGTCTCGATCCCGTCCATTTTCCTTGTTGTGCTACCACATGTTTTCTGCAAAGAATACGGTTTAGTATGTTGCAAACCTCTTTCCTGGTACACACCAAATAGAGAGGCCGTGATGAAGGTTCCATGGCCCTGGATTAAAGCCGTCATCCGGTCAGGGGGCATGGGTGTTTCCGGTTGGGACCGAGAGGGGGGCACCCCTTAGAGCGCGCGGTATAAATTTGATCCCATGCTATTCGAGGAGTGGCCTCCCCGCCTCAAGAGTTTTCGTGAACGTTGCCTAGGGTGATTCCTGGCAGCGGAATGTGGAATGGGTGTGTACTGGTTAGATGTGTTTTCTTCTAAAATACCGTGAACGGAACTAGTCCTTGGTGACTACTGAAATCCGTTGGCTGTGGTAAGGTACAAACTCTGCAGAGTCAAAACCATTCGCATAATCAAGTCCTTGGACAAGGACGTTGGTTAGCAGGTCCGTGTCAGTCTCAGTGTCAGTCTCTGTAGAATTAATATTTCTGACAAGGGTAAACCCGGTTGATCGTTACTTCTGTGAATGGACTAACCCGTTTACTTTTATGTGCCGAGTATTCCTTAGGACGGTGCTACCTCCAGGAACTACTCAAATTTTTCCTTGTTTGATATAAGCCCTTTATGTGATGTCGCTCAGACGTCCGACTGTGGCATTCATGTTATTTACTTTTGATATAAGCCCTTTATGTGATGTCGCTCAGACGTCCGACTGTGGCATTCATGTTATTTACTTTTGATATAAGCCCTTTATGTGATGTCGCTCAGACGTCCGACTGTGGCATTCTTGTTATTTACCTTTGATATAAGCCCTTTCTGCGGTGTCGCCCTGACGCCCGACTGTGGCATGTTTATTTTATTTTACCTTTCGAGGCGTCGCTCCAGACACCCGATTGGTCTTCCGCTATTTATTTATCTTGCAACACTAATTGAATTACTTACGTGTGCATTATTGCTCTTGTGCATCATGTTGCATTTGTTATATCTTATGTCCAAACTGTCTTGCGAGTACATTCAAAGTACTCACCTGGCTTGTTGATTTGGCCAGATGTTGACGAAGGCGATCTTATGGATGAAGAGTTCGATAGCGAGTCCGACGCCTAGAGGAGTCCCAGTCAGTCCCTTGCGATCCTGGAGTTGGTCACTTGTATTATATACGCTTCCGCCACCATAATAAAATCATCAAGCCTCACTCCGGCGCTTGATGAGTGTAAGATATTGGAGTCACGCCACCCACACCGCTGTGACATATCCACTACCACCATATCCACGAGTTAGTAGTTATGCCACCATATCCAGTTGTGTCATATCCGCCTCTATGTATAATATTGGCGTGCTTGTAATAAATTGTTGAGCAGCCTCAGCTCAACCCTGTATAATATTTAGCACTTCTGGATTTCTGTATCAAGGATTTGTCTGCCAGTATGGAGGATTTCTCTATACTAGTTTGATGAAAGGGGCGATTTTTCAATAAATGTTTTATTGGAAAACCGGTCCTGACAGGATCATTGCAGAAATTCAAAAAAATTCTACGCATCACCAAGATCTATCTATGGAATTTACTAGCAACGAGAGGGGAGTTCATCTTCATACCTTTGAAGATCGCGATGCGGAAGCGTTGCAAGAACGCGGTCGGTGGAGTCTTACACGAAGCGATTCAGATCGTGGCCGAATCCGATCTAAGCACCGAATGACGGTGCCTCCGCGTTCAACACACGTGCAGCCCGGTGATGTCTCCCGCGCCTTGATCCAGAAAGGGGAGAGGGAGAGTTTGGGGAAGACTCCGTCCAGCAGCAGCACGACGGCATGGTGGTGGTGGAGGAGCGTGGCACTCCAGCAGGGCTTCGCCAAGCACCGCGGGAGAGGAGGAGGAGTTAGGAGAGGGGGAGGGTTGTGCCAAGGCTTCGGTGCGGCTGCCCTCCCCCCCCCACATATATATAGGGGCAAGGGAGAGGGGGCCAGCCTCCTCAGATCTAATCTGAGGAGAGGGCGGCGGCCATAGGGGGTGGCTTGCCCCCCAAGCCAAGGGGGGCGCCCCCTTAGGGTTTCCCCCCAAACCCTAGGCGCATAGGCCCTAGGGGGAGGCGCCCAGCCCACTTAGGGGCTGGTCCCTCTCCATATATAGCCCATAGGGCCCTCCGGGGCAGGTGGACCCTCCCGGTGGACCCCCGGAACCTCTTCGGTGGTCCCGGTATAATACCGGTACCCCCCCCCCCCCAAACTTTTCCAGTGACCGTATAGTGACTTCCCATATATAAATCTTTACCTCCGGACCATTCTGGAACTCCTCGTGACGTCCGAGATTTCATCCGGGACTCCGAACAATATTCGGCAACCACGTACATACATTCCCTATAACCCTAGCGTCATCGAACCTTAAGTGTGTAGACCCTACGGGTTCGGGAATCATGCAGACATGACCGAGACATCTCTCCGGCCAATAACCAACAGCGGGATCTGGATACCCATGTTGGCTCCCACATGTTCCACGATGATCTCATCGGATGAACCCCGATGTCAAGGATTCAATCAATCCCGTATATGATTCCCTTTGTCTATCGGTATAGTACTTGCCCGAGATTCGATCGTCGGTATACCGATACCTTGTTCAATCTCGTTACTGGCAAGTCTCTTTACTTGTTCCGTAACACATCATCCCGTGACCAACTCCTTAGTCACATAGAGCTCATTACAATGATGTCTTACTGAGTGGGCCCAGAGATACCTCTTCGTCATACGGAGTGACAAATCCCAGTCTCGATTCGTGCCAACCCAACAGATACTTTCGAGGATACCCGTAGTGTACCTTTATAGCCACCCAGTTACGTTGTGACATTTGGCACACCCAAAGTACTCCTACGGTATCCGGGAGTTGCACAATCTCATGGTCTAAGGAAAGGATACTTGACATTGGAAAGCTTTAGCATATGAACTACACGACCTTGTGCTAGGCTTAGGATTGGGTCTTGTCCATCACATCATTCTCCTAATGATGTGATCCCGTTATCAACGACATCTAATGTCCATGGTCAGGAAACCATAACCATCTATTGATCGATGAGCTAGTCAACTAGAGGCTCACTAGGGACATGTTGTGGTCTATGTATTCACACATGCATTACGATTTCCCGATAATACAATGAACACTAGACAATTATCATGAACAAGGAAATATAATGATAACCATTTTATTATTGCCTCTAGGGCATATTTCCAACACTCCTCCTCCTCGCCCCTCCCGAACCTCCTCCTCCCCCTCATCCTCGGCAGAGGGTACCTCACTAGAGGAGGGTACCTCACTAGAAGACAACCTCGAAGACAACAACCTAAGTCGGTGAGGGTGCGCTCTTTCTGGCCGCGACCCCTTCTAGTGGCTCTCCCCCATCCCCTCGCCCTCTAGGGGCTCTCCCCCCCGCCCCCTCCTCCACTAGGGGCACCTCTCCCTAGACCTCCCTGTGAGGATTCATCCTCAAGTAGTTGGTGGGTCACAGTACGTGCTCGACCACTCCGACTAGGAATGCTATCGACCTTGCGTAGGAAACCCGCGCCGCCGGCTTCTCCTTGCCCATGTTCCACGAACCTACATTGAAAAGAGAATAAACAATTAGTACATTAATGATGATGGAAAAAGCATAATAATAAGGAATAATAAGCACATTAATAAATTAGCATAAAAAGGCATATTCCTAAACCATAGAAAAAAGGCATGAAACGTACATCTGCTAGAACCTGTACGAATCATCACTGTTGTAACCGATTTCTCGCTCGGTCTCATCATCACTATGAATCATATCATGTTCATTGTCTGACAGAGGTGGAGGCTTTTCCTCGTCGTCAGCGTCTTCGTTTAACTTTTCTAGCATAAGTATGCCATTTCATTAACAATGGTATCACCATCATTCCATGCATCATCATCGTTTGGATCCACATCATCATCACTGTCAGGACCCCGATCCTAAGTCACACAGGTCTAGCCGGTAACACATCATATCGCTTTGCGGCCTCACGCACGGTATCCCCACGGGTGCCACTTTACCTGGCCCGGGACCGTTTGCGCATTTTGGCACACGTATATGATAGTGTCGCTAGCATCCATATGACAGAGAACCCGGGCCGACATGACCAGTTATAAACCAAAAGTGGCACTAAATTACAGAGACAGGCATACATGACCCAGCAACGAATGTGTCGGTCATCAACGTATGAACCCAAGTCGTAGCAAGCTACAAGGACTTAAAGGAACAACGCGTGACATTTCCCTTAAGGGACAGACACAGGAACGAAGAAGGACACATGCCGGCCAGCCTAAGTGTTCCGGAGCAGTAGCAAGCTACCAAGGCTCAGTGGAAACACTAGGAGACATTTCCCTGTAAGATAGGCTACCAAAGGTAAACAACTAGGTGTCGGATCCCACACATAGCAATACACATTACACGTACGCATAACATGCAAGTATGTGCTGAACAACAAGGCATCACAACATAACTCAACAACTTATATAGATAAAGGCCCAGAAGAGCCATCATAGCATTTATTACAATCAGAGGTCACATGACCCAACATACAGAGCATACAGGCAACGGAAGCATTACATGTCTGAGTACAGACATCTATAAATGGAAAAGACTAAGAAGCCTGACTATCTACAAGACCCTACAAGGGTACAAGACCGTAGCTGAGGTAACAAGCTAAACGTCGAAGTCCACGCGGAACCACTAGCGAGACTGAAGTCTCTCTGCAAAAACATAAATTAAGCAAACGTGAGTACAAAGGTACTCAGCAAGACTTACATCAGAACTAGCTACATATGCATCGGTATCAACAAAGGGGTGGTGGAGTTTGACTGCAGCAAGCCAGCTTTGACTCAGTGGCTATCCTAACTACGACTGCAAGTAACTCTTTTGAGGTGGCGCACACGAGTCCACATATTCACCAATCAATACACCACTATGGATCCGCTCCCGTCTCCCTACGGGAAGGCCATCCATAGCACTCACGCTTATCTTGCGCGTTTTAGAGTATCCACTTTCACTTGTCTATGAACTGTAATAGGCAACCCAAAAGTCCATTTCCGCGGACACGGCTATTCGAATAGATTATATTTAACCCTGCAGGGGTGTACTTCTTCACACATGTTTCCACCACTTAGCGTCTGCACACGACATGTGCTCGGCAGACTTCAAGCGAAAGCCGACGTGGGTGTAGACCACGACCTAACCAACCACTCAAGTCTCTCGTCCAGGTTTATCGCCAATTTGGGTTCCATCCGTGGGGAGATCCGGCCGGGGTGTCGCTCACGGCCCCAAACGATGTGTACAGGGTTCCCGCGTCACCAAACGGGCGACCGGTACACCGTGCCACGTACCTGCCGTGTCACAGTCCACCCCGAGGGTCAGCACTGCGCACGACCTCCAGTAAACTACAAACACCAGAAACTAGTTGCAACTCCTGGACAGAGAACAAGGGCTGTCAATAAGTCGAGCGGAGTCATATTTCAGGGCCCAATGTGTGGTAGTAGCTGTTTCATGGATCAACCAACACAGAACTCGGTTCCTGAGGACGGTTTCAATGAGACAACCCACCATGTACTCCTACATGGCCTCTCATCGCTACCTTTACCAAATCGTGTTCACACACTTAGCTCACACACATTAGAACATGTTCGTCACCATTCCAATTCATCCCCGATGAATCAGACCTGACACAACTCTAAGCAATAACAGGCATAACCAGAAAGCATCAATGAGTAGGCACAACATGGCTCAAACAACTCCTACTCATACTAGTGGGTTTCAACTATTTACTGTGGCAATGACGGGTCATGCAGTGGAAAGGGGTTCAACTACCGCAGCAGGTAACAATTGAAGCGTTGTTGTCCTAATGCAGTAAAGGAGAGCAAGAGCGAGAGGGTGGGATTGTATCGGAATGCTCAACGGGGTTTTGCTTGCCTGGCACTTCTGAAGATAACATTGGTTCTTCATCGGTGTCATCGAACTCATCGTCGGAACGTCGTCTACTGAGAGGGGACAAAACCGACAAACAGAGAAAGAACACAATCAATGAAATGCAACAATATGATGCATGATCATGACATGGCAATATGTTGTTGATTGAGCTAATGCAACTAGCAACACAATTAAATGAAGCTGGTTTGATCCAAAGGTTCAAATTCAAACTTCATATGTGATTATTTAGATGCCATTTAATTGATTTGACCTGATCAGCAGGTTTAACTTGTCCAAACATGCATGAAAATGCCATAAACAGATTCCTTGAATTTTTCTGATCAATTTTCATATATAAATTATTTTCATCTGAGTTATGGATTAATTTCTATGATTTTTAGAAGTTTTGGCTATTTTCTGAAATAAATAAATCATTTAGATTTATATAAAATTACAGAAAAGGCTTTATTGCATCAGCATGACATCTATGTGACGTCAGCAAGTCAACAGGGGCTGTTCGGGTCAAACCTGACCAGTGGGGCCCACTGGTCAGTGACACAACTAACTAAATTAACTTATTTAATACTAACCTAGTTTAACTAGCCAGGCGAGGCCCACATGTCAGTGAGTCACAGAGTTAACTAATTACAAATTAGCACTAATCTAAAATTAGCAGGGCACTGGGCCCACCTGTCAGTGTCTACTTAAACTAGTGACAGAAATTAAACTTAACTAAAACCTAAACTAAAACTAATCTACAGCCGGCCCCACATGTCATGGACACAGGGGGGGTCCAGCCGGAGTCAAACGAGGTCAAAACCACCGGCGGCTCGACGCCGGCGAGGCCAAACGTGGCGGCGGTGCTCGGAAATCGCCCTCTGGCGACCATTTGGATGGCGGCTTGGTGCTATGCGTAGCTGGGGAGCTCGCGCATCCATTTATGCCATCGGGAGGAGCTGGGGTGGCCGGAGCTCGTCGGAAACGAGCTCGCGGCGGCGCCGGAGTTCGGGCTCCGTCGGGTTAAGCGCTGCGGGGCAGGGGGAGACGAGCTGATGGGTACGGCGTGCTCCTGGGGGTGCGCTGAACTCGCTCGTGGCCTCGAAGAAGCGTGACAGCAGCTCTGGCCACGGCGGCGCCATGGACGGCGGCGGCGAGCTCACGGCCGTGGTTGGGATCGGGGCTAGCGAGTGCAACGAGAGAGGGAGAGGTAGGGGTTGGACGCGGGAGCTCACAGCGATTCGTTTGAAGAGGACGGCAAGCCCGGGGGCGGCCCGACGGCGGCGAATCGTCGACGGCGGTCACCGGACGCAGAGGAGGGGAACGACGGTGTTGCGGGTGAGGGAGAGCTCCTAGCGCCGCGTGACATGAAGGAGAGGAAGAGGGGGGGCACGGCGGAGCTCGGGGGCTCATCGGAGGGACGAGGGGGAGGCCGTGGCCATGGTTACGGCGAGCGGCGGCGATGGTGGCGTTCGGCCATGGCGAGGAGAAGCAGGGGAGGGGGAAGGGGATCCAGTGAGAGGGGGGAGGAGTGACAGAGAGAGGCAAGGAGGTGCGTGGCAACCTCAGGGCGACGAGGAGGCAAGCAGAGAGGTAGGAGGTGGCCGGCGTGTGCCGGCGTGCGACGGCCACGCGCCCTCCTGCCCACTGGCAGGAGGTTGAAGACAGTAGGAGGGAGGAGGTGGGTTGGGCCGGCCACTTGGGCCGCCAGGTGGCTGCACAGGTAAAACCCTTCTCTTTTCTAATTCTGTTCTGTTTTTCTATTTTATCTTCTGTTTTCTATTTCTTTTGTAACTTTGTGGCTTTTCTAAAAATGCTTAGGCACTTTCAAAAATCACCAAACTGCTCATGCCCACTGTTTAGCATATAACCAACATGGAACATTTCAGTTTAGGATTATTTGAGCATTTAAAATAATATATAAAATTTAAATGCCCAAATGCAAGTAGGATATGATTTAATTCAAAAATCCAGAATGGTCCTAGAAATATGTGCAACATTTTTGGCAGAGGTTTTTAATCAATCCAAAAATGATGAACTTTTCCCAAGAGCATTTTGGGTTCATTGAAAAAGATTTGAATTTTGAACCTAGTTGGTTTCATCTGGTGCTAGGGTTTAGTCATCCCCATTTCAGTTTAAGAGAAATTTAAACATGATGCACACAAGACTAACTGGACCAGAGCAGACCAGAACTGGGGATGTGACAACTCACCCCCACTAAACAAGAATCTCGTCCCGAGATTCAAGCGTAGGGTAAGAAATCAGAGGGGACACTAACTAACACAATCTTCTCGATCCAGTTTCCTCCTCGAAATTGTTGATTCATTGCATCATGTAGATCTTGGCATCTTGGATTTCAAAGCTTCATCCAACACGACAACAGAGGAACGTGAATTCTACAAGATTTGATCTTCTCGAAGATCGAGCAACTCAAGATCAACTCATGGATTGAGACGTCGAAACACCTCTTGAGCTGAGACACGAAGTACACCTCCAGGGGGATGGAGTGAGACAAACGATGAAGGTTCACCTAGTGGCAATAATTCCACACCTAAGAAGATGGTGATTGATACCACCAGACGGGGCACCTTAGAGAAGGTGACTCGTAGATTTATTCCTTTAAGTGGCAAAAAGAATTACTTTTGATATAGAGATCATTGAGATTCCCTATACCAGCCTAAGGCAAACACAATCAATCGTTTGACGGAGTCCGAAAGAATGACATACTCGTCCAGAATGGATGATGTGGACTATCTTATTAAAGACAACACAAGGAATGATTTGGTTATCATCGAGGATGGATGGGACCCATGGCAATTCCACTCCTGAGGATAATCCTGAACAGCAGTGATTGAGAATGGTAACCCATGGAGAATTGGCACATTGGCGGTGCAAGCTGGGAACAAAATGCAAATGCTGGGAATGATTCTGGTAACTGGGAAGAAACCCAACAGTAGAGAGTAAATCTACTCTCTGCGAGGGTATAATATCATTAAGAACACTGGAAGCAATCCCGGTTAGTGTCGAGGATAACACCTAGTGCTTGTGCGTGCTCTCAAGAACTTGAGTATTCCCATATTCACCAAGGTTTTACCAATATCCGTGTCAAGGATCCTGGCAACACCACATACTACCATGATGAATAATGATGGACGATGCAGATGCAAAGGAAGATAACACTTTCTCAGATTTCACCTTAGCGAGACCAAGGGGAAAATCTGGATGATCGACCGAGAGACATTTAGCACTCCGCTTCGAATGTTCTCCTTGGTGTACTAGGTACCACGGTCAATGCTTAAAAGCATCAACATGGCCATCAAGTAAGGGTCGGACTTCGGAAGCACAAAAAGTCCATAAGGAACAATTAGAGAATAAATCCTACAAAATCCCTATGGGGAGGTGGCCAACTTCTTCAATCAAGATACTACAACAATAGGTCTTCTAGCTGGGTGTGTTGGCCACAACATCCACCTTACCGGTAATCGAGAGACCAATATTATAGCTCTTGGGAAATGCACCAACCATCATATCTGCCTGAGATTCAGTTCTGGTTGGTGTCAGGATATTCCAGACTCATCAAGTCTAGAAGGAAAAATGAAAGTTCACAACACAAATCGACGATATGGCGTTGCGAGATTCTCGGGGAGTGAACTACGATAGCAAGCTCCCAAAACATGAGCTGGTTCTGCTACGTACCTGTGAACACGTTGTCCCAGACAAACGTGACCACATAGTAGTCTTATAATAAAATACTATCGAGTTCAGATTGGGAATCATCATTGGAGATAGCGAAGTCTTGTGCATGTCCGTCCGGGCCCTTCGGGAATAGCATTTGAACTTCTTTTCTTTGAACAAATCAATCAGTGGCTTGGTGTGCTAGGGATACATATAGAGTGAAGGTTGCAAGTCTCCAAACCACAAAATACTTCGCACATATGCATGACTGACTTGGGATGACTCCAGAGGAGGTAGAAACATGCTTTCTCGAATTCACGGCGGCAACTTGCATCAAATGCTCATGAATTAGAAGAAGTCACTTCTTTCTTCCGTACATATGCTTCACGAACGGGTCATGAAGATAATGCTTATAAAAGTTTCCAATACTAACTGGATGTTCAACATAGATCATGGAGAAGATCACAATATTGCTGATGGGCTCAACAACAATTCATCCAGGTTTCCATGGAGATGGAATTCCATAATTATGTGAACAAGTGATAGTATTGGTCAGACCAATAGATGTAATGGTGTATGCTCGAGGGATCAACCACGAGTAAGACAACGTTACGAATATCGTTGGTTTTTGATTTGATTCGAGGATAGCCCACACTCAAATCAAAGTTTTGGACAAGATAATAAATCCACAAATGATCACGGGGATCAATTGGAGAAGATATCATCTATCTTCAATACACACACAAGATATCCCTTTAGAGTGAGCTATGTGGGTTAAGCTTTTATCTTCCAACTCTCCAAGTTGTTGTTTAGCTTAACCAACTAGTTCGGGGTACCCAACACAGATTCTTGGAGAAGTGGTGGTTTATAAGAAACCAACTTGATCACGAACTCAACATAGCGGTCAGGTGACAACCTGGTAATACTTCCGAGAAGATATTCGGAAAATCACGAACCACCGATATGTTACTAAGCTCGAGAACAATCTTTCTTTTCAGGGCAAGACGATATAATCAAATGAGCAAGGACTTATCAAAATCCTAACTCATCAATCAAGGAGTGCACCAAGAAAGTGGACTAGGTAGCACAATCAATCTTAGAATGGTGATTCAGTAATCATCACGCTAAGAATGAAATTGTTGTCCTTTAACTGCCAAGCAACGAAGTTGCTAGGAGTATTGATTTCACACATCACAATCCACTTGTCAGTATTCCGGTTATAACAACGCGGAGACCGAGGAATGGACGACGATGGTGAGAAGTATTACTGTATCAAGAGTTCATAGTATGATGTGCAATTCCCAGGATATTCTTGACATAAAGATGGTAATACTCCAGGATAGAACAGTTTAGAAGCTGCATTAGCATTCTTCATCTGCGAAGTACATCTTCTTTGACCAAATCCTGGATATGGATAAGGTACTGGAGTTTGTTTCTCCTAGTCATTCCAGAATAGAATGGCTTGACAGACCACAAGAATAAAAGGCATCGATGAACACGAGTGCACAACTACTCCTGACTATCAACTGATAGACGAGGGTCATAATACAACCAAAAGGGGCAACTCAGAGGAACATATAACCTCTGAGTTGTGGAGGCATAGATTAACATGTCGAACGAGTTCAACATATTTCTTCCGGATAACCCATGCAGAAAGTAGAATTGGCAGAGTCACATATGAATGGAGTACTACTCAGGAGCACTCGGGTTGTGATCTTTTGGTTCAAAAGAACTTCTGCCATGATGGTTCATGGTATTTGGAAGAAGGATATACCACGGACCTCGAGGACCATCACAAAGTTACTAATATCCTAAAGGGACGAGCAAATACTACCGACATGATATAAATGGAGTGAGTCTTGGGTTCAAGAACCCAGGAATAGAATGCCTACTAGCTAAATAGCATCAAGGGATGCTTTCGAGAATGATGGCCAAAATCACCACACTGGAATATAAAACATTGCTGGATTACTGGTTGATCCTCTAAGACGGCTAGGGTCATAATAATAACTCCAACATATATGTCGAGGTAACAGAGTACCTCAACACACTGACTAGTGTGATTAATCTGGCCTAAAAGGACATCGGAAATAGGGAGGAAAGGTTTGCAAATGCATCAGACTATTTAGAAACCTGGGATGACTCGGACAGCATAACAGCTGTAATTGCTCGAAAATACTTTTGTGATCCAAGCAAAAGGGTAGCATATCCACTTAACATCATAATGTCAAGGTTCTGAGACCAACAGTTGAACAAACAGAAGTAGTAGAAACTGAACTGAGGGTTGAATCCACAATAACGTGATCCTGATAAATAGAATGAGAATCCTAGTTCTTAATCCCCGTAGAAAGAAGAAGGTGACTCAGATCAGAAGGTCATAGGGTAAAGGAGTAAAAAGAGCCTTACGTTCCCTTCCACAAACAATTCCCTTATATAACTAAAGAGTTTCTAGACACGACTTCGACCAGTTTGGCTTGCTAATCCTACAGGCAGTCAGGCTCTGATACCAAAGCTGTCAGGACCCCGATCCTAAGTCACACAGGTCTAGCCGGTAACACATCATATCGCTTTGCGGCCTCACGCACGGTATCCCCACGAGTGCCACCTTACCTGGCCCGGGACCGTTTGCGCATTTTGGCACACGTATATGATAGTGTCGCTAGCATCCATATGACAGAGAACCCGGGCCGACATGACCAGTTATAAACCAAAAGTGGCACTAAATTACAGAGACAGGCATACATGACCCAGCAACGAACGTGTCGGTCATCAACGTATGAACCCAAGTCGTAGCAAGCTACAAGGACTTAAAGGAACAACGCGTGACATTTCCCTTAAGGGACAGACACAGGAACGAAGAAGGACACATGCCGGCCAGCCTAAGTGTTCCGGAGCAGTAGCAAGCTACCAAGGCTCAGTGGAAACACTAGGAGACATTTCCCTGTAAGATAGGCTACCAAAGGTAAACAACTAGGTGTCGGATCCCACACATAGCAATACACATTACACGTACGCATAACATGCAAGTATGTGCTGAACAACAAGGCATCACAACATAACTCAACAACTTATATAGATAAAGGCCCAGAAGAGCCATCATAGCATTTATTACAATCAGAGGTCACATGACCCAACATACAGAGCATACAGGCAACGGAAGCATTACATGTCTGAGTACAGACATCTATAAATGGAAAAGACTAAGAAGCCTGACTATCTACAAGACCCTACAAGGGTACAAGACCGTAGCTGAGGTAACAAGCTAAACGTCGAAGTCCACGCGGAACCACTAGCAAGACTGAAATCTCTCTGCAAAAACATAAATTAAGCAAACGTGAGTACAAAGGTACTCAGCAAGACTTACATCAGAACTAGCTACATATGCATCGGTATCAACAAAGGGGTGGTGGAGTTTGACTGCAGCAAGCCAGCTTTGACTCAGTGGCTATCCTAACTACGACTGCAAGTAACTCTTTTGAGGTGGCGCACACGAGTCCACATATTCACCAATCAATACACCACTATGGATCCGCTCCCGTCTCCCTACGAGAAGGCCATCCATAGCACTCACGCTTATCTTGCGCGTTTTAGAGTATCCACTTTCACTTGTCTATGAACTGTAATAGGCAACCCAGAAGTCCATTTCCGCGGACACGGCTATTCGAATAGATTATATTTAACCCTGCAGGGGTGTACTTCTTCACACATGTTTCCACCACTTAGCGTCTGCACACGACATGTGCTCGGCAGACTTCAAGCGAAAGCCGACGTGGGTGTAGACCACGACCTAACCAACCACTCAAGTCTCTCGTCCAGGTTTATCGCCTATTTGGGTTCCATCTGTGGGGAGATCCGGCCGGGGTGTCGCTCACGGCCCCAAACGATGTGTACAGGGTTCCCGCGTCACCAAACGGGCGACCGGTACACCATGCCACGTACCTGCCGTGTCACAGTCCACCCCGAGGGTCAGCACTGCGCACGACCTCCAGTAAACTACAAACACCAGAAACTAGTTGCAACTCCTGGACAGAGAACAAGGGCAGTCAATAAGTCGAGCGGGGTCATATTTCAGGGCCCAATGTGTGGTAGTAGCTGTTTCATGGATCAACCAACACAGAACTCAGTTCCTGAGGACGGTTTCAATGAGACAACCCACCATGTACTCCTACATGGCCTCTCATCGCTACCTTTACCAAATCGTGTTCACACACTTAGCTCACACACATTAGAACATGTTCGTCACCATTCCAATTCATCCCCGATGAATCAGACCTGACACAACTCTAAGCAATAGCAGGCATAACCAGAAAGCATCAATGAGTAGGCACAACATGGCTCAAACAACTCCTACTCATACTAGTGGGTTTCAACTATTTACTGTGGCAATGACGGGTCATGCAGTGGAAAGGGGTTCAACTACCGCAGCAGGTAACAATTGAAGCGTTGTTGTCCTAATGCAGTAAAGGAGAGCAAGAGCGAGAGGGTGGGATTGTATCGGAATGCTCAATGGGGTTTTGCTTGCCTGGCACTTCTGAAGATAACATTGGGTCTTCATCGGTGTCATCGAACTCATCGTCGGAACGTCGTCTACTGAGAGGGGACAAAACCGACAAACAGAGAAAGAACACAATCAATGAAATGCAACAATATGATGCATGATCATGACATGGCAATATGCTGTTGATTGAGCTAATGCAACTAGCAACACAATTAAATGAAGCTGGTTTGATCCAAAGGTTCAAATTCAAACTTCATATGTGATTATTTAGATGCCATTTAATTGATTTGACCTGATCAGCAGGTTTAACTTGTTCAAACATGCATGAAAATGCCATAAACAGATTCCTTGAATTTTTCTGATCAATTTTCATATATAAATTATTTTCATCTGAGTTATGGATTAATTTCTATGATTTTTAGAAGTTTTGGCTATTTTCTGAAATAAATAAATCATTTAGATTTATATAAAATTACAGAAAAGGCTTTATTGCATCAGCATGATGTCTGTGTGACGTCAGCAAGTCAATAGGGGCTGTTCGGGTCAAACCTGACCAGTGGGGCCCACTGGTCAGTGACACAACTAACTAAATTAACTTATTTAATACTAACCTAGTTTAACTAGCCGTGCGAGGCCCACATGTCAGTGAGTCACAGAGTTAACTAATTACAAATTAGCACTAATCTAAAATTAGCAGGGCACTGGGCCCACCTGTCAGTGTCTACTTAAACTAGTGACATAAATTAAACTTAACTAAAACCTAAACTAAAACTAATCTACAGCCGGCCCCACATGTCATGGACACAGGGGGGGTCCAGCCGGAGTCAAACGAGGTCCAAACCACCGGCGGCTCAACGCCGGCGAGGCCAAACGTGGCGGCGGTGCTCGGAAATCGCCCTCCGGCGACCATTTGGACGGCGGCTTGGTGCTATGCGTAGCTGGGAAGCTCGCGCATCCATTTATGCCATCGGGAGGAGCTGGGGTGGCCGGAGCTCGTCGGAAACGAGCTCGCGGCGGCGCCGGAGTTCGGGCTCCGTCGGGTTAAGCGCTGCGGGGCACGGGGAGACGAGCTGATGGGTGCGGCGTGCTCCTGGGGGTGCGCTGAACTCGCTCGTGGCCTCGAAGAAGCGTGACAGCAGCTCTGGCCACGGCGGCGCCATGGACGGCGGCGGCGAGCTCACGGCCGTGGTTGGGATCGGGGCTAGCGAGTGCAACGAGAGAGGGAGAGGTAGGGGGCGGCCCGACGGCGGCGAATCGTCGACGGCGGTCACCGGATGCAGAGGAGGGGAACGACGGTGTTGCGGGTGAGGGAGAGCTCCTGGCGCCGCGTGACATGAAGGAGAGGAAGAGGGGGGGCACGGCGGAGCTCGGGGGCTCATCGGAGGGACGAGGGGGAGGCCGTGGCCATGGTTACGGCGAGCGGCGGCGACGGTGGCGTTCGGCCATGGCGAGGAGAAGCAGGGGAGGGGGAAGGGGATCCAGTGAGAGGGGGGAGGAGTGACAGAGAGAGGCAGGGAGGTGCGTGGCAACCTCAGGGCGACGAGGAGGCAAGCAGAGAGGTAGGAGGTGGCCGGCGTGTGCCGGCGTGCGGCGGCCACGCGCCCTCCTGCCCACTGGCAGGAGGTTGAAGACAGTAGGAGGGAGGAGGTGGGCTGGGCCGGCCACTTGGGCCGCCAGGTGGCTGCACAGGTAAAACCCTTCTCTTTTCGAATTCTGTTCTGTTTTTCTATTTTATCTTCTGTTTTCTATTTCTTTTGTAACTTTGTGGCTTTTCTAAAAATGCTTAGGCACTTTCAAAAATCACCAAACTGCTCATGCCCACTGTTTAGCATATAACCAACATGGAACATTTCAGTTTAGGATTATTTGAGCATTTAAAATAATATATAAAATTTAAATGCCCAAATGCAAGTAGGATATGATTTAATTCAAAAATCCAGAATAGTCCTAGAAATATGTGCAACATTTTTGGCAGAGGTTTTTAATCAATCCAAAAATGATGAACTTTTCCCAAGAGCATTTTGGGTTCATTGAAAAAGATTTGAATTTTGAACCTAGTTGGTTTCATCTGGTGCTAGGGTTTAGTCATCCACATTTCAGTTTAAGAGAAATTTAAACATGATGCACACAAGACTAACTGGACCAGAGCAGACCAGAACTGGGGATGTGACAATCACCCAATGGTCTAGTGTCATCGTTTTTGACCACATCATCATCAGGTTGCTCTTGATAGAACACTCCCTCTTATGTCATGGGATTAATGTTGTAGTAATCGTCTTCGTTCGGGTCCGGTAGCTTACCATGTGCCGACACCTTGAACACAACTTCACAACCCTTTGGGTACTCTTTCTGGCATGGGTAAGGCAGATAATAAACTTGTGTAGCTTAGGTAGCCGCAATGAAGAGATTAGCTCCGGCATAGACAGTTGATGGTTTACCTTCGACCAAACCAATGGAAGGTGTGTGTCTTTGCCCCTCCCGCGGATCGAACCATCGGCATTTGAACACAGGCATACTTAGGGTTTTGCGCCCTTTGCATAATGTAATCTCGTATATATTTTGTACCCTTCCATAGTAGTCTACTGAATTTTGACCGGGGGTGTACGCTCTGGTATTTATAGTTTTGGGATCAGGCCGGCTGTTTTGGTGCTCCTCTATATGGAAGCGATACCCATTCACATCATCATTTTACATGTCATGACAGCAGGGTCAAAACCCATGGAAACCCATCTCAATTCGTCATCCATAGAAATGTTCGGATCTTTTCCCTACAAGTATAATTGAAATTGCTGGGTGCATTAGTTCGATTAACTAATAAATGTTGAAGTAGGTATTTAATAGGGGAATATGGAAAATTACTTGCTCCATGAACCAAGCAACAATTTTTTTACGTCCATGGTTTCCATGACGGATAAGAGTAAGTGCCTCCACCTCAGTAGGAGGATTCATTCATGTCCATTCCTCTTGAACGAAATCGCTAAAAGAAGAAAAGCGGTGTTAGACCGGGACTAAGTGAACATAGAACATGATGTTGTGCAAGACATAAAGGAATGGTGTAGTGGTATTACCTCATCCACACTTCCTCAACTTCCTTGATGTTGTGCAAGATATAGAACATGAGGTCCTCCACTCTTGTCGTGGAATGTTATAAATTTTGAGGCCCCAGCCCTGCCACCTTGCCTGTTGAATATATGGATCTTGGGTTGATACTTGGGCTCTTCTATATTGTATCGAGGCACCTTATTATGCAGATGGGGAACGTGGTCTGGATAGTACGATGTCCTGAGGTCTGACACCTCCTCTAGGATAATAGCCTCAATTATGGAAGCTTCAATCTTAGCTTTGTTTCCACATTTCCAACGGGGATGCTTGTTCTGTCTCTCGGGGCCGCAATGCCAACGATTCTGCATATGGCCCCCAACAATACCTCATCCACGAGGTGCAGAATGAGATGTGACATCAGAGTAAAGAAGCCTGACGGAAAGATCTTCTCTAGCTTGACTATCAACCCCGGTGCCTTCATATGCAATTGTTCAATCACGTCTTTACTTACTTCTTTAGCATAGAGCATGCGGAAGAAATGGCTTAGCTCGGCAAGCACTCGCCAGACATGCTCGGGGACATAGCCTCGAACCATCACTGCATTATCTGTTGAATCCATACATGGTAGTCATGACTCTTGAGCCCGGTCACTTTGCCCGTTGAAAGATTGACTGCCTTACTTATATTCGATGCATAACCATCGGTGAACTTCAAAATGTGTTTCAGCCAGATAAGTACTTCCTTCTTTTCTGGCGGTTTAAGGACAAAGTCAGCATCTGGCTTGAACCAGTTTCTTCGACCACCTGTGGGAGCTTCATGTTTAGACGTGGTCTATCACAAATTCTCTGTTGATCGGCTATAGCTTTTACATTATCCTTCATCTTATCAGGAATGTTGAGGATCGTGCAGAAAAGGGACTCTGCAACATTCTTTTCGGTATGCATCACATCGATGTTGTAGGGAAGTTTGAGGTCCTTGAAATAGGGAAGCTTCGAGAAGGGGGTAATGTGAGTCCAGTTGTGCGTCTCACCATATCCCTCGAAGCCTTTGGCTTTAGCTTTGCCTTTGACTTTGCTTTTGCCTTTGACTTTAAGCATGAGAGCTTTTAGCTGAGCAAGAACATCTGCCCCCGAAAACGTTAGAATCTCGGTTACTTCATGGACAACCCGACCTTTCATGAAGTTCTTCTTATCTTCCCTATCTGGATGGTCTGGAGGGAGGAACTGTCGGTCAAAGTCTACATACTTGCCACCCTTATTCAGCCAAATCAAACGCAGAGCCTGCATGCACACTGGGCATGGCATCGTCCCACTTGTACACCATCCACAGAATAGAGCATAGCTGGGAAAGTCATGCATGCAATAATGCAACCAAACTTTCATCAAGAAATTTCTCTGTAGATCCCGATCGTATGTCAACCTCGGAAAGTAAATGGCGCAAATCATCCACTTGCGGCTGCATAAAAACACCCAATTGCTTCCCCGGGTATTCAGGCCCCGGAATGATGAGCGACAAGAACATGGTATTGCGTTGCATTAGGGCACAGGGAGGGAGATTGAGTGGAATTACAAACACAGGCCAGTAGCTGTATGGATTGGACAATATACCTTATGGATTGAACCCATCAACCTATATGGCTATTCTGACATTCCCAGTCTCGGCTGCTTCCTCGGGGTATTCTGCATCGAACGACTTCCATGCTTCGCATTCCAATGGATGTACGATTCTATTTGGATGGTACCTGATGACTGCTAGGACTACGTCGATTTTTTCCCCAAAGAGGAAGGGATGATGCAGTATAGCAGTGGTAGGTATTTCCCTCAGTGATGAAACCAAGGTTATCGAACCAGTAGGAGAACCAAGCAACACAACGTAAACGTCACCTGCACACAAATAATAAATACTTGCAATCTGACGTGTAAAAGGGGTTGTCAATCCCTTTCGGGTAATGGACGTGATAGAGTTGTAAATATTGATAGGTCGAACGCCAAATAAAATAAATTGCAGCAAGGTATTTTCGGTTTTTTGGTTTAATAGATCTGAAAATAAAAGCAAAGGCAAATAATATGAGAAAGAGACTCGGGGATCGTAGATTTCACTAGTGGCTTCTCTCGAGAAAATAGCAAACGGTGGGAAAACAATTACTATTGGGCAATTGATAGAACTTCAAATATTTATGACGATCTCTAGGCAATGATCATTATATAGGCATCACGTCCAAGATTAGTAGACCGACTCCTGCCTGCATCTACTACTATTACTCCACACATCGACCGCTATCCAGCATGCATCTAGTGTATTAAGTTCATGGAGAAACGGAGTAATGATATAAGAATGATGACATGATGTAGACAAGATCTATTTATGTACAAATAGACCCACGTCATTTTATCCTTAGTAGCAACCATACATACGTGTCGGTTCCCTTTCTGTCACTGGGATCAAGCACCGTAAGATCGAACCCACAACAAAGCACCTCTTCCCATTGCAACATAAATATATCAAGTTGGCCAAACAAAACCCAAATATCGGAGAAGAAATACGAGGCTATAAGAAATCATGCATATAAGAGATCAAAGAAGACTCAAATAACTTTCATGGATAAAAAGATAGATCTGATCATAAACTCAAAGTTCATCACATCCCAACAAACACACCGCAAAAGAGTTACATCATATGGATCTCCAAGAGACCATTGTATTGAGAATCAAAAGAGAGAGAGGAAACCATCTAGCTACTAACTACGGACCCGTAGGTCTACAAGGAACTACTCACAAATCATCGGAGAGGCACCAATGGAGATGGTGAACCCCTCTGTCATGGTGTCTAGATTGGATCTCGTGGTTCTGGACTCTGCGGTGGCTGGAATAGAATTTCGTCGACTCCTCTAGGGTTTCTAGAATACGTGAGTATTTATAAAGCAAAGAAGCGGTGCGGGAGGCCACCGAGGTGGGCACAACCCACCTGGGCACGCCAGGGGAGCCTAGCGCGCCCTAGTGGGTTGTGCCCACCTCGAGGAACCCCTCAGGTGCAGCTCTGGCCCATTGGGTGTCTTCTGTCCCATAAAAATTCTCCAAAAAGTTTTGCGGTGTTTGGACTCCATTTGATATTGATTTCCTGTGATGTAAAAAACTTGCAGAAAACAGCAACTAGCACATGGCACTATGTCAATAGGTTAGTAACAAAAATGATATAAAATGACTATAAAATGATTGTAAAACATCCAAGAATGATAATATAACAGCATGGAACAATAAAAAATTATAGATACGTTGGAGACATATTGCTACCTCTTGAGCTTGCGTTGTATTCCCTCGAAGAGGAAAGGGAGATGCAGCACAGTAGCGTAAGTATTTTCCTCAGTTTTTGAGAACCAAGGTATCAATCCAGTAGGATACCATGCGCCAGTCCCTCGCACCTGCACAAACAAATAAGAAACTTCGTAGCCAACCCGATAAGGGGTTGTCAATCCCTTTACGGTCACTTACGAGAGTGAGATCTGATAGAGATGATAAGATAATATTTTTGGTGTAGAAACAGAAAGTAAAGAAAGAAAATAAAAATGGCGACAAAAATTGGCTAGTTGATGGAAAAGTAATGTGATAAAGATAGACCCGGGGGCCATAGTTTTCTCTAGTGGCTTCTCTCATGATAGCGATATTCTACGTCGGGTAAACAAATTACTGTCGAGCAATTGATAGAAAAGCAAATAATTATGAGACTATCTAGGCATGATCATTGTATATAGTCATCACATCCGAGACAAGTAGACCGACTCCTGCCTGCATCTACTACTATTACTCCACACATCGACCGCTATCCAGCATGCATCTAGTGTATTGAGTTCATACGAACAGAGTAACGCTTTAAGCGAGATGACATGATGTAGAGGGATAAACTCAAGCAATATGATGAAAACCCCATCTTTTTATCCTCAATGGCAACAATACAATACATGCCTTGCTGCCCCTACTGTCACTGGGAAAGGACACCGCAAGATTGAACCCAAAGCCAAGCACCTCTCCCATTGCAAGAACTATAGATCTAGTAGGCCAAACCAAACCAATAATTCGAAGAGACTTGCAAGGATATTACAAGCACACATAAAAAGTTCAGAGAAGAACCAAATATCTTTCATAGATACCTTGATCATAAACTCACAATTCATCGGATCTCGACAAACACACCGCAAAAAGAGATTACATCGAATAGATCTCCTCGAAGACCGAGGAGAACTTTGTATTGAGATCCAGAGAGTGAGAGGAATCCATCTAGATACTAGCTATGGACCCAAAGGTCCGTGGTAAACTACTCACAACTCATGGTGAGGGCGATGATGATGATGATGATGATGAAGGCCTCTGTGATGGATCCCCCTCCCGGAACAGGCTCCAAGATGGGATCTCCACGGGAACAGCAGCTACGGCGGTGGAATTAGGGTTTTCTCTCTACGTATGGAGTTTCTGAGGTACATATGTATATATAGGAAGAAGGGGCCACCGGGGGGCGTGTGGGCCTGCCTCGAGGCAGGGGCGCGCCCTGGGAAGGGGGGCGCGCCCCCCACCCTCGAGGGCTGGCCCTACGTCCCCTGACTTGGTCCTGACGTTTCCCGAGCGTGATTTCCTCCAAAAATATCTCTCGCGAAGGTTTCATTCCGTTTGGACTCCGTTTGATATTCCTTTTCTGCAAAACCCTGAAATAGGCAAAAAACAGCAATTTGGACTAGGCCTTTGGGTTAGTAGGTTAGTCCCAAAAATGATATAAAAGTGAATGACAAAGCCCATTAAACATCCAAGACTTCATAAATAATAGCATGGAACAATCTAAAATTATAGATACGTTGGAGACGTATCAAGCATCCCCAAGCTTAATTCCTGCTCGTCCTCGAGTAGGTAAATGATAAAGAAAGAATTTTTGATGTGGAATGCTAACCAATATAGTGTTTCAGTGTAATTCTCTTAATTGTGGCATGAATGTTCGGGTGTGAAAGATTCAACATAAAAGTCTATATTGACACAAGAAATAACAATACTTCAAGCAATACTAACAAAGCAATCATGTCTTCTCGAAATACTATGGCTAAAGAAAGTTATCCCTACAAAATCATATACTATGGCTAAAGAAAGTTATCACACAAAATATTCATATCATGCACAACCCCGATTTCAGCCAAGCATTTGTTTTCATACTCTATCTTTCCAAACCTTTCAACTTTCACGCAATACATGAGTGTGAGCCATGTATATAGCACTATGGGTGGAATAAAGGTGGTTGTGGAGAAGACAAAAAGAGGGAGATAGTCTCACATCGACTAGGCGTATCAACGGGCTATGGAGATGCCCATCAATAGATATCAATATGAGTGAGTAGGGATTGCCATGCAACGGATGCACTAGAGCTAAATATGAATGAAAGCTCAACAAAAGAAACTAGTGGGTGTGCATCCAACTTGCTTGCTCACGAAGACCTAGGGCATTTAAGGAAGCCCATCGTTGGAATATACCTATAACGAAAATTCCCACTAGTATATGAAAGTGACTCTCTACAATGAAGAACATGGTGCTACTTTGAAGCACAAGTGTGGAAAAAGATAGTAGCAATTGTCCCGTTTTTTCTTTTTCTTTCTTTTTTTATTTTTTTTATTTTTTGGGCCTTTTTTTTCTTTGGCCTTTCTTTTTTTTTTCTTTTTTTGCGGAGTAGATTCAGCCTTTCCTCCCATGCGACAATGCTCTAATAATGATGATCATCACACTTTCATTACAACACGAAATTACAAGTCGATACTACAACAACAAAGTATGACTCCATATGAATGCCTCCGGCGGCGTACCGGTATGTGCCATGAAACAAGAGTGACATGTATGAAAAGATTATGCATGGTGGCCTTGCCACAAATACGATGTCAACTACAAGATCATGCTTGGCAATATGACAATATGATGCGTGTCATATAAACGGAATGGTGGAAAGTTGCATGGCAATATATCTCGGAATGGCTATGGAAATGCCATGATAGGTAGGTATGGTGGCTGTTTTGAGGAACAATATGGTGGCTGTTTTGAGGAAGGATATATAGTGTGTTTATGGCACCGACAAAAGTTGCGCGGTACAAGAGAGGCTAGCAATGGTGGAAGGGTGAGAGTGTGTATAATCCATGGACTCAACATTAGTCATAAGAACTCATATGCTTATTGCAAAAATTTACGAATCATCAAAACAAAGCAATCAATGCATGCGCCTAGGGGGGAGGTTGGTAGGAGTTAACCATCGCGCGCCCCCGACCTCCACACAAAGGTTGACACTCTACAAATACCTCATGCTTTAACTTAGTCACACAACGGTTCACCATACGTGCATGCTACGGGAATCACTAACCTTAGCACAAATATTTCTCAATTTCATAATCACTCCACTAGCATGACTCTAATATCACTATCCTCATGTCTCCAAACAATTATCAAGCATCCAACATCTCTTTCTATTCAATGCACTTGATGTGATTTTTTTACTACATTGACATTTTATATTTATCATGTGAAGACTAGTTTATTTAGCCTAAACACTTTACCATGCTGTTTTAATAGACTCTCAAATAGATATAAGTGAAGCATGAGAGTTCAACAATTTCTACAAAATATTACCACCGCCATGCTCTTAAAGATATAAGTGAAGCACTAGAGCAAAAACTATTCAACTCAAAAGATATAAGTGAAGCACATAGAGTGTTCTAATAATTTCTAGGCCATATTTAACTCTCTCAAATAGGTGTGTCCAGCAAGGATGATTGTGGCAAACTAACAAGCAAAGACTCAAATTATACAAGGCGCTCCAAGCCAAACACATAGCATGTTGCGAATAAAAATATAGCTCCAAGTTTAGTTACCGATGGATGAAGACGAAAGAGGGGATGCCTTCCCGGGGCATCCCCAAGCTTAGGCTTTTGATTATCTTGATTTTACTTGGGGTGCCATGGGAATCCCCAAGCTTAGGCCTTTCCTACTCCTTGTTCCATAGTCCATCAAAGCAATACTCAAAACTTGAAAACTTCACAACACAAAACTTAGACAAAAATTCTCGTGAGCTCCGTTAGTAAGAGAAAGCAAACCACCACTCAAAGGTACAGCAAGGAATTCATTCATTGTTTTTATTGGTGTTAAACCTACTGTACTCCAAGTTCTCTATGGTTCATATCCTCCAATATTACTCATAGATGCATCGGAATAAGCAAACAACACACGGAAAACAGAATATGTCAAAGACAGAACAGTCTGTAGTAATCTGCTGGGTTCGCCTACTTATGGAAATCCAAAAAATTCATACTAAATTGGTAAATTTGCGTAATTTGTCTACCAATCAGCAGCAAAAAGAATCAACTAAAAAGCACGTCCAGTAAAATCTTAAGACTACTTTAGCGAGCGCTAACGATTCTGTTTTTCACAGCAAGATCGTATAAACTTCACACAAGTCCTACCAAAGGTTCTACTTGGCACAAACACTAAACAAAACATTAAAACACATCTAATCATAGGCTAGATGCAATATTTATTCCCTAACATCAAGAAAAGCAAAAAACATAAAATTGGGTTGCCTCCCAACAAGCGTTATCGATTTACGCCCCTAGCTAGGCACGATACAAGATAGATCTAGGTATTGCCATCTTTGGTCTTCACCCTTTTTATGGTGTCAAGCTCGAATCCGGGAGGTTCTTTACGTTTACCTTCATATTCAGAAATATTAAGATCTAAAGCATCCAACCTCTTATTGCAAAGAGTAATCAACATATTCATGCGGTGGAGATTCCCACTAACACTCTTAAGAGGTTCAAAAGATTTTTGTAATATTTTCGTTACTTCGCAAATTTTCTCAAAAACTTGTGTCCCTTCCGGGGTTGAGTTTGACTCCTTTTGGGGAGGTAGTGTTCCCACTATTCCCTCTATGATTTCATGCGCGAAACTAGGATCAACTTCGATAAAAATTCCTTTGGCAACGCAATCCAAGAGTTGTCTATGAGACATATTCAATCCAACATAAAAATTGCGAAGCAAGATTCTAAAATTTACTTCTAAGGTGCACTTACGATAAGATTCCATAATCCTAAACCAAGCATCTTTTAATTTTTCTCCTTGCCTTTGCTTGAAGTGAAGTACTTCAAACTCGGGAGACAAAGGAGCGGATAAGGGGCTAGCCATAATGACAAGCAAGCAAGCGAACTCACAAGCAAACAAAAAGGCAGGCGAACAAAAAACACACGGCGGAAGAAGGGCAAATAAAACGGCAAGGGTGAAGTGGGGGAGAGGAAAACGATAGGCAAATAAATGTAATGCGAAGGATAAGGGTTTGTGATAGGTACTTGGTATATGACTTTTGCGTAAGCCTCCCCAGCAACGGCGCCAGAAATTCTTCTTGCTACCTCTTGAGCTTGCGTTGTATTCCCTCGAAGAGGAAAGGGAGATGCAGCATAGTAGCGTAAGTATTTCCCTCAGTTTTTGAGAACCAAGGTATCAATCCAGTAGGAGACCACGCACCAGTCCCTCGCACCTGCACAAGCAAATAAGAACTTCGCAGCCAACGCGATAAGGAGTTGTCAATCCCTTTACGGTCACTTACGAGAGTGAGATCTGATAGAGATGATAAGATAATATTTTTGGTATTTTGGTATAGAAACAGAAAGTAAAGAAAGCAAATAAAAAACGGCGACAGAAATTGGCTAGTTGACGGAAAAGTAATATGATAAAGATAGACCCGGGGCCATAGTTTTCTCTAGTGGCTTCTCTCATGATAGCAATATTGTACGGCGGGTAAACCAATTACTGTCGAGCAATTGATAGAAAATCGAATAATTATGAGACTATCTAGGCATGATCATTGTATATAAGCATCACGTCCTGCATCTACTACTATTACTCCACACATCGACCGCTATCCAGCATGCCTCTAGTGTATTGAGTTCATACGAACAGAGTAATGCTTTAAGCAAGATGACATGATGTAGAGGGATAAACTCAAGCAATATGATGAAAACTCCATCTTTTTATCCTCGATGGCAACAATACAATACGTGCCTTGCTGCCCCTACTGTCACTGGGAAAGGACACCGCAAGATTGAACCCAAAGCCAAGCACTTCTCCCATTGCAAGAACTATAGATCTAGTAGGCCAAACCAAACCAATAATTCGAAGAGACTTGCAAGGATATTATGAGCACACATAAAAAGTTTAGAGAAGAACCAAATATCTTTCATAGATAACCTTGATCATAAACTCACAATTCATCGGATCTCGACAAACACACCGCAAAAAGAGATTACATCGAATAGATCTCCTCGGACCGAGGACCACTTTGTATTGAGATCCAGAGAGAGAGGACGCCATCTAGATACTAGCTATGGACCCGAAGGTCTGTGGTAAACTACTCACAACTCATGGTGAGGGCGATGATGATGATGATGATGATGATGAAGGCCTCCGTGATGGATCCCCCTCCCGGAACAGGCTCCAAGATGGGATCTCCACGGGAACAGCAGCTACGGCGGTGGGATTAGGGTTCTCTCTGCGCATGGAGTTTCTGGGGTACATATGTATATATAGGAAGAAGGGGGGCACCGGGGGCCGTGTGGGCCAGCCTCAAGGCAGGGGGCGCGCCCCCCACCCTCAAGGGCTGGCCCTACGTCCCCTGACTTGGTCCTGACGTTTCCCGAGCGTGATTTCCTCCAAAAATATCTCTCGTGAAGGTTTCATTCCGTTTGGACTCCGTTTGATGTTCCTTTTCTGCAAAACCCTGAAATAGGCAAAACACAGCAATCTGGACTGGGCCTTTGGGTTAGTAGGTTAGTCCCAAAAATGATATAAAAGTGAATGACAAAGCCCATTGAACATCCAAGACTTCATAAATAATAGCATGGAACAATCAAAAATTATAGATACGTTGGAGACGTATCACATATGAGCATCCCTAAACTTAATTCCTGCTCCTCCTCGAGTAGGTAATTGATAAAAAAAGAATTTTTGATGTGAATGTTGCTTATAATGTCATATCATATTCTTTTCTTTATAGCATGGATATTTGGACTTTTATATGATTCAAAGTAATAGTCTAGTTTTAACATGAGATTTAAATACCCAGACATATCAACAAGCAGCCATGTCTTTCAAAATATCAATGCTAAAATAAGTTATCCCTAGCCCATCATGCTCAACCATTGATCCATTCATGAAACACACTCGCATATTAGTTACACCCAATGCTCAAGTATGGTCATAGTGTTTTCTAGTTGGTGCTTTATAAGGCCCTTTGAAGAGGGAAGTAGGGATTTGTAGAGGTGCCAGAGCTCAAAGCTTAAATTGAGAGATAAAAATATTTTGGGAGGTGTACTTTTCCCACCAACGAAAACGACTTGAGGTTCCCAACACTTTCCATGCTAGATATATCATGGGCGGTTCCCAAACATAAAATAAAGTTTATTCCTTTTCCACCAAACTTTCACAAGCCATGGCTAGCCGAATCCACGGTTGTCTTCCATACCAACAGTATCCAAGGAATATATTATTTCACGACATAAAGTAAATTTATTTTTCATTTCGGGACTGGGCATCCCTAATACCTTTGCCTTACTCTCGTGCAATGACAGGTGAATAAACACTCATCATGAGAATAACACATCTAGAATGGAAAATATTGGCCACCCATCACCTCCTCGCGAGCGGTACGGGCACACAAAAGGGAAATTTATTTTAAAAATTAGAGATGGAACATACAAATTTGCTTAGAACGGCAAGGGAATACCACATATAGGTAGGTATGGTGGACTCATGTGGCAAAACCGGAATAAAGGATTTTGGATGCACAAGTAGTGATCATACTTAGTGCAAAATGAAGGCTAGCAAAAGACTGGGAAGCGACCAACCATGAAACGAATAATCTCATATGCGAGCATTGAGCATAAATTACACCGAATAATGCACCACAAGTAGGATGTAATTTCATTGCATAATTATTGACTTTCGTGCTTGCATAAGGAATCACAAAATTTAACACTAATATTCTTACTAAAGCATAATTACTCATTAACATGAGTCACATATCATATCATCATGTCTCAAAAACATTACAAGGAATCAAGTTTATTTTGTCCAATGATCTTCATGAATTTTTTTTATTATATCCTTCTTGGATATCTATCACTTTGGAACTAATTTTCATCTGTTGCTTTTGATAAGCTCAAACAAATATAAGTGAATATCATGAGCATTATAATTTATTTTTCTTTCTCAAAATAATTTAAGTGAAGCAATAGAGAATTTCTTAAAAAATTACTACTCCCTCTGTCCCATAATATAAGGATGTTTTTGGCACTACACTAGTGTCAAAAACGTTCTTATATTACGGGACGGAGGGAGTAACTCTCAAATAAATCTAAGTGAAGCAAGAGAGTATTTCTTCAAAAATGCTAAAGCACACCGTGCTCAAAAAGATATAAGTGAAGCACTAGAGCAAATCCATAGCTCATAAAAATTTAAGTGAAGCATAGAGAGTGTCGGGGGAAACTGTCCTCCCACGAGCACCTATGGGACCGGAGCCCCTTCTACGTTGCGGTAAGGGAGCGGAGGGAGCACAAAGAGCAGATCGAGGGGCGCACGCGGGCAGTTTACCCAGGTTCGGGCCGCGCGGACGCGTAAAACCCTACTCCTGCCTTGGTTGTATTGAGCTCGGGAGCTTGAAGAGCTACAGTACTAGCTACACCGAGCGAGAGAGTTGCTTAGGTTTCGAACCCCTTTCTACGTTGTGCATGGGCCTCCTTTTATAGCTCAAGGGGTCGCCGACAGGTGTCAACGTAGAGGAGGGTAAAAGTGTAATTTTGGTGGTAGTTGTAACAGTGCAGGAATAGTGCGTGAACAGTGGCCTTCACCTAACTTTGACAGTGGGGGACAAGGGCATTAAATGCCCGTCACCGTCGACCCCAAAAGTGTCCGTCCATGCTCCTCCGTTCGCCACGACGGTAGCCTCGTCACCGTGGCTCGCCACCGTGTACCCCAGGCTGCACAGCCATCCGCCACGCGTCCCTGGAAGGGCCCCAGGGCGACGCGTGGGCCGATGAGCTGGAGCGCGGGCACACAGCATATGTTTCCTCGGCAAGCACCTTGCCGGGGTCTTGATCTTGCCGGGCCCGGGGGCTTGTCGCTCTCCGGGCCCTGCCGGGGCGCATGATGCGCCGAGGCATCTCTTGAGATATGTATTCCTTGGCTCTCCTGGCAAGCTCCTCTTGCCAGGGTCTTGTGTTAATGTGATAACCTTGAGCCTGGTACGGCCTTACCGGCAAGCACCACTTGCCGGGGTCTTGATCTTATGACTTGTATACTTTGTTCTTGAATGGCTTCATAAGGACCGGAAAGGTACTTGGCGAGCACGTGGTAAGCCCTGCCGCGGGAAGCTACTACTGCCCGTGCACAAGTTGGGGTACTAAGGTACCCCTATCTTAGTACACCGACAGGAGCCCCCGGGCCTGGGCCACACACGGTGCCGAGCGCTGTTGGGCCAGGCCCAAGACAGTGCACGGGCACGCGCGGCCCACGGCACGCCGTATCTCCTTCCGTATCCGCCGCATCCTCCCCTAACGGCACGCGTCGATTGCGGCGTCGTGGGGGAGATCGTGGCCTCATTCTTTATTGGGAAATGCGGAACGTCCCCCACTTCCCCCTTAAAAGCAGAGGAAGCAGGGGCAGTTCCTCTCCTTCATCTTCATTGCGCTCTTCATCCTCCAGAAACCTCCGCTGCCTCTTGCTTCCGCCCCTCCTCCGCCGTCTTCCGCATCCGCGGCGCCGTCGAGCTCCGCGCTTCTTCCCTCGCCGCCTCCGCCATGGCTCCGAAGAGCGACAAGGCGAAGAGCGACAAGGCCAAGAACGACAAGGCCAAGAAAGAGAAGTCTGAGCAGGCGGCGAAGCTGGCCGCCCTGCGGAAGAGGAACGTGGTCTTCGCGCCAAGGCTTGGTCCGAGGGAGCTGCGGGACAAATATTATTTGTTCTGGGCGAGGGAGACCAAGGCTCACCCCCGCACCCATGTCTTCCCCGCCATCGCCAAAGATATGTTCCCCGGCGGGTATTTCTTCTTCGCTGCATTTTTCCACTGTGGATTGTGCCCTCCGTTCTCGGAGTTCTTTTGCGATATCATGAACACATACAACCTCCACCTCCTAGATTTCACTCCCAATGCCATCCTTACGATGGCCGTTTTCGCACATCTGTGTGAAAACTATGTTGGGATTCATCCCAATGTAGCTCTTTTCCGCCATTTCTTTATGCCTAGAGTAGAGGCTGGCGCTCCCCTCTCCGGCGGCATCTCCTGGATCTTCCGGCTGAACAAGAAGGATTCATACCTGAAGGGAGAGCTCCGCGGGAAGTGGGAGGAGTGGCGTGCAGATTGGTGCTGGGTAGTGGAGAATAAGCCGGAGCCCTTCACCGCGCCGCGCACAACTGCCATAGTGCGCGGCAGAGACTGGAGCGAATTGGCCCCGGAGGACAACAAGCTTAGCATTGCCCTCGTCAGGATCATTCGTCTCCGGGTAGCCAAACTGACCATCGGAGAGGTTGGGGCAGATTTCCTCCGCCGCCGCATTGGCCCTTTACAAGAAAGGAAAAGGCCCGCCTGGGAATTCGGCAACGCGGCGGATATCATGAGGCTGCGCCCTGGATTGAACTACAATTTCACCGCCTTGGAGTTGAAGGGGATGGTCCGGGAGCTCTTCAAGCATGACCCGGCCCACCCGGAATGGTTCAGACCTCCCCGGGGAGTGGTGCCGCTGTGCAACAGCACTGCCCGGGATTCCTTGCGCGCGATGATGCCTGCGTGCGACTCCCACGGCGTCGACCCCACTTGGATCGAGCCTCCGCCGGACGCCGTGTTGAGCTTTTTCGACAACTTGGTCGAGACGCCCAAGAACGCCGAGGAGAACAAAGGCCTCACCCGGGCCACTACGGCAAGGGATATAGCCTACATTGCTACCAGGGTGGAGGAGGCCGCCGCAGCGGCGGCCGCGGGTGACTTTGGATACACCGTGAACGAGGCACAGGCCGCGGACGAGGTGAGCCAAGCAGAGGAGGCGGAGATCCTCAAGCTGCTCAAGCTTCCGTCCGAAGAGTTTGCCGGGGTGCCTTCCCTGAAGTTTGCCAGAACGAGCGAGGTTGCCGGAGAGGACGAGGTCGCCGGAGGGAGCGAGGTTGCCGGAGGGAGCGGGGCTGCCGGGCATCGTGCTGGGTCCAGCGGGGCCACCGGGCATGGTGCTGGGTCCAGCGGGCCTGCCGGGGAGGAGGAGGAGGACGTCGAAGCCGACGAAGACTCTGGTGGCTCTCTGGGGCTTGACGACGATGCCTCTTCGTCCTTAGAGAACTCCCCGCCTCCGGCAAGTCCCAAGCAGCAAACGAAGAAGCGCCCCCGCAAGGCAGCTGAGACGGCGAGGCCGCAGGCACCCCGACAGCAGTCGGCGCGCCGTGCAACGCGCACCACCAAGACGAGCAAAGTCGTCCAGGAGGCGCCCCGCGCACCAGCGCCAAGCGGAGGGGGATCCTCCCGGAGCGGAACGGCCGCCCCTTCTGCTCCCCGGCCCTCGGCGACGACGGAGGCTGGGTCTTCGCAGCCCACAGCCCCGGAGACTGCCAAGCGCCCGAGGGAGCCTTCTCCTCCTGCTCCTCGCGCGGGAGCACCTCAGGCGGATTTTGACTTCTCCGCCCTCAGCTCCGACGACGAGGAAGAGGAGTAAGTACTTGCAACTTGTAATTTCTTTGATTCTGTCTTGATTTTCCTTGTTGGTTCTGATCTTGTTTTGCTTTGTTTTCAGGACCCTGGCCCAGCGGATGGCGAAGAGGGCCAAGATCCCTGTGGTTGAGGTCGAAGACGACTCGCGCGTCGTGGCGACTGGAGATGTGCCAGCGGCAAGCTTGTCGGATCAACCTGCTGCTCCGAGGAGCAGCCCCTAGCGTAAGTCTGGTATTTGACCTTCTGCTTGACGGCCGCGCTTGAGGTTATCGCTTGTACTGATATTTTTGTTGTCTTGTTTGTCTTGTGCAGAAGTGGAGCCGCAGCCGCAGGAGCACCAGGTAGTCGCCCCCGACGAGCCACTTGCTCCACCCTCCCCGCCAAGGGTGAACTCCCTGGCGAGGGAGAACGCTCCGCCAAGGACGGGCACCCCGCCAAGGGTGAGCAGCCCGACGAGGGTGAGCACCCCGCCAAGGGAGGGCGCGGGCAGCCCTCCGCCAGCAGGGGCCACCACTCCACCGCCAAGGGTGGATTCCCCGGCGAGGGAGCCTGTCGTCGAAGAAGTCCGTGAAGGTAAGTCTTGTAGCTTTTCCTTCTTGAACTTGTTTTTTTTGGATATTTGCTTGACTTTTTATTTTCTTTTTCTTCTGCTAGATCCTCCTGCACCGGAGCGGATGGAGACGGAAGCCACCGTTGAGGAGGAGGTGCGCGGCGACGGCGGCAACGCCACTGCTGCTGACGAGCCAACCGCCGCAGAGTGCGCCCCGGCCGCCGACGCCGCGGCTGGGGAAGAGGCCGGCGACCACACTGCTGGCTTGGAGGCAGCAGGAGCAACAAGCGCTGCACCGGCCGCCGACCCCTCCGCCACCACGGAGCGGTCGGGTGTCTACCTTGAGGCCCCCAACGGGATCTTTATACAAGTCCCTTGGGCGTCCTCATCTCGAGCACCCGTGGAGGGAGAGACCTTTGACGGAGAGGTCCTCGCCTCCGCGGGGTTGAAGGTTGTTGAAGCGCCTGGCGGCAGCGACGAGGCCGAAGAGGAGAACCTCCTTCGCCGGCTTCTGGCTCTGTACCGGGCCAGGTAGGCGAAGCTAGAGTCTCGGGAAGCTCTTGCCGCCAAGGCTGGAGTTGACTTGGAGAAGCGCGCCGCGGAGCTCCGCGCCGACAACCAAGCAGCTCTCCGCCACTTGGCTGAGGAGCGCGACGAGCTCGCCGAAGCGCAGCAAGCCTTCCTCCTGGAGAAGGCCGAGGTATACGAGCAGCAACGGTTGGCCGCCGAGGAGCTGTCCCGGCGAGAAGGAGTGCTCAACCAGCGGAAGGTCGACCTCGACGCTGATGAGGACGACCTCACCGCCCGGGAGCAGGCCATTGGCGGAGCCCTGAAGGAGGCGAAGGCCGCCGCAGCCACCGCGGAGACCGCCAAGAAGGATCTTGAGGCCAAGGTGGAGCAGCTGGAGCGGTACCTGAAGGCGAGTGCGGACAGGATCACCGCGCTCAATGTGGAGCGGGAGAAAGATGCCCACACCAACTCTGACTTGCAGGTACGTCTCTCCAAGAAGGGCGACGAGCTTACTGCCACCAAGGACACGATTGCTGACTTAGAGTTGAAGGTCTCCACTCTGACTGATTCGCTCGACGCCGCCCGGGACCGCGAGACGAAGCTGAAGGACGAGCTCCGCAAGGAGCGGAACCTGGTGGAGAGCGCCGCCGTCTCAGCGAACAACTTCAGCCGGGCGGTGGAGCAGTGGACTGATGATCTGGTCACCTCCGCTGCCAATATCGACAAGGAGATGGTGGCGCTGAGGGCGGAGCATCTCGCGTACTCTCCGGACGAGAACCTCCCCCACAGCGCCAAGTTGAGTCTCTTCTTCAGGGGAATAGCACCGGCACTTGCGAGCCTGCAGGAGAAGATCCCCGTGCAGCTGGCCGACGAGGCGCGTCGGCTCTGCATGGGCACCTTGAAGCGCGTCTTGACGAAGATCGTCTACCGCAACCCCGGCATCAACCTTGTCAACATCCTCCGCACCTTGCCGGACGATGCTGATCAGGAGGCATTGAAGGCGCAGGTTGCCCACATCGTCGCCAAGGTGAACAAGATCACAAGGCGTGAAGGCGACCGCGTAGTTTAGATTTCTTTCTTTCTGTTTCCCTTGCCGCTGCAAGGCATGTTATAGACAAGAACCTATTAGTATCGCGGCAAGTTATCTTTGTAATATACAATCTTATTTTGATCAGTCAATGCTGCGTTATCTCCCTTGTTTTTAGTCCTTCACTTTGTATGCTTTTTACCCTACGCTTTCAGGAGACTTGCCGGCAAGGGTCTCTTGCCGCGAGCGCTGAGTGCTGGACTCTTAGCAGCCTGCTGGCAAAAGACTTCGTTGGCAAGTAACCTTGCCGCAGCTAGTCGCAGCACACTTAAACTGCTGAGCGAACTCGAAAACGAAGTAAGGGCGCGACACTTGTCGCAGCTCACTTAAGCCGTTGAGCGTGCTCGAAACAGAGTAAGGGCGCGGCTAGCCACGGGTAGGTTCCTCCGCGCACAGGTTTTCCATACAAAGTGTGGTTGTTCAAGGAAGACAACTAAAATTTAAAAATTTGAATTACTCAAACTTTGGTAACTTAGCTTTCATAAATTGCTTGTCCCCCGATAAGGCTTCTCTTTCTTGAACAGCACTTGGTTCATCCTCCACCCCCTTCCCCCCCGGCAAACTTGTGCGCGAGGAATGTTCCTTCTGCTTAAGAGGGAAAGAAAAAGAGGAGGGAAAACAAGTATATAGCCTCTCGGCTTGCTAGTGCTTACCGGGGATGTGCGTTGCACAAGGTGCCAAACAATGCATGCAAATAACAAAGAAAAGCATGGAAATGGCAAATAGTGCGAGGCACAAAAGCTTTACTGATGCACGGGATCTGCGCCCGGCTTTGTACAAAGGGTTACATGCAACAGCGGCAAGACTTGTACAAAAGGTGGTTGCCGGAGCGGATCACGGCAACCGCGCCTTATGGGTGAAACTTGCGAAGATGCTCTATGTTACAGGAATTGCTCACCGGTAAGCCTTCTTCGGTCTCAAGGCGGACAGCTGAAAGCACATTTGCTCCCTGGGTGGTTTTGGTAATTAATGACAACATACTTTGTGGTTGGACTAATGCTTTTATCAAGTATGTTTCAGGAAATTCAATCACATTGGTATGGCAAAAGGACTGAAGAAGTGGACCCCTCAAAATGCTAAGGCAAGCATTGGCAAAAGCTCAAGACTCCATTTTTGGTTTAGTGATCCATGATCACATTGAGTCCATAGGAAAAGCCAATACTATCAAAAGGGGATGAGGTTATGTTGATGATCTGGTTGCTCAAGTGCTTAGTGATATATCTCCTTCAACTATCAGCAACTTTCACTACAATACACACTCATAAGTAATCTCGGACCAACCGATTTTCCAAACTCAGTCACACCGAGATGAACCACCTCAGCCATAAGCCAAACCCTAGAAAAATCGGACATTCCGAGTTTGAGTTCGGTTTCACCGAAACATGGGCTGCCAAGCTTCTGTAACCGTTTGTCATCAAATCGGAATAACCGAGATGATATTTTCGGTCCCACCGAAACTGGCAAGCTCCTGTCTTTACTCAAATCGGACTAACCGAGATGGTATTTTCGGTCCCACCGAAAACCCCAACGTTCACATTAATTGAACTTTCGGTCTGACCGAGTTGTCCACTTCGGTCTCACCGAGATTGCTCAATTATGTGTGTAACGGTTGGATTTTGTGTGGAGGCTATATATACCCCTCCACCCCCTCTTCATTCGTGGAGAGAGCCATCAGAAAGAACTACCACTCCTACCTTACACTTTCTGAGAAGAGAACTACCTACCCTTGTGTTGAGATCAAGTTGCTCCACTCCCACCATATGAAACTTGATTTCTAACCTTCCCAAGTTGCTTTCCACTCAATCCTTTCTTCCACCAAAGCCAAATCAGTGAGGAGAGTTGAGTGTTGGGGAGATTATCATTTGAAGCACAAGAGCAAGGAGTTCATCATCATCTACAACATCTATTACCTTTTGGAGGGTGGTGCCTCCTAGATTGGTTAGGTGTCGCTTGGGAGCCTCCGTCATCGAGATGTGGAGTTGAACCAAGAAGTTTGTAAGGGCAAGGAGATCGCCTACTTCGTGAAGATCTACCCCGAGTAAGGCTAGCCCTCCGTGGGCGTAGGCCATGATGGAATAGACAAGGTTGCTTCTTCGTGGACCCTTCGTGGGTGGAGCCCTCCATGGACTCGCGCAGCCGTTACCCTCCGTGGGTTGAAGTCTCCATCAATGTGGATGTACGATAGCACCACCTATCGGAACCACGGGAAAAATCATTGCGTCTCCAAATTGCGTTTGATCTTCTCCACTTCTCTTTACTACTTGTGCAATTTACTTTCCGCTGCCCATACTCTAGAATTGCATGTGTAGTATGCTACTGACTTGTGTGTTATGCAAAATCTGCCAAAATCTGTTCTTGATAAAAGACAGAATTTTTATCTTGTCGAGTAGTCTAATTACCCCCCCTCTAGACACTCTCACCTTCTTCGATCCCTCAATTGGTATCAGAGCTTTGGTCTCCATTGCTTTGGTTTACACACCATTGGAGGAAGATGGACGTGTCTACGTTTGGGAGTGTTAGCCATAGAGTGCCTATTCTTAATGGAGAGTCATATAACTCATGGAGGTTTGAAATGCTTAGTATCTTTAAGATGTACAATTTGTGCAAATATGTTGAGACCCCCTATGTGCCTCCTTTTGACCCCTTGCACCCTACCATGGATGAAGAGCTTGATTTGCTTCGTAACCTTAGGACTGTAAATCTTATCATTAGAGGGTTACCCGATAACTTGCTTAAGCTCGTTACAAACTTTGAGTGTGCCTATGCTATGTGGAAGTTCTTGGAAGAACTTTATCCGGACTACTCCTTGAGAAGTCTTGATAAAATTCTATACAAGACTATTGAATTTGATAAGATGCACCCCAATGATCCCAACTTTGATAAATGCTTCTTTGAGCTTCGTGATCTTATGAAAAAGAAGGGTGATCCCGGTCTTATCAATGTTTTAATTAGAAATGCTCTTGCATTGCATTCCGAAGATTATTGTCACATTGAGAAAACTAATGCAAGTACTTATCAAATTGACCTAGGTGTTGATGATGAACAATCTATGGGTCAATATGATGATGAGCATGAGCATGATGATGATTACTTCGATTCGGACACCAAGCTAGACAAGCTCATGAAGAGTCTCAATCTCATGGCAAACCCGAGAGACTACATGTCCGGCAGAAAAGAGTGGATTCTTGATAGTGGATGCACCGATCACATGACCGGAGACAAAGACATGTTTCGAGAGCTTGCAAAGAATGATGGTCCACGCAAGTATGTGACTTTTGGAGACAACTCCAAGGGTAAGGTACTTGGCCTTGGTAAGGTGGCCATATCTCATGATAGCTCTATTCAAAATGTCATGCTTGTAGAATCTCTTGGATACAATTTACTTTCCGTGTCTAGATTAGCTGACTTTGGATTCAATGTGCTATTCACCAAAGTAGATTGCCAAGTCTTTCGTCGTGACAATCAAAACATGGCTTTTACTGGTATCCGTAGAGGTGATCTATACATTGTTGATTTCATTAAGAAAGCCCAACCTAGAGCTTGTTTCATTGCTAAATCCTCTAAAGGTTGGTTATGGCATAGAAGGCTTGGACATGTTGGTATGCGTAATCTAGACAAGCTGATCAAAGGTGATCATATTCTTGGTGTTAAAGATGTTTTCTTTGACAAAGATAGACTTTGTAGTGCTTGTCAAGCAGGAAAACAAGTAGGTGGAAGTCATCCCGTGAAAAACATCATGACCACAAGGAGACCGCTTGAGCTTCTTCATATGGATCTCTTCGGTCCCAATGCTTACAAAAGCCTTGGTGGTAACTCCTTTGGTTTAGTTATAGTTGATGATTATTCCAGATTTACGTGGGTATTTTTTCTTGATGACAAATCGCAGGTTCATAGAATCTTCAAAACCTTTGCCAGAAAGGCCCAAAATCAATTTGAGGTGAAGATCAAGAAAGTTCGGAGTGACAATGGAACGGAGTTCAAGAACGCCAATATAGACTCTTTTCTCGATGAGGAAGGAATTCTACATGAGTTCTCGGCTACGTACACTCCTCAACAAAATGGAGTTGTTGAGAGGAAGAACCGAACGCTCATAGAGATGGCGAGAACGATGCTTGATGAATACAAGACACCGAAGCATTTTTGGGGAGAAGCGGTCGAGACAGCTTGTCATGCTATCAACAGGCTCTATCTTCATAAGCTCATCGGCAAGACATCATACGAGCTTCTCACCGGTAACAAACCCCAAGTGGGATACTTTCGTGTCTTCGGTTCAAAATGCTATATCCTTGATAAGCATCGTCGGTCTAAATTTGCTCCTAAATCTCATGAAGGTTTTCTCCTTGGTTATGGATCAAACTCCCACACCTACCGTGTCTACAATAATTTCACCCGAAAGGTTGAAGAGACGGTAGATGTGAAGTTTGATGAATCTAATGGCTCGCAAGTAGAGCAAATGCCTATTGATGTAGGAGACAAGGACCCATCGGAAGCTATCCAAGACTTATCTATTGGAAAGATCCGTCCCATGGAAGTGAAGGAGAGTACCTCATCTACATATGTGGAGCCCCCTACCTCACGGCGAGATGAACCTCAAGGCAACATGGAGGCCTCCACAAGTGGAACTCACCAAGATGAGGAAGTGCAACAAGAAGATCCACCACAACCTCCTTCTCCACCGTCTCAAGACAACACCAACAACAATGAAGAAGAAGAAGAGGAAGATGAAGATGATGAGGAAGCTCAGCCACAACCTCAACAAAAGCTATCCCGAGTCCGAGCAAGAGTCAAGAAAAATCATCCCGTGGAACAAATGATGAACGACATCAACTCCGGGAGAATTACTCGCTCTAAAACTCGCTTAGCTAACTTTTGTGAGCATTACTCATTTATCTCTAGTATTGAACCTATGAAGGTAGAAGAAGCACTTGAAGACCCGGATTGGGTGAACGCTATGCACGAAGAACTACACAACTTCGAGAGGAACAAGGTGTGGACTTCGGTAGAGAAGCCCAAGGATGATCAAAACAGCATTGGAACCAAATGGGTGTTTCGGAACAAGCAAGATGAAGATGGACAAGTCATCCGCAACAAGGCTCGTCTCGTAGCTCAAGGTTACACACAAGTCGAAGGTATGGACTATGGTGAGACCTATGCCCCCGTTGCTAGACTTGAGTCCATTCGCATTCTTCTTGCTTATGCCAATCACCATGATATTACTCTCTATCAAATGGATATCAAAAGTGCTTTCCTAAATGGTGAAATTGAGGAGGAAGTATTTGTGAAACAACCCCCCGGATTTGTGAATCCCAAAAAGCCTAATCATGTTTACAAGTTGCACAAAGCTCTTTATGGTCTTAAACAAGCTTCTAGAGCTTGGTACAAATGCTTGACTAGCTTTCTTCTTGAAAAAGGCTTTGAGATTGGAAAGATAGACTCAACGCCGTTCACAAAAAGGGTTAATGGTGAACTTTTTGTATGCCAAATATATGTTGATGATATTATCTTTGGTTCAACTAACCCCCATTTTAGCAAGAAGTTTGGACAACTCATGTCGGAGAAGTATGAGATGTCCATGATGAGTGAACTCAAATTCTTCCTTGGGTTGCAAATCAAGCAATCTAAGGAGGGTACCTTTGTCTCACAAACAAAGTACACCAAGGATCTCTTCAAGAAGTTCAACATGCAAGAAAGCAAAGGTATGAGTACCCCCATGCCTACAAGTGGACACAATGACTTGACAAAAGATGGAGAACCTGTTGATCAAAGGGTTTACCGTTCTATGATTGGTTCTCTACTATATCTTTGTGCTTCTCGTCCTGACATAATGTTGAGTGTATGCATGTGTGCACGATATCAAGCAGCCCCTAAAGAATGTCATCTTAAAGCTGTTAAAAGGATAGTGAGATATTTGATACACACACCAAACTTTGGCATTTGGTATCCTAAGAGGGCCTCTTTCGACCTTGTTGGCTATTCCGACTCGGACTATGCCGGTGACAAGGTTGATAGAAAGTCAACTTCGGGTACGTGTCAATTCCTTGGTCGATCCCTTGTATCTTGGTCCTCCAAGAAACAAAATTCGGTATCATTATCCACTGCCGAAGCGGAATATATTGCTGCTGGTTCGTGTTGTGCTCAATTGCTATGGATGACACAAACGCTTAAAGATTATGGGATACATGTGAGACATGTTCCCTTGCTTTGTGACAATGAGAGTGCGATTAAAATTGGACATAATCCCGTGCAACACTCTCGAACAAAGCATATTGAAGTTCGTCACCATTTTATTCGTGATCATATTGCCAAGGGTGACATTAATCTTAAGCATGTTCGTACTGACAAACAACTTGCTGATATCTTTACAAAACCTCTTGATGAGAAAGTGTTTTGTCGCTTAAGGAGTGAGTTGAACATCATTGATGCTTCAAACTTGGAGTGAGAACTCCATTGATGCATGCAAGGCATGAGCCCTCTTGACTAATCCTTGATATTTCTCTTATGATGGTGATCATATATCTTGGACACATTTGCCCCCTTGTATTGCATCTAACCCCCTGCAGGTACTTGGATGATCTACATTCCACAAGATTACCACACACTCAAATCATGAGTAATCTTGTCATTAACCAAGTATCTAGCCCTTTGGGATGTTGAGTTCAAGGAACAAAATTCCACATATCCTTTTTGACATCTTATACATCTAGTATTTCACTCTTGTCATCTTGGATATCCTTTAGTATTTCCTTGCTTGCCTAACCCATGTAGGAAGATGAACTACACAAGTAGAAATGGCGCTCCAACTTCACATTCAATGAGCACCTATATCAAGTCTACCTACATGAGCATAGCAACAACAAGCCCAAGGTATGTTCTTCACATCTTTAAGGAGCTTTGCTCAAAGTCATGAGTACAAGCAGCTTCATAAGATGTGATCACATCAAATGCTTAATCGAAAAATGGCAACCCCATTTTGAGCTTAAATGATGAGTATGACCTATGATCAAATGTCTTCATTTGACTCCTAAGTCAATATACTCAAACATAGGTGACCTTGTCGCCGACCTTTATCTAGATGAAGTACATATGTTTTGGAGTTTTTCTATGTCCTCTTATGTTCTCTCATTGAGTTTTCTTTAAACACAAAAAAAAAACTTCATCTAGGAATCTTTTTCATTTCTATTCTTCTGTCTTTGTGAATATCCTTCTGGCTCTGATCAATTCCCCGAAAATCTTTCACAAATTCATTGCAAATCCTTTGAAACATTCCTTGCAAGTGAGCTGAATTATTTCTGTATTTCCTTGGAATTAAACTCGGCGTCACCGATTTAAATTTTTCGGTCTAACCGAAAAGGATCTACCCTAAGTCCCTGGCTTTCGGACCCACCGATCCATCTAATTCGGTGTCACCGATTTATCTCTTCCAGGATATCAACTTCTACAGCTCCACTCAACGTTCCTATTTGCCCTGTTGTGATTCTTAAGGATCCCACTACTTTCTTTCCATCTATCCTGCCCTTCCTAGTTTGCTGTCCTTTTCGGCACTTGATGTCAAAGGGGGAGAAGACTTAGGGGGAGTAGGGGGAGAAGAGAAGACTTAGGGGGAGAAGAAAAGCAATCTTATCTTAAAGGGGGAGAGAATCACATCAAAGCTTTGCCGTGTCTTACATTGGACATCATTCTCTTTTGGCATCATTCTTTTGGTTTTGCTCTTTCCATCAATCCCCTTGTTCTGAGAGAACTCAAAGGGAGAGGAATCTTCACAATTGATATCTTATGGAAAGCAAAATCTCTCAGAGTTCATTGAAAATCTTTTAGTTTCGGAGACATGTTTGCTGATTCAAGCCTGTGCTCAATATGAGACACTCTTTATACATGTCATCCCTGGCTTGGTACTCTTGATGTTCTTGCAGTTGGTTGAAGAAATACTCTTGTGTTATCTAACCTTGTTTTCCCAAGTTTATCTCTTCAGGTACAATGCCAAGGAACCTCAAGGTAAGTATATGCACTTTGCAGAATGTGCATGATGGTGACTTGCTTGTGAATACTTGTTTGCAAGAAATCACCATGCACATATGCATTATCACTCACTTCTTTTCATCTGCTCTGATGCATATAGCCAAGCTGCATGTAGCACATCTTGCTTATCTCTCTTGTGTGCTTGAGGTAGTCCAAAACCAAAATCTATGAGAATCTTGCACACTTGTAGGGGGAGCCTGTGTACTACATGCTTGTCAAAGCTTTCGTGATAATTTTGTCCTTCTTTCAATAAGCTTTGATGTCTTGTTTAGTGTGATTTTAGTGTGTTGCCATCAATTACCAAAAAGGGGGAGATTGAAAGCACATTTTTCTCCCTGGGTGGTTTTGGTAATTAATGACAACATACTTTGTGGTTGGACTAATGCTTTTATCAAGTATGTTTCAGGAAATTCAATCACATTGGTATGGCAAAAGGACTGAACAAGTGGACCCCTCAAAATGCTAAGGCAAGCATTGGCAAAAGCTCAAGACTCCATTTTTGGTTTAGTGATCCATGATCACATTGAGTCCATAGGAAAAGCCAATACTATCAAAAGGGGATGAGGTTATGTTGATGATCTGGTTGCTCAAGTGCTTAGTGATATATCTCCTTCAACTATCAGCAACTTTCACTACAATACACACTCATAAGTAATCTCGGACCAACCGATTTTCCAAACTCAGTCACACCGAGATGAACCACCTCAGCCATAAGCCAAACCCTAGAAAAATCGGACATTCCGAGTTTGAGTTCGGTTTCACCGAAACATGGGCTGCCAAGCTTCTGTAACCGTTTGTCATCAAATCGGAATAACCGAGATGATATTTTCGGTCCCACCGAAACTGGCAAGCTCCTGTCTTTACTCAAATCGGACTAACCGAGATGGTATTTTCGGTCCCACCGAAAACCCCAACGTTCACATTAATTGAACTTTCGGTCTGACCGAGTTGTCCACTTCGGTCTCACCGAGATTGCTCAATTATGTGTGTAACGGTTGGATTTTGTGTGGAGGCTATATATACCCCTCCACCCCCTCTTCATTCGTGGAGAGAGCCATCAGAAAGAACTACCACTCCTACCTTACACTTTCTGAGAAGAGAACTACCTACCCTTGTGTTGAGATCAAGTTGCTCCACTCCCACCATATGAAACTTGATTTCTAACCTTCCCAAGTTGCTTTCCACTCAATCCTTTCTTCCACCAAAGCCAAATCAGTGAGGAGAGTTGAGTGTTGGGGAGATTATCATTTGAAGCACAAGAGCAAGGAGTTCATCATCATCTACAACATCTATTACCTTTTGGAGGGTGGTGCCTCCTAGATTGGTTAGGTGTCGCTTGGGAGCCTCCGTCATCGAGATGTGGAGTTGAACCAAGAAGTTTGTAAAGGCAAGGAGATCGCCTACTTCGTGAAGATCTACCCCGAGTAAGGCTAGCCCTCCGTGGGCGTAGGCCATGATGGAATAGACAAGGTTGCTTCTTCGTGGACCCTTCGTGGGTGGAGCCCTCCATGGACTCGCGCAGCCGTTACCCTCCGTGGGTTGAAGTCTCCATCAACGTGGATGTACGATAGCACTACCTATCGGAACCACGGGAAAAATCATTGCGTCTCCAAATTGCGTTTGATCTTCTCCACTTCTCTTTACTACTTGTGCAATTTACTTTCCGCTGCCCATACTCTAGAATTGCATGTGTAGTGTGCTACTTGACTTGTGTGTTATGCAAAATCTGTCAAAATCTGTCCTTGATAAAAGACAGAATTTTTATCTTGTCGAGTAGTCTAATCACCCCCCCTCTAGACACTCTCACCTTCTTCGATCCCTCAATTGGTATCAGAGCTTTGGTCTCCATTGCTTTGGTTTACACACCATTGGAGGAAGATGGACGTGTCTACGTTTGGGAGTGTTAGCCATAGAGTGCCTATTCTTAATGGAGAGTCATATAACTCATGGAGGTCTGAAATGCTTAGTATCTTTAAGATGTACAATTTGTGCAAATATGTTGAGACCCCCTATGTGCCTCCTTTTGATCCCTTGCACCCTACCATGGATGAAGAGCTTGATTTGCTTCGTAACCTTAGGACTGTAAATCTTATCATTAGAGGGTTACCCGATGACTTGCTTAAGCTTGTTACAAACTTTGAGTGCGCCTATGCTATGTGGAAGTTCTTGGAAGAACTTTATCCGGACTACTCTTTGAGAAGTCTTGATGAAATTCTACACAAGACTATTGAATTTGATAAGATGCGCCCCAATGATCCCAACTTTGATAAATGCTTCTTTGAGCTTCGTGATCTTATGAAAAAGAAGGGTGATCCCGGTCTTATCAATGTTTTAATTAGAAATGCTCTTGCATTACATTCCCAAGATTATTGTCACATTGACAAAACTAATGCAAGTGGTTATCAAATTGACCTAGGTGTTGATGATGAACAATCTATGGGTCAATATGATGATAAGCATGAGCATGATGATGATTACTCCGACTCGGACACCGAGCTAGACAAGATCATGAAGAGTCTCAATCTTATGGCAAATCTGAGAGACTACATGTCCGGCGGAAAAGAGTGGATTCTTGATAGTGGATGCACCGACCACATGACCGGAGACAAAGACATGTTTGGAGAGCTTGCAAAGAACGATGGTCCACGCAAGTATGTGACTTTTGGAGACAACTCCAAGGGTAAGGTACTTGGCCTTGGTAAGGTGGCCATATCTCATGATAGCTCTATTCAAAATGTCATGCTTGTAGAATCTCTTGGATACAATTTACTTTCCGTGTCTAGATTAGCTGACTTTGGATTCAATGTGTTGTTCACCAAAGTAGATTGCCAAGTCTTTCGTCGTGACAATCAAAACATGGCATTTATCGGTATCCGTAGAGGTGATCTATATATTGTTGATTTCACTAAGAAAGCCCAACCTAGAGCTTGTTTCATTGCTAAATCCTCTAAAGGTTGGTTATGGCATAGAAGGCTTGGACATGTTGGTATGCGTAATCTAGACAAGTTGATCAAAGGTGATCATATTCTTGGCGTTAAAGATGTTTTCTTTGACAAAGATAGACTTTGTAGTGCTTGTCAAGCAGGAAAACAAGTAGGTGGAAGTCATCCCGTGAAAAACATCATGACCACAAGGAGACCGCTTGAGCTTCTTCATATGGACCTCTTCGGTCCCAATGCTTACAAAAGCCTTGGTGGTAACTCCTTTGGTCTAGTTATAGTTGATGATTATTCCAGATTTACGTGGGTATTTTTCCTTGATGACAAATCGCAGGTTCAGAGAATCTTCAAAACCTTTGCCAAAAAGGCCCAAAATCAATTTGAAGTGAAGATCAAGAAAGTTCGGAGTGACAATGGAACGGAGTTCAAGAATGCCAATGTAGACTCTTTTCTCGATGAGGAAGGGATTCTACATGAGTTCTCGGCTACATACTGAAAGTGCAACTAATCCCCTGGTGGTTTTGGTAATTAATAACAACATATATATCATTGAACTAATATTTACTTGAGAATCATTTCAGAGAAGTTCGATGATATGGGTATGGAAATGTCTGAAGAAGTGGACCCCTCAAAATGCTAAGACAAGCATTGGCAAAAGCTCAAGACTCTATTTTTGGTTTAGTGATCAAAGATCACATTGAGTCCATAGGAAAAGCCAATACTATTAAAAGGGGATGAGGTTGTGTTAATGATCTGGTTGCTCAAGTGCTTAGTGATCTAGCTCCCTCAACTATCAGCACTCTTCACTACTTAACACACTCATAAGTAATCTCGGACAAACCGATTCTGCAAACTCAGTCCCACCGAGATGAACCACCTCAGTTATTCTTCCAAACCCTAATTTCTCGGTCCATCCGATTTTGAGTTTCGGTCTCACCGAAACTGGACTGTCAACCTTCTGTAACCAATTGACATCACTTCGGAATATCCGAGTTGTTAATTTCGGTCCCACCGAGATGGCAAGCTCCTACCTTTGACTCACTTCGGACACACCGAGATGGTATTTTCGGTCCCACCGAAAATCCCAACGTTCACTATATTTGAACTTTCGGTCTGACCGAGTTTTCACTTCGGTCTCACCGAGATGGCTCAAATATGTGTGTAACGGTTGGATTTTGTGTGGAGGCTATATATACCCCTCCACCCCCTCTTCATTCGAGAAGAGAGCCATCAGAAAGTCTACCACTCCTACCATACACTTTCTGAGAAGAGAACCACCTACCCTTGTGTTGAGATCAAGCCATTCCATTCCTACCATATGAAACTTGATTTCTAGCCTTCCCAAGTTGCTTTCCACTCAATCCTTTCTTCCACCACAGCCATATCAGTGAGGAGAGTTGAGTGTTGGGGAGATTATCATTTGAAGCACAAGAGCAAGGAGTTCATCACCATCAACAACATCTATTACCTTTTGGAGGGTGGTGCCTCCTAGATTGGTTAGGTGTCGCTTGGGAGCCTCCGTCATCGAGATGTGGAGTTGAACCAAGAAGTTTGTAAGGGCAAGGAGATCGCCTACTTCGTGAAGATCTACCCCGAGTAAGGCTAGCCCTCCGTGGGCGTAGGCCATGATGGAATAGACAAGGTTGCTTCTTCGTGGACCCTTCGTGGGTGGAGCCCTCCGTGGACTCGCGCAGCCGTTACCCTCCGTGGGTTGAAGTCTCCATCAACGTGGATGTACGATAGCACCACCTATCGGAACCACGGGAAAAATCATTGCGTCTCCAAATTGCGTTTGATCTTCTCCACTTCTCTTTACTACTTGTGCAATTTACTTTCCGCTGCCCATACTCTAGAATTGCATGTGTAGTATGCTACTTGACTTGTGTGTTATGCAAAATCTGCCAAAATCTGTTCTTGATAAAAGACAGAATTTTTATCTTGTCGAGTAGTCTAATCACCCCCCCCCCCTCTAGACACTCTCACCTTCTTCGATCCCTCAACAGCGTCGGGCCTTGTGACTTGTCTCACCCGATAAGGGCATTCCCACTTCGGCGTCAACTTGTTGGAATTCTTGGCGGACTGAACACGCCGAAGAACAAGGTCGCCTTCCTCGAGACTCCTGGCCTTGACCTTGCGGCTATGATAGCGACGCAAGGCTTGCTGGTATCGACCAGCTCGTACAGCAGCCTGGAGACGTTCCTCCTCAAGGAGCAATGCGTCATCTTGTCGCATTTGCTCTTGCTCGAGCTCATCATAAGCGAGCACTCGAGGAGATCCGTATACGAGTTCCGTGGGGAGAACTGCCTCTGCTCCATAGACAAGAGCAAAGGGTGTCTGTCCGGTGGCTCGACTTAGTGTCGTCCTGATTGACCAAAGAGCCGCCGGTAACTCCTCTATCCAGTTTCTTCCGCACTTGCGCAGCCTGTCGAAGGTTCTTGTCTTGAGCCCGCGCAGCACTTCAGCATTGGCCCTCTCCGCTTGACCATTGCTCCTCGGGTGAGCAACGGAAGCAAAGCAGACCTTGGCGCCAAGGTCTTGGACGTACTACATGAAGGTGCGACTTGTAAACTGCGTGCCGTTGTCGGTGATGATCCTGTTAGGGATCCCGAAACGGCAAACAATTGACCTAAAGAACCTGACTGTTGAATGTGCTGTCACCTTTATCACTGGTTCCACTTCTGGCCACTTTGTGAACTTGTCGATTGCTACGTACAAGTACTCAAAGCCCCCGACAGCGCGGGGAAAGGGGCCGAGGATGTCGAGCCCCCAGACCGAGAAGGGCCAGGACAAAGGGATCGTCTGGAGAGCTTGAGCTGGCTGGTGAATTTTCTTGGCATGGAACTGGCATGCTTCACACTTGGTTAATTGTGCAGTTGCATCTTGGAGGGCTTCTGGCCAGAAGAACCCTTGCCGGAACGCCTTCCCGGCAAGTGCCCTCGCGCCAATGTGGTGGCCACATATGCCTCCATGTATCTCTGCCAACAGCTTCTGTCCATCTTCTCTGGAAATGCACTTCAACCTGACACCATTGAGTCTTCTTCTGTATAGTTCATTGTCCACGAACTGGTACATACTTGACTGCCTGGTTATTTTCTCTATTTCTTCTGGCTCGTCGGGAAGTTCTCCAGTTTGCAGAAAACGGACGATCTGCCGTGCCCATGCCGGAGCCTGAGGCTCAACGGTAAGGACTAAAGGCATGAGGGCCGCTGTGGGGACCCCAGCTTCTACGGCAAGAACCTCCGGTTCTGCCGGAGCTAATGGTCCCCCGGCAAGCCTGCCGGGGCAAGGCTTGTCGGGAACGCTTGCTTCAACTGTACAGACCCTTGGATCTGCAGGAGCAAACTGTTCCTCAGCGTTCTGACTGCCGATCTTGGGGACTTTGGCAGCGGCTTCGGGAAGATCCGCCGGCAAATAGTCGCCGGAGACCAACTTTCTCTTCTTGTTCTGCCCACTTGATGGTGTAATGGATGGCTGAGTTAGCTTGAGTAGGAAGGTCCCTGGTTCCACAGGTAACTTCATTGCAGCACACTTTGAGAGGCCATCTGCAATATCGTTCTGAGCTCTTGGGACGTGTTCCATTTGCAGGCCTTCAAAGTGTTCTTCAAGCTTCCTCACTTCATCAACATAAGCTTCCATCAAAGGGCTCTGGTAACTCTTGTTTACTTGCCGGACCACCAACTGTGAATCTCCCCGCACAATCAACTTCTTGATCCCAAGCTCGGCCGCAATTCTGAGGCCGGCAAGCAAGCCTTCATACTCAGCAGTATTGTTTGTCGCTTGTTACTTGGGAAAGTGCATCTGGATAACATACTTGAGGTGCTCTCCGGTGGGCGCTATGAGTACCACGCCGGCGCCGTCGCCTTGCAGCGAAAAAGCACCATCAAAGTACATTACCCATTCGCTACTTGCTTCTTGGACGGGGACGCTTGTCTCTGGAACTTCTTCATCTGGCGTTGGGGTCCATTTAGCTATGAATTCTGCCAAAGCTCTGCTCTGTATAGTTGAAGTACTCTCAAACTTGAGACCAAAGCTTGACAGCTCCAGTGCCCACTCGACGATCCTGCCTGTTGCTTCGGGGTTCTGCAATATCCTCTTCAACGGAAAGCGAGTGACCACTGTTATCTCGTGTGCTTGAAAGTAATGGCGCAGCTTCCTTGAGGCCATGAGGAGGCCGAACAGCAACTTCTGCACCCCAGAGTATCTTGATCTAGCCCCCTGCAAGAGGGAACTTACAAAATACATTGGGCGCTGCACCATCTTCCTTCGCACTTCTCCTTGCTCCTGCGCAGAGTTGTCCTTGTCGGGGCCGGAGCTTGCCGGTGGAGCCCCCTGCTTGTCGCTGGATTCGCTTGCCGGAGGTGTGGGCTCTTCCTCTGCCTCCCTTTCCGCTACCAACGCAGCACTAACCACTTGATTGGTTGCCGCTAAGTACAGCAGCAACTTCTCTTGTGGTCTAGGTGCGACAAGTATTGGAGTGGAGGACATGTATCCTTTCAAATCCTGCAGCGCTGCCTCCGCTTCCGGAGTCCATTTTATAGGACCTGCCTTCTTCAAAATTTTAAAGAAAGGCAAGGCGCGTTCTGCAGATTTTGAAATGAATCTGCTGAGGGCAGCCACACAACCAGCAAGTCTCCTTACGTCTTTGATGCGCTTTGGGGCTTCAATCTGCTCGATGGCTTTTATCTTGTCGGGATTGGCTTCAATCCCCCTCTGGGACACAAAGAACCCGAGAAGCTTGCCGGAGGGGACTCCGAAGACGCACTTCTCGGGGTTCAACTTGAGCTGGATCTTGCGCAGGTTCGCAAATGTTTCTTCTAAGTTTTGGATTAGGGTATCCTTGCTCTTACTCTTGACCACTATATCATCCATGTAGGCTTCCACATTTCTGTGTATCTGCGGCTCAAAAGCAGTGTGCACCACCCTTGCAAATGTTGAGCCTGCATTCTTCAATCCAAAGGGCATGCGTATGAAGCAATATGTGCTGCATGGAGTAATGAATGCAGTCTTCTCTTCATCTTCCTTGGCCATGAATATCTGGTGGTAACCTGAGTATGCATCAAGGAAGGAAAGCAGCTCACATCCCGCGGTGGAGTCAACAATCTGGTCAATACGCGGCAAGGGAAATGGATCCTTAGGACATGCTTTATTCACATCAGTGAAGTCTATATAAAGTCTCCACTTCCCATTGGCCTTGCGTACGACAACAGGATTTGCTAACCACGTAGGATGGATCACGCCTCTAACTAGGCCCGCTGCTTCCAGCTTCTTTATCTCTTCGGCAATGAATTCTTGGCGCTCCACGGCTTGCTTCCTGACCTTCTGCTTGACGGGCCGCGCATGAGGACAAACAGCAAGCTTGTGCTCAATCACCTTCCTGGGAACGCCGGGGATGTCAGATGGTTGCCACGCAAACACATCGACATTCGCCCGCAGGAAGGCAACGAGCGCGCTTTCCTATTTGATGTCGAGCGTAGCACTGATGGTGAAGGTACCACCAGTGCCGTCCTCCTTGGCGGACACCTTCTTGGTTGCCGGTGGAGCCGCCATTCCTCTCTTACACTTGCCGGTGGAGCTCGATGGTGCGTCCTCGACGGCAGCGCAGCACTCCGAAGAGGTGCGTTTGCCGGAGTGGGCCCCAGAGCTCTTGCCGGACTTGGTCTTGGTCTTCCCCCCGAGAGCTTCAGCGGCAAGTGTGTTGCTTTCTGCTGCGGCTGCTGCATCCCGGTAGATCTTGTCGGCGCAGATAAGCGCGTCCTTCTTGTCGCCAGGGACAGAAATGACGCTTATCGGCCCCGGCATCTTGAGTACGTTGTAGGCATAGTGGGAAGCTGCCATGAACTTGGCGAGGGCAGGACGTCCAAGTATCCCATTGTATGGCAATGGGATATCGGCCACGTCAAAGGTTATCCTCTCCGTCCTGAAGTTGAGCTCCCCGCCAAAGGTCACAGGCAGTGTAATCTTCCCCTTCGGCTTGCTCCTTCCCGGGTTTATTCCTTGGAACGACCCGGTTTCTTCGAGCTCACCGTCTGGTATCTGGAGTTTCTTGATCACAGCTGAGGAGATCAAGTTCAGGCCGGCCCCGCCGTCAACCAACATTTTGGTGACCTTGAGGTTGCGGATAGTTGGTGAGACCAACATCGGCAAGCACCCGACCGCCGTTGTGCGGTCTGGGTGATCCTCAAGGTCAAAAATGATGGGCGTGCTGGACCACTTCAGCAGCCTGCGTGACTCGACGGGCGGCTCAGCTGCGTTTACTTCCCGCACCCACTGCTTGAGTTGGCGGTGGGAAGTGTGCAGAGAGGCGCCTCCGTCGACACACAGAACTTCTGTGGCCTTCTGGAACTCCTGCTCGCTGTTATCTCCTTCCTCCATGTCGTCGTCGTCTTCTTCCTCATCCTTGTCGCGGCCCCGGGGAGGTCTATCACCTTGCCGCTGCTTGGCCTTGCCGCGGCGTCCTCCCCGGCCATTGAACGGCCGCTTCTTGCTGGGTTCCCCCCCGCCACCTTGGGCCTTCTCCTTGTCGCGACGCTCGTATTCAGCCTTCTGCTGTTCTACGAGGTACTCGACTCGCTTGCAATTCTGAAGATCGTGGCCCTTGGTGCGGTGGATCTTGCAGTATTGCTTGTCGGAGCCGTCCTGCTTGTCGGCTGCCGCTACAGGGGCAGGCTTCTTGCCGGAGCCGCCGGCCTGCGCCTTCTTGGCGGGAGCCTCCTTGCCGGACTGCTCGACGACTAGCACCTCCTTGCTCTTCTTCTTCATGTTGTTCCTCCGCCGGCTCTTCCTTGCCGAGGCGGCATCCTCGCTGTCGCTTCCTCCTGCGCCAGCATCCTCTCCGGGGAGTCTCCTCCCCTCTTCGGCGCGCGCGCACTTGTCAGCCAGAGCGTAGAGCTCGCTGACATCCCGAATCTTGGTCATGGCCATCTCTTCCCTCATGCGGCGGTTACGCACATTCTGGTGGAACGCGCTGATAACCGCGGCGGGGTGGACGTCGGGAATGTTGTGTTGCACGCGGCTGAATCTATGGATATACTTGCGCAGGGATTCTCCCTCCTTCTGGGCCAAGATGTGGAGATCACTCTCCTGGCCGTGGGGTTTGTGGCCGCCCATGAAGGCGCCAACAAATTGGTGGCAAAGATCCGCCCACGAAGAAATGGAGCCCTCCGGCAAGTGCATAAGCCAAGAACGGACGTTCGGCTTAAGCACTAGCGGGAAGTAGTTGGCTAGTATCTTCTCGTCGCGTCCCCCGGCAGCCTGCACCGCGATGGTGTAGATGCTGAGGAACTCCGAGGGGTGCGTCTTGCCGTCGTACTTCTCGGGTACGTCGGGCTTGAAGTTTTTCATGCTGGGCCACTGGACACGCCGCAGCTCACGGGTGAAAGCAGGGCAACCTGCTGCGTACGGCAAGTCGCCTGGTTCACCGGGCGCGTGCGTGTCGACAGCGGTCCCAGCGCGCTGATCTGACTATCGTCGGGCTTCTCGTCGGCGCTCGATGCGCGTCCGAGCGTCTTCTTGTCGCCGGTCGTCGAGGACTTGGCGCTGGTCCCGACGAGCCCGCGGATCCGACGACGCCGTGGAGTCGTCGTCGACGTTAATCCGGCGGGCTGGCGTCTTCTGTTTCCGCGGCGGAGAGTGCATGGTGGTTGCATCCCCGGCGGTCTTGTCTCCATCGGCCTTCGTCTGGTCGACTTGCCGTGGCCGCGACGTCGCCGACTGCTGCGGCGTGTCGTTGTTGGCGAAGGCGATGAGGCTCTGAATCGTCGCCCTCCAGTCTTCGGCCTTGTCTGCCGCTGGAGGGAAATCGAGGAGCAGTTGCGCTCTTGCTAGAGCTTCTGCTGGAGAGGAGGGGAGCGGCGGCGAGCGGTGCGAGGAGCGAGATATGCTCGGACTTCTAACAGGGTTAGAAGGAGCAGTTTCTCGCCCCGGCGACCGCGCCTTGCTCATACCAGGACGGTGGCCCTGAGCGTCCCGCGATCCTCCGGTTTGTCCTTGCCCCAGCAAGCGTATGGTACCTCCTGTACCACGGCGCTGCTGGCCTGGCGTCTGCTGAGAGAGACGTGGCGCGTCCACGGACACCGAGGCTTTGGAATTTGCCCGGTCGTCCGTCTTGTCCTTGGACTTGGTGGCGCCGTGAGTTTCCTCACCGTCAACCACCCTTCCGCCGGCGTCTCCTCCACCAACCGTTGGTTCTGGTGGCGGTGGAATCGACGCAGATGGGCCTCCGACCTCCGAAGCCTTCTTCTTCGGAGGCATGTTGAGGTTGCTGATGGAGCTGATGAAGCTGGAGAGGTTGATGAAGAATGCGCCCGCGTGAGCGCCGGATCAAGTTCGCACAACCTCGACGCCCCCTACCTGGCGCGCCAAAGATGTCGGGGAAACTGTCCTCCCACGAGCACCTATGGGACCGGAGCCCCTTCTACGTTGCAGTAAGGGAGCGGAGGGAGCACGAAGAGCGGATCGAGGGGCGCACGCGGGCAGTTTACCCAGGTTCGGGCCGCGCGGACGCGTAAAACCCTACTCCTGCCTTGGTTGTATTGAGCTCGGGAGCTTGAAGAGCTACAGTACTAGCTACACCGAGCGAGAGAGTTGCTTAGGTTTCGAACCCCTTTCTACATTGTGCATGGGCCTCCTTTTATAGCTCAAGGGGTCGCCGACAGGTGTCAACGTAGAGGAGGGTAAAAGTGTAATTTTGGTGGTAGTTGTAACAGTGCGGGAATAGTGCATGAACAGTGGCCTTCACCTAACTTTGACAGTGGGGGACAAGGGCATTAAATGCCCGTCACCGTCGACCACAAAAGTGTCCGTCCATGCTCCTCCGTTCGCCACGACGGTAGCCTCGTCACCGTGGCTCGCCACCGTGTACCCCAGGCTGCACAGCCATCCGCCACGCGTCCCTGGAAGGGCCCCAGGGCGACGCGTGGGCCGATGAGCTGGAGCGCGGGCACACAACATATGTTTCCCCGGCAAGCACCTTGCCGGGGTCTTGATCTTGCTGGGCCCGGGGGCTTGTCGCTCTCCGGGCCCTGCCGGGGCGCATGATGCGCCGAGGCATCTCTTGAGATATGTATTCCTTGGCTCTCCTGGCAAGCTCCTCTTGCCAGGGTCTTGTGTTAATGTGATAACCTTGAGCCCGGTGCGGCCTTCCCGGCAAGCTCCACTTGCCGGGGTCTTGATCTTATGACTTGTATACTTTGTTCTTGAATGGCTTCATAAGGACCGGAAAGGTACTTGGCGAGCACGTGGTAAGCCCTGCCGCGGGAAGCTGCTACTGCCCGTGCACAAGTTGGGGTACTAAGGTACCCCTATCTTAGTACACCGACAGAGAGCTATTCTAACAAGTCATGGTTTAATTTTGGCTCTCTCTAATAGGTGTGTACAGAAAGGATTGATGACTTAAAAAGCAAAACAAAATAATCAAAGACTCGTATCATACAAGACGCTCCAAGCAAAACACATCTCATGTGACAAGTAAAACTATAGTTTCGAGTAAAATACCGATGGTGTCACACCCTACATTTTGTAACATGATATTTGTAACTTTGAAGCATGAAAATTTGGACCAGCAAAAATTTTTAGCATCATTTGACCTTTATTTGGAATTGAGTTTTCTTCATTTGCTTTTTCATGTGCTCATTAAAGTCAACTATGACCTCTTGTAAATTTCATCTCCACACCCAAAACTACTGCCCAATGATCATGCCAAGTGTTATAAGACAATATAGTAATTTCTTACAAAGTTAATTTGGCCAAAAAGTATTTTAAAAAATTAGTTTTCCAAAAACCCCTGAATTGAGATTTGCACTGCAAGTACTTGATTTAGGGTGAGAAAATTATTTCAAAAGGTTTATTTGGGACCTAGTAGTTATAGGATTCCCAGAAACCACAAAGGTAAAATTTTAAAAGTTGTTTTCCTATTTTATTTAAAAGCTTTTTCTTAAGGCCAGAAATGGTCTTTAATAGGGGAAAATTATTTAACTGTTTCAAAAATATTTTCCAAAATTCAGAGAGACTCATAGGACATATATTGTCCATATATAAGAGTTTCAACACTTGGTCATGTTCAAAATAATGGGCTAAACCCTCTAAAACCTTTTCTGGATATTTCAAGCTTTTGAAATATTTACAAAGGAAACTTTCTCCAAAAATTCCAGGGAAATTCTATCATGTCATTTATGACATATTTGATGATCTTGCCAAGTCCCATGCCTTGGGAAGCAAGAAAACCTCCTCAAACCCCTTCATAACCATTCTGTCCATATTTGAAGTTTGAGCAACTTTACATTGCCAAACTTGTCCAAATGCTCTCAAACTTGGTGCACATGCTAGAATGGCCTAATAAGGCACCTAGACCAAATGGCACAAGAATTTGAATAGAGCAACTTGATCAGATCACCTCAAAACCCTTTCTGTTCAAATGCAAATTTGAACAACTTTACATTACCAACTTTTTATCTGGAGCTTCAAACTTTGTGGGCATGATCAATACCCCAAATGATGATGCTACACCAAGTGGTGCATCAAGGGGAGATGATTAGCTTGACTCAATCAGGATGAAACTGTTTCTGTTGATTTCTAGGGTTCACCAAAGTTACATTGGCTAGTTTCTTCAAATGAGCCCAAATTTGGTGAAGCACCCTATTTTCTCATGTCTTTCAACCCTGTCAAGTGCCATGTCAAGTGGACTTCATTTACTTGATCAAGCACTGATCAAACACCTTCTGCAGAAATGCTAAAACCTCCATTTTGACCACTTTCACTTTTCTCCATGGCCTCAACTTCTTACCACAGGCTCATTGGGTTACCAGCTACCTCCAGTAACTCCCCCAGCACCCCAGCTCCATGATTGGAGGGTGAAACCCTTGTTTTACCTTGCTGTACAGCCAGTTTCCACCATGTTACCAGCCCTCTCCCTCTCTCTCTGCACCCCCAGGGCATCCAAGGCCTCAGGGCATTTCTTTACTCCTCCTTCAACGCACTAGACACTGTTGGGCACGCTGGAACGGACCAAACCGGCGAGAGCGCGGCGGTGCCAGTCAAACGCATGCTCTAGAGCGCGCAAACAGTGCACCCCGCACGCTGGCTCCAGCCAATCGCCGATCCCCGACAACCTCGGGCCTCCCCCTCGCGCCAGTCGAGGAGCCTCGACGTCCGCGACCTCCCCGGCGCTGTCCCCCCTCCTCCTGCGCCCTCCAGTGAGCGTCGTCGCACGCGCACCGGCCGCCCGCTTCGGCCATTCTTCTGCCTCACACGTGCGCCCTCCTCTGACGCTCCCCCGCTCCTCCTCTCACCTCAGCTGGACGTGGAGCTAGTCCACGGACCTCCCCGGCGTATTCCCAGGCTCCAGAACCCTCCACAGCCTCGCCTGCAACCTCGCCGGCGCACGGGTCCACGGTGAACCACGGGCGCGGCTATATAAGGCCCTCCCGAGCTTCTCCAACACCCTCACCAGCCTCACACCTCTCCACTGAGACCCCCAACACCACCAGCTCGACCCCAGGAGGTCCCAGTGCTCGGGATCGACCGGAGCTCCGCCGCGTCGGGCCGCCGGCGATCTCGAGGTACGGGCCTCCCCTGCCTCTCCTTCCACTCGTTTCGGAACCGCCGCACCTCACTGACTCTTTCCCCCTCGTTTCCCCTCTCTGTGGCAGTCGGAAACGACCTCGACCACAGCCCTCCGACGAGCTTCCGCCGTCCCACCTCGCCGCCGGTGAACCAGGACTCCCCGCCGTGCCGCACTACCACCACTACAACCGCGACACGACGCTGAGCTCAACCCTGCCCTCCGTTGCCGTCGCCGTGGCCGGAATCCTCGCCGGTGAGCTCGCCGCCGCCGTGGTCGTGGGGTTAGAGATGACAGGCGGGCCCCGCCTGTCATCCCCCCACCTCTCTCCCCCTCCTCTGTGCCGCTGACCCACGGGCCCCGCCCGTCAGGTTTGAAAACCTGACGTGCGCGCGCGCTGGCTCCGTGCGGCTGGGCCAGTCCGTCTGGGCCGTGCACTGTGGCCTTCTCAGGCCCAGTGCACAGGACCCTTTTTCATTTTTCTTTTCTGTTGATGTTTTAAACATTTATACAGAAAAGAATATTGATCCAAATTAAATATTTTCAACTCCTAAAATCTTGTAATATTCCAACCAATTTAATGGTACTACTTTCACTCAAATCCATGAAACTTTTCTGTACTGTTCAAATTTAAATTCAAATTTGAGCAGTATAACTCCTGTTCAAAAATCAATATGTCCTATTCTGTAACTCCAAAACTCCAACTAAGATTTTTTCCCATCTTAGAAATCCCTCTAGTATTTTACAAAAATGAGTTGACATTTTTCTGAGCACTTTGATTTTTCTGTTTTGTTTGTATTCTTATTTTTCCGTTATTATTATGCGACGTATAGATCCCGTATTTGACGAAGTTGCTGTGGAAGAAGAAGGAGAAGGATTTGAAGACTTTGAAGACCAAGCCAATCCAGGCAAGCAGCCCTTTGACCATGATACACTTGTTCCTTGGAACCCGTTTTGTTTCCGATGCATGATGATAGGGTTACGATGGTAACCTAGATGAACCACCACATGATGCATGCTTTATTGTTGATCTTGCTATATGCTAGATGACATGCAATAGATGGTCATGATGCTTATATGATGCATGTGTGATATGAACCATCGTAGTTGGAAACTTTGCATGAACCCATCGGGTGCCCCTAATGCCCGAGGGTGATGAAGTGTTAGGTCATCACTTGAGAAAGAAGTGATGTGTCGGTAATATCATGTGCAAGGTGGAATGATGGATTAGATTTATGTGTGACTACCGTCCCAACCAAACATGTGCAACCACACTACCCCTTATGGGACGGGGCTTTATTGATTACTTAGGTCGATACTAGCATGGTGCCCGCATTACTAGTGACGGGAAGACTTGAGGTCTTTCCCGGGACGGGGTCGTGCTTGGATAGGCGACCATGACTGTTTTCACAGGGCACCAGACACACCGTTGGTCCCTTCGGGTACGCGTGACATTGAATTTGGGCAAGTCCCGTGATCTATTGTTTGTACCCGAGGGCCGTGTGCCAACGAGTGGACTCTATGTTAGTGTCGTCTAAGGAAAGGTAATGACCGGGTGCTTACCCCGGGTACTTGAGGTACCGCGGGTCGTGGATGACACGGAAGTTCCCCGGATCTTGTGGGTAAAGTGCGCAACCTCTGCAGAGTGTAAAACTATTCGAATAGCCGTGTCCACGGTCATGGACAGTTGGGTGGTGCTACTTAAACTATGTCCAGAATTTTACTTCATCGGTGTTGGAATGTGTGTGATAAGTCAAGGATGGTGACTTGACTCGATGAGTTGAATCATATTCATGTTGAAATCGGTAACCTGTTTTCAAGGTTACGCGAGGTTATTGATGCATAAACTTGATGATAGCATATTGTTCTAGCTTTCTGCTAGATTGTTCATTATTATTCCATTGCATTGTTACCACATCATGGGTTGCTTGCGAGTACATTCAAAGTACTCATTGGCTTGCCACTGGTTATTTAATTGGCCAGGCATGGAAGAACAGGATTATGAGGAAGAGTTCTTTGGAGACGATCATGCGAACTAGGACGCTATCCCAGTCAGAATGCATGTAGGGTTAAGGCAGATGGCATGGGTTCTACCCGTTTACCGAAGACTTCCGCTACTTGAGTTATTTGCTATTCAGCCCGTGAGGTTCTATCTATGTAAGACTTGGCCATAATGGCATTAATTCGTGTAAGACTATTTGTATGGATGTAAGACTCTTGTTATTTCAGCTTCTGTGTGTTCAGTGAGCATTGATCTCTGGGATCACTGTACACGTGCATTTGGTGATCTCGACTTCTAAGTCGGGGTCCCCACAGAGCTGGTATCAGAGCCATCCTGACTGTAGGAAGCCTTAGTTAGCATGGGCGTTAGTTAGTTGAGACCCCTTTTCAAAACCTTCTGAACCTCTCCTTTTCTAAACCTGAGATTTCATCAGCTTATTAACCCCTCCTATTCCACCTTTGTAGATGGCCGCTGTACCCGAAGAGCACCTGACCACTGGGTTTCCCTTACTTCTCGAGGATAGCCTCCAGGAGTGTCAGTTCCACCGAGCACCCATCCTCACCTACCTTGAGCATTGGGTGAGCGATACTGAGGTGGAGTACCATGTGGAAGTGATCGTGAAGGCAAACGATCCTCCCACAAGTTGGTTCTTCGAGGGACCCCAGATGGCAACACTACCACTCGTTGTCGAGGCTGCTGCACTCAAGGCACTAACCCGTCTCCGCGAGCTTCTTCCGGAGATGGCAGCCAAGATGGCAACTCGCTTCTTACCTTACCGGAAGGAAGGTGACGAAGAAAGCAGCGCACTAGCCCCTCCACTGAAGGAAGGACTCTCGCTTCGGTTCCAGACCTACTTCAGTCTATGTGCCGACAGCCTGGCACAAGACTTGGCCTCGGAATCAATGAAGCTTCGAGAAGAAGTTTACAAGACCAAGGCACTTCTTCGTCGAGCTCAAGAGAAGGCAAACAGGATCAAGAAGGAAGGAGCACCTTCTGGACAATCCGCTATCGCATATCGAGGCGGAAGGCCCTCCGAGGATGTGTCTTCCAAGGGTGAAGAACCACCTCGGCGACGCCGGATGACGGCAAGGGAATACCGCAAGCTTTTCCCTGCACCACCGTCGAAGCACCGTCGTATCCAACTCCTCCACTCCCCCACTCCCTCCAGCGACAAGGGAGCCCAGACAGATGAAGACAAGGAGGAAGACCCAGAAGAGCCGGAATACGCGACCGAGCATTCCGCCGCTTAGGCATTATTCGCTACTCGGATATGCCAGTTGTAACCCCTACGGTAGGATAGGTCGTGTAACCCCTATGCGCAGTCGAGTCCTTGTATGGTTCATATGAAACCATCTAGCGTTTGCTTTTGTTGTGTCTGGATGTATGTCGTATTCTTCCTTCGGGAAGGTGTAAACGACTACATCACCCATTTGGATTTTAATGGATATGTTTTGGCCTCTCGGCCCTTGCATGATTTGATTTAGTGTCACACCCACCCCCTTACTAGGCACCCATCTTTCTTGCTTTCCCTCTTCCGAGTCATGAGACCTTTTACCGCTCCAACAGGATGCCTGTTGTAACTCGTACTGGTACCTCTACCCAGCAGCCCGAAGCCGGAGCATCCTCTCAGCCAGAGGCAGGCCACGACCAAACCAACGACCAAGCTCCACCACCACCTCCTCCAAGCATGGACATGGCTCAGCTTCTCCAAGCTTTCCGAGAGGAACGCGAAGCCAACACTGCAGCTCTCCAGCTGATTGCTCAGGCTGTCACCAACAACCGCCAGCCGGCGGGGAATGGCAATGGACGTTCCACGTTGGCAGAGTTCAAGAAGCATGCACCGCCAACCTTCATCGAGACTGTTGAACCCCTGGATGCAGACGACTGGGTCCGTTCCATTGAGGATATATTGGAACTAGTCGGATGCACCGAAGATCACGAGAAGGTGGCTTATGCAGCCCACTGCCTCGGGGGAACTGCAAGAGCTTGGTGGGATGGATTCAAGGCCATGCATGCTGAACAAGACATCACTTGGGTTAACTTCAAGGCAGAATTCCGCAAGGCCCACATTCCTTCCGGAATTATGGCTATCAAAAAGCGTGAGTTCCGAGCCCTAAAGCAAGGAAGTGGCACTGTCAAGGAGTACATGCAGAAGTTCAGTGTCCTGTCAAGGTATGCCCCTGAAGATGTCAGCACTGATGCTGCCAAAAGGGAACGCTTCATGGAAGGCCTTAATCAGACTCTGCAATACTCGTTTGTCGTGTGCGACTGCCCGTCTTTCCCTGACCTGGTGAACAAGGCACTCATGCTTGAAGACAAGCGGCGTGCTTTGGAAGACACTCGCAAGCGCAAGCTGGTCAGTAAGGGAAGTTCCAGCAACCAGAAGCCTCGTCCGTGGCAGTCAGCCCCGGCCAAGCCAACCTATCAGCAGCCAAGAGCTCCTGCACCTCGTGCCAATCCTCAGCCTCAGCAGTATGCCAACCCCAGGCCAGCTTTCAACCCCAATACCAGTGGTGGCAACAAGATCAACACTCCAAACCAAGTCACTTGCTTTGGATGTGGTCAGCCTGGACACATCTCCAGAGTGTGCCCCAACAAGAAGCCTGATGCCCCGCGCCCCAATGCGCAGAACCAGGGACAAGGCCGTGGAATGCCACCAAGGAACCCAGCTCCTCGCAATCCACCGAACTATGGGAAGGGGCGTGTGAATCACGTCACTGCTGAAGAAGCCCAGGAAGATCCGGACGTCGTACTGGGTACGTTCCTTGTCAACTCAGCACCTGCAACTGTCTTCTTTGATTCTAGAGCAACGCATTCATTTGTCACTCAAAGATTTGCATTAAAAAGTGGCATGACCCCTACACCCCTGAATAACCCTATGGTGGTACAAACCCCCGGAGCCGAGATGAGAGCCAAGATAGGCTGTAAAGGAGTCAGTATTACCATTAACGGTGTAGACTTCCTAGCAGACCTTATCATCCTGAGATCGCAAGGCTTGGATGTGATCTTAGGGATGGATTGGCTCAGTAAGCACCAAGGCTTGTTAGACTGTGCCAATCGGACAGTCACTGTGACCAATGACCAAGGAGTCGAAGTCAAGTTTTCCCCCAACTCCTCTTCCGCTCAAGCCGCTAAAGTCAACTGTCTGTCTGAAGTTGGGCTAGATCAAGTACCGGTGGTATGTGAGTATCCTGATGTCTTTCCGGATGAACTACCGGGAATGCCCCCTGACCGTGACATTGAGTTCATCATCGAGCTCGTGCCCGGAGCAGGACCCATCTATAAGAAGCCTTATCGAATGGGGACGGAAGAATTAGCCGAGTTGAAGAAGCAGCTAGAAGAGCAGCTAAAGAAGGGATTTATCCGCCCGAGTGCCTCCCCTTGGGGATCTCCTGTTCTGTTTGTGGCAAAGAGGGACGGTACCATCTGCTTATGCATTGATTATCGTTCCCTCAATGAAGTTACAATCAAGAACAAGTATCCACTTCCCAAGATCGAAGATCTGTTTGATCAACTCGGCGGAGCCAAGGTATTCTCCAAGATCGACCTCAGATCTGGGTATTACCAGATGAAGATCAGACCCCAAGATATTCCAAAGACAGCATTCGTAACCAGATATGGCCTGTACGAGTGCACGGTCATGTCCTTTGGGTTAACCAATGCCCCAGCTTACTTCATGTATCTCATGAATAAAGTCTTCATGGAATATTTGGACAAGTTCGTTGTTGTCTTCATTGATGACATTCTTGTGTTCTCGAAGTCGGAGGAAGAGCATGAGCAGCATCTGAGGATGGTCCTAGACAAGCTTCGTGAGCACCAACTGTATGCCAAATTCAGCAAGTGTGAGTTCTGGCTGCATAAAGTTGGATTCTTAGGTCATGTCTTGACCGAGGAAGGGTTATCTGTTGATCCTGCAAAAATCGAAGCTGTGACCCAATGGCAAACTTCAACGACCGTCAAGGAAGTCAGAAGCTTCCTCGGATTAGCGGGCTATTACCGCAAGTTCGTGGAAGGATTCTCTAGCATTGCACGACCAATGACTCAGCTCCTCAAGAAGGACAAGAAGTTTGAGTGGACGCCAAAATGCGAAGAGAGCTTCCAAGAGCTCAAGAAGAGATTGACCACCGCCCCAGTTCTGGCAACACCTGATATTCACAAGGAGTTCGTGATATATTGTGATGCCTCTCGAACCGGATTGGGAAGCGTTCTGATGCAAGAAGGCCGCGTCATAGCATACCTCTCCAGGCAGCTACGACCCCATGAGGAGAACTACGCTACTCATGATCTGGAGCTAGCGGCTGTAGTTCATGCCTTGAAGACATGGCGGCATTACCTCCTAGGGAAACGGTGTGAGATTTACACAGACCACAAAAGTCTGAAGTACATTTTCACCCAAAAGGAATTGAACATGAGGCAGCGGAGATGGTTGGAACTCATCAAGGATTATGACCTCAGTGTTCAATATCACCCTGGGAAGGCTAACGTGGTGGCCGATGCCTTAAGCAGGAAGGCTTGCTCTTTGAATGTCATTACTCAAGAGAGGCAGCCAGCCTTGTTTAAGGAGATCGAACAATTCAGTTTGGAATTGGTCACCCCCGGATTTCTGGATCATTTGGAAGTCAGACCGACCCTGCTGGACGACGTCAAGAAGGCTCAAGATGGACACGCAAGCATAGAAGGTATCAAGAAGAAGATGAAGTTGGGCAAGGCCCTGGGATTCTCCGAAGACGAGCACGGGATTGTTTGGTACAAAGGTCGTCTCTGCGTACCAAACAACATCGAGCTGAAGACGCTGATTCTGCAAGAAGCCCACGACACTCCGTATTCCATCCACCCCGGAGGAACCAAGATGTACCAAGATTTGAAGGCACGATTCTGGTGGCACGGTATGAAGAGAGAGATTGCAACCTATGTTGCAAAGTGTGATGTGTGCCAAAGGGTCAAGGCTGAATATCAGCGACCTGCTGGATTGCTTCAATCGCTCCAAGTTCCTGAGTGGAAGTGGGATAAAGTCAGAATGGACTTCATCACTGGATTACCAAGGTCGAATAGAGGACATGACTCTATATGGGTCATAGTCAATCATTTGACCAAGGTGGCCCATTTCATTCCTGTCAAGACCACTTATGATGGCAACCGGCTGGCAGCTCTCTACATTGACCGAATCGTAAGTCTTCACGGTGTTCCCAAGGAGATTGTGTCAGATCGAGGAACCCAGTTCACCTCAAGATTTTGGAAGAAGTTCCAAGAAGCCTTGGGAACCAAGTTGTCTTTCAGCACAGCTTTCCACCCACAGACCGGAGGTCAAACAGAGCGAGTCAATCAGATTCTCGAAGACATGCTCCGAGCCTGTGTCCTGGCATATGGAGCCAAGTGGGAAGACTGTCTCCCTTTTGCCGAGTTCTCCTATAACAACAGTTACCAGTCAAGCCTTCAGATGGCACCATTTGAGGTGTTGTATGAACGCAGATGTCGCACACCCCTCAACTGGTCAGAGACTGGAGAAGGACTAGTCTTTGGACCGGATAATCTCCGCGCAGCAGAAGAGCAAGTCCAACTAGTCAGAGAGCGATTAAAGGCAGCCAAGTCAAGGCAGAAGAGTTATGCTGACACTCGACGCCGAGACATGAGTTTCCATGTTGGGGACCATGTGTACCTGCGGGTAACTCCTCTGAAGGGAACCAAGCGTTTCCACGTCAAGGGGAAGCTCGCACCAAGGTTCATTGGACCCTTTGAGATCACTGCACGACGAGGAGAAGTGGCTTATCAGTTGGAACTACCACCTGAGCTATCCGATGTGCACAATGTGTTCCATGTGTCACAACTCCGGAAGTGTCTCCAAGTTCCAGACAAGCCCAATCTCTACAAGGATGTGGATCACCAAGCCATTGATCTGCAGCCTGATCTGACCTACCGCGAGAAGCCCATTCGTATTCTGGATGAAGCAGAACGACGTACGCGGAGCCGTACCATCAAATACTTCAAGGTCCAGTGGAGCAACCACACCGAAGCAGAAGCAACCTGGGAACGAGAAGACTACCTCAGATCCGAGTTTCCCGACCTCTTTTAAGCCCTAGTTTAGGAATCTCGGGGACGAGATTCTTGTAAGGGGGGTAGGTCTGTCACACCCTGCATTTTGTAACATGATATTTGTAACTTTGAAGCATGAAAATTTGGACCAGCAAAATTTTTTATCATCATTTGACCTTTATTTGGAATTGAGTTTTCTTCATTTGCTTTTTCATGTGCTCATTAAAGTCAACTATGACCTCTTGTAGATTTCATCTCCACACCCAAAACTACTGCCCAATGATCATGCCAAGTGTTATAAGACAATATAGTAATTTCTTACAAAGTTAATTTGGCCAAAAAGTATTTTATAAAATTAGTTTTCCAAAAACCCCTGAATTGAGATTTGCACTGCAAGTACTTGATTTAGGGTGAGAAAATTATTTCAAAAGGTTTATTTGGGACCTAGTAGTTATAGGATTCCCAGAAACCACAAAGGTAAAATTTTAAAAGTTATTTTCCTATTTTATTTAAAAGCTTTTTCTTAAGGCCAGAAATGGTCTTTAATAGGGGAAAATTATTTAACTGTTTCAAAAATATTTGCCAAAATTTAGATAGACTCATAGGACATATATTGTCCATATATAAGAGTTTCAACACTTGGTCATGTTCAAAATAATGGGCTAAACCCTCTAAAACCCTTTCTGGATATTTCAAGCTTTTGAAATATTTACAAAGGAAACTTTCTCCAAAAATTCCAGGGAAATTCTATCATGTCATTTATGACATATTTGATGATCTTGCCAAGTCCTCATAACCATTCTGTCCATATTTGAAGTTTGAGCAACTTTACATTGCCAAACTTGTCCAAATGCTCTCAAACTTGGTGCACATGCTAGAATGGCCTAATAAGGCACCTAGACCAAATGGCACAAGAATTTGAATAGAGCAACTTGATCAGATCACCTCAAAACCCTTTCTGTTCAAATGCAAATTTGAACAACTTTACATTACCAACTTTTTATCTGGAGCTTCAAACTTTGTGGGCATGATCAATACCCCAAATGATGATGCTACACCAAGTGGTGCATCAAGGGGACATGATTAGCTTGACTCAATCAAGATGAAACTGTTTCTGTTGATTTCTAGGGTTCACCAAAGTTACATTGGCTAGTTTCTTCAAATGAGCCCAAATTTGGTGAAGCACCCTATTTTCTCATGTCTTTCAACCCTGTCAAGTGCCATGTCAAGTGGACTTCATTTACTTGATCAAGCACTGATCAAACACCTTCTGCAGAAATGCTAAAACCTCCATTTTGACCACTTTCACTTTTCTCCATGGCCTCAACTTCTTACCACAGGCTCATTGGGTTACCAGCTACCTCCAGTAACTCCCCCAGCACCCCAGATCCATGATTGGAGGGTGAAACCCTTGTTTTACCTTGCTGTACAGCCAGTTTCCACCATGTTACCAGCCCTCTCCCTCTCTCTCTGCACCCCCAGGGCATCCAAGGCCTCAGGGCATTTCTTTACTCCTCCTTCAACGCACTAGACACTGTTGGGCACGCTGGAACGGACCAAACCGGCGAGAGCGCGGCGGTGCCAGTCAAACGCACGCTCTAGAGCGTGCAAACAGTGCACCCCGCACGCTGGCTCCAGCCAATCGCCGATCCCCGACAACCTCGGGCCTCCCCCTCGCGCTTGTCGAGGCGCCTCGACGTCCGCGACCTCCTCGGCGCTGTCCCCCCTCCTCCTGCGCCCTCCAGTGAGCGTCGTCGCACGCGCACCGGCCGCCTGCTTCGGCCATTCTTCTGCCTCACACGCGCGCACTCCTCTGACGCTCCCCCGCTCCTCCTCTCACCTCAACTGGACGTGGAGCTAGTCCACGGACCTCCCCGGCGTGTTCCCAGGCTCCAGAACCCTCCACAGCCTCGCCTGCAACCTCGCCGGCGCACGGGTCCACGGTGAACCACGGGCGCGGCTATATAAGGCCCTCCCGAGCTTCTCCAACACCCTCACCAGCCTCACACCTCTCCACTGAGACCCCCAACACCACCAGCTCGACCCCAGGAGGTCCCAGTGCTCGGGATCGACCGGAGCTCCGCCGCGTCGGGCCGCCGGCGATCTCGAGGTACGGGCCTCCCCTGCCTCTCCTTCCACTCGTTTCGGAACCGCCGCACCTCACTGACTCTTTCCCCCTCGTTTCCCCTCTCTGTGGCAGTCGGAAACGACCTCGACCACCGCCCTCCGACGAGCTTCCGCCGTCCCACCTCGCCGCCGGTGAACCAGGACTCCCCGTCGTGTCGCACTACCACCACTACAACCGCGACACGACGCTGAGCTCAACGCTGCCCTCCGTTGCCGTCGCCGTGGCCGGAATCCTCGCCGGTGAGCTCGCCGCCGCCGTGGTCGTGGGGTTAGAGATGACAGGCGGGCCCCGCCTGTCATCCCCCCACCTCTCTCCCCCTCCTTTGTGCCGCTGACCCACGGGCCCCGCCCGTCAGGTTTGAAAACCTGACGTGCACGCGCGCTAGCTCCGTGCGGCTGGGCCAGTCCGTCTGGGCCATGCACTGTGGCCTTCTCAGGCCCAGTGCACAGGACCCTTTTTCATTTTTCTTTTCTGTTGATGTTTTAAACATTTATACAGAAAAGAATATTGATCCAAATTAAATATTTTCAACTCCTAAAATCTTGTAATATTCCAACCTATTTAATGGTACTACTTTCACTCAAATCCATGAAACTTTTATGTACAGTTCAAATTTAAATTTAAATTTGAGTAGTATAACTCCTGTTCAAAAATCAATATGTCCTATTCTGTAACTCCAAAACTCCAACTAAGATTTTTCCCCATCTTAGAAATCCCTCTAGTATTTTACAAAAATGAGTTGACATTTTTCTGAGCACTTTGATTTTTCTGTTTTGTTTGTATTCTTATTCTTCCGTTATTATTATGCGACGTATAGATCCCGTATTTGACGAAGTTGCTGTGGAAGAAGAAGGAGAAGAATTTGAAGACTTTGAAGACCAAGCCAATCCAGGCAAGCAGCCCTTTGACCATGATACACTTGTTCCTCGGAACCCGTTTTGTTTCCGATGCATGATGATAGGGTTACGATGGTAACCTAGATGAACCACCACATGATGCATGCTTTATTGTTGATCTTGCTATATGCTAGATGACATGCAATAGATGGTCATGATGCTTATATGATGCATGTGTGATATGAACCCTCGTAGTTGGAAACTTTGCATGAACCCATCGGGTGCCCCTAATGCCCGAGGGTGATGAAGTGTTAGGTCATCACTTGAGAAAGAAGTGATGTGCCGGTAATATCATGTGCAAGGTGGAATGATGGATTAGATTTATGTGTGACTACCGTCCCAACCAAAAATGTGCAACCACACTACCCCTTATGGGACGGGGCTTTATTGATTACTTAGGTCGATACTAGCATGGTGCCCGCATTACTAGTGACGGGAAGACTTGAGGTCTTTCCCGGGACGGGGTCGTGCTTGGATAGACGACCATGACTGTTTTCACAGGGCACCGGACACACCGTTGGTCCCTTCGGGTACGCGTGACATTGAATTTGGGCAAGTCCCGTGATCTATTGTTTGTACCCGAGGGCCGTGTGCCAACGAGTGGACTCTATGTTAGTGTCGTCTAAGGAAAGGTAATGACCGGGTGCTTACCCCGGGTACTTGAGGTACCGCGGGTCGTGGATGACACGAAAGTTCCCCGGATCTTGTGGGTAAAGTGCGCAACCACTGCAGAATGTAAAACTATTCGAATAGCCGTTTCCACGGTCATGGACAGTTGGGTGGTGCTACTTAAACTATGTCCAGAATTTTACTTCATCGGTGTTGGAATGTGTGTGATAAGTCAAGGATGGTGACTTGACTCGATGAGTTGAATCATATTCATGTTGATATCGGTAACCTGTTTTCAAGGTTACGCGAGGTTATTGATGCATAAACTTGATGATAGCATATTGTTCTAGCTTTCTGCTAGATTGTTCATTATTATTCCATTGCATTGTTACCACATCATGGGTTGCTTGCGAGTACATTCGAAGTACTCATTGGCTTGCCACTGGTTATTTAATTGGCCAGGCATGGAAGAACAAGATTATGAGGAAGAGTTCTTTGGAGACGATCATGCGAACTAGGACGCTATCCCGGTCAGAATGCCTGTAGGGTTAAGGCAGATGGCATGGGTTCTACCCGTTTACCGAAGACTTCCGCTACTTGAGTTATTTGCTATTCAGCCCGTGAGGTTCTATCTATGTAAGACTTGGCCATAATGGCCTTAATTCGTGTAAGACTATTTGTATGGATGTAAGACTCTTGTTATTTCAGCTTCTGTGTGTTCAGTGAGCATTGATCTCTGGGATCACTGTACACGTGCATTCGGTGATCTCGACTTCTAAGTCGGGGTCCCCACAGATGGTCGTTAGAAGAAAGAGGGGATGCCACTCGGGGGCATTTCCAAGCTTAGTCGCTTGCTTCTCTTTTACATAATGGCTTGGGATGTCGGGGCATCCCCAAGCTTAGGCTCATCTTACTCCTTATTCCTTCATCCATCGTAAGATAACCCAAAACTTGAAAACTTCAATCACACAAAACTCAACAAAACTTTCGTGAGATCTGTTAGTATGAGAAAACAAATCACTACTATAAGTATTGTAGCAAACCAATTCATATTTTGTATTTGTATTATATCTATTGTATTCCAACTTTTCTATGGCAAAAACTCATCAAAGAAAACCACGGAATCATCAAAACAAGCACATAAGACAATAAAAACAGAATCTGTTAAAAACAGAACAGTGTGTAGTAATGTGGAAGTTTCGAATACTTCTGTAACTCTAAAAATCTTGAAAAAATAGGGCCGCGTGGGAAATTAGTATATTAATCTTCTTCAAAAATAATCAACAAAAAATAGCTCTTCTGTTAAAAATGAGAATTTTTCTCGTGAGCACAAAAGTTTCTATTTTTTCAGCAAGATCAAATCTACCAACACCCAACATGATCCTAAGGCTTTGCTTGGCACAAACCTTTATTCAAACCACAAAAACACATCTAAGCAGAGGTATTAAAGGTTTTTTTATTGAAAACAGCAAGGAAATCAAAAAGCAAAAAGATACAAGTTGGGTTGCCTCCCAACAAGCGCTATCGTTTTACGCCATTAGCTAGGCATGATACCAAGATTTCAAGTGTTATCATCCTTGTTGGATGTTCCATAAGTTGCCCTCATTATAGATTCATAAGGCAATTTGATCTTGGTTCTAGGGAAGTGTTCTGTCGTGGAATTAGCACGGCAGATGTCCTAGCAAAATGTCGGGGAAACTGATCCACGAGCACCTATGGGGACCGGCGGACCGAGCCCCTTTCGGTTCGGCGGGGGCGGAGATCGCACGAAGAGCGGATCGAGGCGAAGCACACGAGCAGTTTACCCAGGTTCGGGCCGCATGGATGCATAAAACCCTACTCCTGCTTTGTGGTTTGCATTGAGTTCTTGCTCGGGAGCGATGAGTGCTACAGTACACACCAGCAGCTAACGAGACCGAGCGTGACTGTTCCTCTGCTTCGAACCCCCCTCTACGTTGCGCATGGGCCTCCTTTTATATGCTCAAGGGGTCACCGACAGGTGGCAACGTAGACAAGGGTAAAAATGGAAAGGTGTTGTGGTTGGTACAACTACCTGTACAGTGTATCATACCTAACCCTGACGGTAGGGGACAAGGGCATTAAATGCCCATTGGCGTCGCCCAAACAGTGCAAAAAAAGGGACCGTCAGGGACGCCACCGTTCGCCACGACGGCAACCTTGTCAGTGCCGCTTGCCACCGCGCACCGCTCGCTGCACAGCCTCCCGCCACGTACGCCTGGAAGGGTCCTAGAGCGTAGGTACAGAGTGGTAGCTTGCCGCGGCAAGCGCCTTGCCGCGGTCGTTGTCTTGTCGCGTCTGGGAGCTTGTCGCTCACCGGGCCTTGCCGGGACGCGTGGCGCGTCGCGGCAAGTTCCGTGAGATGCCTTGGTTGGCCTTCCCGGCGAGCTCCTCTCGCCGGGGTCTTGTGCCTTCAATGGCCTTCCCGGCAAGCCCCTCTTGCCGGGGCCTTGTCTCCTTGGCTTGAATACTTTGTTCTTGAATGGCTCCAAAGGAACCACGGAGGACCTTGGCGGTCACCCGGCAAGCCTTGCCGCGGGGTGCTGCGACTGCCCGTGCACAAGTTCGGGATACTAGGGTACCCCTACTCTAGTACACCGACAGGAGCCCCCGGGCCTGGGCCATACACGGTGCTGAGCGCTGTTGGGTCAGGACCAAAACAGGGCACGGGCACGCGCGGCCTGGGTTACGCCGTATCTCATTCCGTATCCACCGCGCCCTCCCCGAACGGCACGCGTTGATTGCGGCGTCGTGGGAGAGATCGTGGGCGGTTTATTTATTCGGAAAGGCGGAACGTCCGCCCCCTCCCTCCTTATAAGCAGGGGAAACAAGGGCAGTTCGCCCATCCGCCCGTTGCTACTCCAACCTCGAAAACCTCCGTCGCTGCCCTTCTTCTCAAAGCTGAAAGAGAGTAGCGCTCCGCCCCCCATCGCCACCGGCACCACCAACGCCGTCGACCTCCCTCACCACTTCCGCCATGGCTCCGAAAGCCGAGAAGGGGAAGGGCGTGAAATCGGCCAAGGCGCAGCGGCTCATGGCGCTGCGAAAGGAGCGGGCAATCTCCCCCCCCCCCCAAGCTTGTCGCGAAGGAGCTGAGGGAGTACTATTACCTCTTCTGGTCGGGGGAGACGCGGGCGCACCCGCGCACGAAGGTACTTCTAGCCGTCGCTTGGAAAATGGCTCCAACTGGATATCCCTTCTTTGCCTTGTTCTTCTACTGCGGGCTCTGCCCGCCCTTCTCTGAGTTTTTCTGTGATATTATGAACACCTACGGGTTCCGCCTCCTTGACTTCACCCACAATGCCATTCTGACCATGGCAGTTTTCGCACATCTCTATGAAAACTTTGCCGGAGTCTATCCCAATGTAGCCCTTTTTCTCCACTTCTTTATGCCCCGAGTTGAGAGAGGAGAGCCTTTATCTGGCGGAGTCTCCTGGATCTCGAGGTCCGGCAAGAAGGACGCTTATCTGGAGGGAGAGCTCCGTAGCAAGTGGGAGGAGTGGAGAGCAAACTGGTGCTGGATTGTCGAGGAGAACCTGCAGCCGTTTACCGCCCGGCGCCAAGCCCCAGTGGTGCGCAGCAGCGATTGGAGCAACGTGGCCCCGGAAGACGATAGGCTAAAGATTGTCGTTGCCCGGATCCTACGCCTCAGGCTTGCCGGGCTCACTGTAGGCGCAGTTGGCGCAGATTTCCTTCGCCGCCGCATCGCCCCCCTGCAGGACAGGAAGAGACCCGCTGATGGCTTCTCGCCCCTCGTTGGTTACCCCAAGTGGAAGGTTTGAGATGCAGTGTAGCGGAAGTTTTCCCTTGGCAAAGATACCAAGGATCGATTTCCCCTGAGACTCCCAGTTTCAACAAGAAGCTGTCAACTGCTAACGGCGCCAGATATTAGCAATCAACGTGGACCTGCACACAGATACAAATAACTTTGCTCCCAACGAGTACAGAGAGGTTGTCAATCCCTCCAGCCTTGTCGTTTACAAAGGATCAAACGCAAGTGATAATAGTGATAGGTATTGCTGCAAATAGTAAATAAAAGCGGAAAGTAAATAGAGGATGTAATCAGTGATGGTAATATGGACCGGGGTCCCATGATGTTCACTGGTGATGTCTCTCTCCCAAAAGACGATAAAACAGCTATGTGAGGTAAACGAATTACAGCTGGGCAATTGACAGAATTATGTGCGCAAACCAATGCTAACTATGTTGCAAGAAAGGTAGAGTTTCAAAGCATAGGCGGTACGCCAAGGCAAGTAGTCCGAAATCCATCTGCATCTACTACTAATCATCCACCTTGAGATATCTATCCAGAACATCTCGCTGGTATTAAGTTGCGAGTCCCACCCATAGTGTAAACTCAAAGCAACAGACAACTGCATTAAAAGAACTTTGCGTAAAGTAAACAATCCTTGCACCCGCAGGCACAAGCACCGTTGTTTTCCCCCTTGTGGCAACAGCACATCCCCTAGACTCATGTTTCTTTCACTCAAGCTAGTCATCGAGGGGCATGAACCCACAATCGAGCATAACGTTCCCTCTTCGAGTCACTACCTACTACTTGGCCAAAGCAATAAATAGCAACGGAGAACATGCAAGAATTACTTACGAACATAAATATAAAAGAGGTAAATCAAATATATTACTCAAACACAATCTGAACATAATCTCACAATCCATCGGATCCTAGCAAACTCATCATAGCAACAGCATAAGGATTACATATGTGCCTCGATCATGTAGGGCAGCTCACGAGGTCTAATTAGTGAAGCACAAGAAGGGGAGGAGAACATCACATAGCTACTGGTCATGGACCCATGGTCCAAGGGAGACTACTCACAACTCATCCGGGAGGCGTCCATGGTGGTGGAGAGGCTCCCGGTGGTGATCCTCCCCTCCGGCAGGGTGCCGGGAAGAGTTCTCCTGGTGCTCCCGATCTTAGAAGCGTGGCGGCGGCGGAACAGAGATGAGATCGCGAAAAAGGGTTCCCGTATCGAGGGTTTCGGGACGCGTGTTAAATATATGCCAAAGGGGGGCACCAGTGGAGGCCTGGGGGGCCCAGGCGCGCCCCCGTCGCGGCCAGGAGGGGGGCCGCGCCACCAGGGCGCCTGGAGCCCTGGTGGCCCCCCTCCCGCTCTACTTTTTGCTGCTGGGAAGCTTCTGGAACGTTGATTTTTTATATAATTTTTCCGGGATTTTTCTGGAAGTTTACGTGATGGGAAAACCTGAAATACAAAAATAGCAGAAAACAGAAACTGGCACTGGGGTGCACTGAGTTAATAGGTTAGTCCAAATATGATCAAAAGTGTATGGAAGTGTATAAATATCATAGCAATATCACCCAAAAGAGGCATGGAGCAAGCAGAAATTATAGATACGTTTTGGACGTATCAACATCCCCAAGCTTAATTCCTGCTCGCCCTCAAGTAGGTAAATGATAACAAGAATAATTTCTGTGGTGACATGCTATTAACCATATAGGACTTTTCATAGTCATATGACAAAAGCTTACTGAGACAATGAATCTGTAGTAATTAAGTTGCCTCATGAGAAAATCACAAAGAACTGAAAGTTTTACAATATGATACTGAAACATCAAATAGATTTGTAATGAGCATGGTGTGCAAATATGATAAAGTGATATCTCGCTTGCCCCCTTTAGGGGAGCAAAACATAAATGCAGGAGCACCTCCAAGGTTTAAGTGATGACTAGATACAATGATTTCAGAATAAACGATATCACAATCATGCAAAAGACAATGCTACTTTGGGACAATGCACATTACACTCAGAATGACAATCATGCTCTTAATAGTTGGTGCTTTAAAAGAAGGTGGAGACTCTCGAACCGTGGCTTTTGTTGGCAAGGTTGAAAACCCGTAGTCGGAAACAAAGACAAAACATGTACCAGAGCTCTTGGTCTTAAAAACAGATGTAATAATTATTATTATTTTAGATTATGCATGTTCCGTCAACGAATGCTAGCAGACAACTCAAACACTTCTTGACATGGACAAGTTTCGAGGAACGGCTCCCGAATGAGGACGATCACATCCTCTTAATCTCCTTTGTTTATCACTGCCAAAGTTTTTTGATTTCTCATGAACAAAGCATGAAGGAGGGTTTGTTTGTTATATTATTTTTGAGCCGGCCGCACTCTATGCCAGTTCCTTCTCGTATTATGGGTTTGCACATTAGACATGCAATCCCGGGGTGAAGCTTGTCCAACTTAAAAAGATCATGAATTAACTACTACTTCCTCATGAACTAAAACAGAGGCACAAAATAGGAATGCTTTTTTGTATAATTTCGAGATGGTACATGAAAGTCTTCGTTAGGAATGGCAGGTAAATACCATGTATAGGAAGGTATGGTGGACTCATATGGCATAACTGGTTTAAAAGAATTTGGATGCACAAGCTGTCAGTCCGCTTAGTACAGGTGGAGGTTAGCAAAAGACTGGGAGCGACCAACTAAAAGAGCAATGACGGTCATAATCATGCAGAGCGACAAAGCAACATTGAATCAGGCATGGAAGTTATATCGCTACTCAGAAATAAAGATCATCAAGGCTTGACAGACTTTCTTTACAGTCTTAAATATGCGTGAGCATACGCCAAGTCAATCAAAATAAATTCTTGAAGGAAGATATTACTAAACCATACCACATCATAGGAAAACAAATCATGTTGGTACTCCAATAACACATTGGGAAACCCCCCAGCTATTTGAGACTAACCATAAGAAACATGAACTACTAAGCACCATTATGCACGTAGCATTTTTATCATAGACATATCAACCAATGCAACAGAAGCAAACTCTCTTAATAAGATAAGCATGATAACTAAAGAGAGTTCAAGCAACCAACTAAACAAAAGCTCTTTAAAAAGATAAGCATGAAAACTAAGAGCTAAGCATGATAGTAGCTATTGAAAGACAAAGAACATACACAGCAAAGATAAACATGAAAATTCTATGTTGTGTTCTAGGTTGAAGTGGAGCGTGTTTCTATCCCACACAAAGAAAGCTGAGTTCCGACTCGTTATGAAAAGCAAGCAAAGCTAACGAAAACTAAAAAGGAAAACTAAAAGCAAGACGCTCCAAGCATAGCACATAACACATGAAGTGATAAAAATATAGTGGAACGAAAGACGAACTGATAATGTTGATGGAGAAGGGGATGCACGGGGGCATCCCCAAGCTTAGACGCTTGAGTCTCCTTGAATATTTCTTAGGGGTGCATGGGGGCATCCCCAAGCTTGAGCGTTTGACACTCCTGAATCTTTTTATCATCTTCCCTCGCACACTTGAAAACTCCCTTCATACATAACTCATCATAATCTGATTAGCGAGGTTAGAACCCATAATAAAATAATTGTTCCTTGCTGGAAATAAGGATATTCTTGAAGGTCTACTGTTTCTCAAGATTGCCAAAAGGTTTTTGCAAAGAAAAAGCAAGCTCAAGGTTTGCAAAATGAAGGAAAGGCAAAACGGGACAGAATCTATGAAAAACAGAACAGCAGGTAGTAAATGATTTTTTCGGGGCACGTCTGCAACTCTAATCAAAAAACTCAGAACAGATGCACGAAAGACAATTGTATAGAGCACGCTGTCGAAGAAATTCAGATCAAAAAGATGATCTGGTGATTTTATACGAAATTTTCTATCCAAGGATAGAATCTGTTTCCTGGACAGCACGTCACAACTTTTGAACTTTCTTGCAATCAGAGGCTACACTTGGCACAAAGTTGAAAAGTAAAGATACAATGATGATGCTACTGTAGTAACAACATCAAGACACTACAAAAGCAAAATAAAATTTTATTCAGGTGGGCTGCCTCCCAAAAGCGCTTTCTTTTATGCCTTTAAGCTAGGCATAATGCAACGAGATCAAGTTTTATCAAGAGTAAAAGAATAGCTAACCCGTATAACGGACTCAAAAGGTAACTTAATCTTCTTTTGAGGGAAGTGTTCCATCCCTTTCTTGAGAGGAAATTGGAATCTTATATTCCCCTCTTTCATGTCTATGATGGCACCAACGGTGCGTAGAAACGGACGTCCCAAGATAATTGGACAAGAAGGTTCACATTCAATATCCATAATAGTAAAATCAACGGGAACATAATTGTCATTGACAACGATAAGAACATCGTCGATCCTCCCCAAAGGTTTCTTTATGGAAGAATCAACAAGACGAAAACCAAAAGAACAAGAATCAAAAGGTTTCAATTTAAGCATATCATATATTCTTTTGGGCATAACAGAGGTACTAGCTACAACATCACATAATGCATAGCAAGAGAAGTTATTCAACTTAATTTTAATCATAGGATCCCAACCATCTTCTAGCTTTCTAGGTATGGATGCTTCTACTCTAAGTTTCTTCTCCCTAGCTTTGATGAGAGCGTTAGTGATATGCTCTGTGAAGGCAAGGTTAAGCGTGCTAGTGCGGGGATCTCTAGACATCTTGTGAAGGAAATCAATAACTTCGGTAAGAGTGCAATTGTCAAAATCAAGGTCACTACTATCAAGTAAAGCGGTAGTGGTGTCCTTTAGGTTCACTTGCTTGGTAGTTTCTATAGTCATAGCATCACCATTAATAGGTCCAATGGGACCAGGAGTGCATTGGGTGCTAAGAGTTTGGGTATCCTCAACAACTTGGATAGTAGCAACAGTGTGGTGGGTAGGAAGGATCTTAATTCTATCTTCTTCCTCCCTTTCTCTAGCCCATCTCTCTTTAAGTTTAGCCAACATCCTAATGTTTTCATTAATTTGCACTTGAATAGCATTCATAGGAGTGACCTTCCTCTCCTCAAGAGGAGAAGTTCTAATTTTAAGCAATTCTACCTCATGGGCTAAATTGTCTACCTTCGAAGAGAGATCATCTAGTTTGTTTAGTTTTTCTTCTACACTCTTATTAAAGGCTTTTTGGGTAGTGATGAAATCTTTAAGCATAATCTCTAGTTCAGTAGTGGAGTTCTTGGTGCTAGGATAAGCATTGTTGTTCCCATAAGAATTAGAGGGGAACGGTCTAGGATTGCTACCAAAATTACTCCTATAAGCATTGTTGTTGAAATTATTTCTAGAGATAAAGTTCACATCTACTTGTTCTTGAGCAATAAAAGAATTTAAAGGAACATCACGAGGATCAACAGAAGATTGCTTCGAAAGTAGAGACATGATCAAGTCAACTTTTTCATTTAAGGAGGAAATCTCCTCGACATAGTTTACCTTCCTACCTGTTGGAGCGCGTTCGGTGTGCCATTGGGAATAATTAGTCATCATCTCATCGAGAAGCTTCGTGGCAGCACCAAGTGTAGTTGACGTAAAGGTTCCTCCCGCGGCCGAATCTAACAAGTTCCGCGAGGTAAAGTTCAAGCCTGCATAAAAAGTTTGGATAACCATCCAAGTAGTCAAACCATGAGTAGGGCAGTTCTTGACAAGAGATTTCATACGTTCCCAAGCTTGGGCAACGTGTTCATTATCCAATTGTTTAAAATTCATTATGTTACTTCTTAGTTGGATAATTTTAGCAGGTGGATAATATTTTCCAATAAAAGCATCTTTGCACTTGTCCCATGAATCTATGCTATTTCTAGGCAAAGATTGAAACCAAATTTTAGCTCCTCCTCTCAAGGAGAAAGGAAAAAGCTTAAGCTTAACAATATTACCATCTATTTCTTGGTAATTTTGCATATCACAAAGTTCAACAAAGTTGTTTAAGTGTAAAGCAGCATCATCTCCAGCACCGGAGAATTGATCTTTCATAACTAGGTTCAGTAAAGCATGTTTAATTTCATATGAAGGTGTTGAAGTGGCAGGTGTAGTGATAGGTGTGCAAATAAAGTCATCGTTGTTGTGACTAGTGAAGTCACACAACTTGGTGTTCTCGGTGGAACCCATAGCAGCAAGCAAGCAAGATAACTATTTTTGTGATTTTTGACAAAAGATACTAAAGCAAAAACTGAAAGGTAAACCAACAAGACTAAAAAGCAAAGGTAAAAGATAGCGTGCAACTCCCCTATCCTGAAGAGTGGAGTCCCCGGCAACGGCGCCAGAAAACTTTGCTTGATGGCTTCTCGCCCCTCGTTGGTTACCCCAAGTGGAAGGTTTGAGATGCAGTGTAGCGGAAGTTTTCCCTTGGCAAAGATACCAAGGATCGATTTCCCCTGAGACTCCCAGTTTCAACAAGAAGGTGTCAACTTCTAACGGCGCCAGATATTAGCAATCAACGTGGACCTGCACACAGATACAAATAACTTTGCTCCCAACGAGTACAGAGAGGTTGTCAATCCCTCCGGCCTTGTCGTTTACAAAGGATCAAACGCAAGTGATAATAGTGATAGGTATTGCTGCAAATAGTAAATAAAAGCGGAAAGTAAATAGCGGATGTAATCAGTGATGGTAATATGGACCGGGGTCCCATGATATTCACTAGTGATGTCTCTCTCCCAAAAGACGATAAAACAGCTATGTGAGGTAAACGAATTACAGCTGGGCAATTGACAGAATTATGTGCGCAAACCAATGCTAACTATGTTGCAAGAAAGGTAGAGGTTCAAAGCATGGGCGGTACGCCAAGGCAAGTAGACCGAAATCCATCTGCATCTACTACTAATCATCCACCTTGAGATATCTATCTAGAACATCTCGCTGGTATTAAGTTGCGAGTCCCACCCATAGTGTAAACTCAAAGCAACAGACAACTGCATTAAAAGAACTTTGCGTAAAGTAAACAATCCTTGCACCCGCGGGCACAAGCACCGTTGTTTTCCCCCTTGTGGCAACAGCACATCCCCTAGACTCATGTTTCTGTCACTCAAGCTAGTCATCGAGGGGCATGAACCCACAATCGAGCATAACGTTCCCTCTTGGAGTCACTACCTACTAC
>LR738709.1:653373318-653416934 GCA_902687465.1 Secale cereale
GAGGGAACCTTCCTTTCCTTGAGAAAAAGAAAGAAGAGAAAACAAAGATATGGAACCTTACGGCTCGTTATTGCTTACCGGGGGTAGGCGCTGCACAAAGTGTCAGATAACGCATGCAAAAAATAGAAAGCATGAAATTGACAAGATGTGCTCAGCACATGAGCTTTACTTATGCACGGGGTCTGCGCCCGGGTTTGTACAAAGGATTACATGCAACAGCGGCAAGACTTGTACAAAATGTGGTTGCCGGAACGGGTTCCGGCAACCGCGCCTTACGGGTAAAACTTACGAAGATGCTCAATGTTCCAGGAGTTGCTCACCGGAATGCCATCTTCGGTCTCAAGGCGGACAGCGCTAGGCCTAGTGGCTCGTTTCACCCGGTAAGGGCCTTCCCACTTCGGCGTCAACTTGTTCGAATTCTTGGCGGACTGAACGCGCCGAAGAACAAGGTCGCCTTCCTCGAGACTTCTGGCGTTAACTTTGTGGCTATGGTAGCGGCGCAAAGCTTGCTGGTAGCGAGCAGCTCGTACAGCAGCCTGAAGACGGTCTTCCTCAAGGAGCAGCGCGTCATCTTGTCGCAGCTGCTCTTGCTCAAGCTCATCATAAGCGAGCACTCGAGGTGACCCGTACACGAGTTCCGTGGGGAGAACTGCCTCTGCTCCATAGACTAGAGCGAAAGGCGTCTGTCCAGTGGCTCGATTTGGCGTCGTCCTGATCGACCAAAGAACCACCGGCAGCTCCTCGATCCAGTTTCTTCCGCACTTGTGCAGCCTGTCGAAAGTTCTGGTCTTGAGGCCACGCAGCACTTCAGCATTTGCCCTCTCCGCTTGATCGTTGCTTCTCGGATGAGCAACAGAAGTGAAGCAGACCTTGGCGCCAAGATCTTGGACGTACTGCATGAAGGTGCGGCTCGTGAATTGCGTACCGTTGTCGGTGATGATCCTGTTAGGGATCCCGAAGCGGCAAACAATCGACCTGAAGAACTTGACTGCTGACTGTGTTGTCACCTTCCTCACTGCTTCCACTTCCGGCCACTTTGTGAACTTGTCGATTGCAATGTACAAGTACTCAAAGCCCCCGATTGCTCGGGGAAAGGGGCCGAGGATGTCGAGCCCCCAGACCGAAAATGGCCAGGATAAAGGGATCGTCTGGAGAGCTTGAGCTGGCTGGTGTATCTACTTGGAATGGAACTGGCACGCTTCACACTTGGTTACTTGTGCAGTTGCATCCTGGAGGGCTGTCGGCCAAAAGAAACCTTGCCGGAATGCTTTGCCGGCAAGTGCTCTTGCGCCAATGTGGTGACCACATATGCCTCCATGTATCTCTGCCAACAGCTTTTGTCCGTCTTCCCGGCGAATACACTTCAATTTCACACCGTTGAGTCTTCTTCTGTACAGTGTGCTGTCAACAAACTGGTGCATACTTGACTGTCGGGCTACTCTTTCCGCTTCTTCTTGCTCTTTGGGAAGTTCTCCTGTCTGGAGGAAACGAACAATCTGCTGTGCCCATGCTGGAGCTTGTGGCTCGACAACAAGGACTAAAGGCACATCTGCTGCTGCCGGAACATCCGCTTCTACGGCGAGAACCTGCGGCTTAGCCGGAGCTTGACGTTCCCCGGCAAGCTTGCCGGAGCAAAACTTGTCAGGAGCGTCTGCTTCAACGGGACAAACCCTAGGGTTTGCCGGAGCTCTTGGTGTTGATCTTGGGGACCTTCTTGGTGGCGGCTTCGGGAAGCTCTGCCAGAAAATAGTCACCAGAAATCAACTTCCTCTTCTTGCTCTGTCCAGTTGATGGTGTTACAGACGGTTGAGTTAGCTTGAGCACAAAGATCCCTGGTTCCACAGGTAACTTAAGTGCGGCGCACTTCGACAGGCCATCTGCAATGTCGTTCTGAGCTCTTGGAACATGTTCCATCTGTAGGCCGTCAAAGTGCTCTTCTAGCTTTCTCACTTCATCAACGTAGGCTTCCATCAACGGACTCTGATAATTCTTGTTAGCTTGGCGGATGACAAGCTGTGAGTCACCCCTGACAATGAGCTTCTTGATCCCAAGGTCTGCCGCGATCCTGTGACCGGCAAGCAAACCTTCATACTCTGCGGTATTGTTTGTTGCTTGCTCCTTGGGAAAGTGCATATGGACTACGTACTTGAGGTGCTCTCCGGTGGGTGCGACAAGCAGCACGCCAGCACTGGCGCCTTGCAGCGAGAAGGCACCATCAAAGTACATCAGCCACTCTTTGCTTGCTTCCTTGACAGGGATGCTCGTTTCTGGGATTTCTTCATCTGGTGTTGGCGTCCACTCTGCTATGAATTCTGCCAATGCTCTGCTTTGCATAGTTGAGGTGCTCTCAAACTTGAGGCCAAAGCTTGACAGTTCCAGTGCCCACTCAACAATCCTGCCTGTTGCTTCTGGATTCTGTAGTATCCTCTTCAGCGGAAAGCGAGTGACAGCTGTGATCTCATGTGCTTGAAAGTAATGGCGCAGCTTTCTCGAGGCCATGAGAAGGCCGAAAAGCAATTTCTGCACACCAGAGTACCTTGACCTAGCCCCCTGCAGAAGGGAACTGACAAAGTAAACTGGGCGCTGCACCATTTTCTTCTGTATCTCCTCACACGCCTGCGCAGATCCATCTTTATCGGGACCAGAGCATGTCGGGGAAGCCCCCTGCTTGTCGCTGGATGCCCCTGCCGCGGTTGCTCGCTCATCATCTGCCTCCCTCTCCGCTACTAACGCAGCACTAACCACTTGATTGGTTGCCGCTATATACAGCAGCAACTTCTCTTGTGGCTTAGGTGCGACAAGTATTTGAGTGGAGGACAGGTATCTCTTCAAGTCTTGCAGCGCAGCCTCCGCTTCTGGAGTCCATTTCATTGGACCTGCCTTTTTCAATATTTTGAAAAATGGCAGGGCGCGCTCAGCAGACTTAGAGATAAACCTGCTGAGAGCAGCCACGCAACCGGCAAGTCTTCGTACATCCTTGACGCGCTTTGGTGCTTCAATCTGCTCAATGGCCTTGATCTTGTCGGAATTGGCTTCAATTCCCCTCTGAGACACGAAGAACCCGAGAAGCTTGCCGGAAGGGACTCCAAACACACACTTCTCGGGGTTGAGCTTGAGGCTGATCTTGCGCAGATTTGCAAAGGTCTCGTCTAAATCTTGAATCAGGGTCGCCTTGTCCTTACTCTTGACCACTATGTCATCCATGTAGGCTTCCACATTTCTGTGTATTTGTGGCTCAAAAGCGGTATGGACTACCCTTGCAAATGTTGAACCAGCATTCTTTAACCCGAAAGGCATCCGTACGAAACAGTACATGCCACATGGAGTGATGAATGCGGTCTTCTCCTCATCCTCTTCTGCCATGAAGATCTGATGGTATCCTGAGTATGCGTCAAGAAATGAAAGCAAGTCACATCCGGCCGTGGAGTCAACAATCTGGTCAATGCGCGGCAAGGGAAATGGGTCTTTGGGACAAGCTTTATTGACATCGATAAAGTCGATACAAAGCCTCCATTTCCCATTTGCCTTGCGCACGACTACAGGATTGGCCAACCACGTAGGATGGAGCACTCCTCTGACAAGGCCTGCTGCTTCCAACTTCTTGATCTCTTCTGCGATGAATTCTTGGCGCTCCACTGCTTGCTTCCTGACTTTCTGCTTGACGGGCCGCGCATGAGAACAGACGGCAAGACGGTGCTCAATTACTTTCCTGGGAACACCGGGGATGTCAGACGGTTGCCACGCAAACACGTCGACGTTCGCCCGCAGGAAAGCAATGAGCACGCTTTCCTATTTAGGGTCAAGAGTGGCACTGATGGTGAAGGTACCACCAGTGCCGTCCTCCTTGGCGGACACCTTCTTGGTCTCTGGCGGAGCTGCCATTGTTTTCTTACACTTGCCGGTGGAGCTCGATGGTGCGCCCTCGACGGTAGCGCAGCACTCCGAAGAGGTGCGCTTGCCGGAGTGGGCATCAGAACTCTTGCCGGACTTGGTCTTCTTCTTCCCCCGGGAGCTTCAACGGCAGGTGTCTTGCGATCTGTTGTGGCTGCTGCTTCCCGGTAGATCTTGTCGGTGCAGATAAGAGCATCCTTCTTGTCGCCAGGCACAGAGATGACACTTATCGGGCCTGGCATCTTCAGCATGTTGTATGCGTAGTGAGAGGCTGCCATGAATTTGGCGAGTGCTGGACGGCCGAGTATCCCATTGTAAGGCAATGGAAAATCGGCAACGTCAAAGGTGACCCTCTCAGTCTTGAAGTTCAACTCTCCACCAAATGTCACTGGCAACGTGATCTTCCCCTTCGGCTTGCTCCTTCCCGGGTTGATTCCTTGGAATGTGCCGGTCTCTTCGAGCTCGCTGTCAGGGATCTGGAGTTTCTGGAGTACAGCGGAGGAGATCAGGTTCAAGCCGGCCCCGCCGTCAACTAGCATCTTAGTGACCTTGAGGTTGCGGATAGTTGGTGAAACCAACATCGGCAAGCACCCGACCGCAGTTGTGCGATCAGGGTGGTCCTCAATATCAAAGATGATAGGCGTGCTGGACCATTTCAGAACCTTGCGTGATTCGACAGGTGGTTCTGCCGCATTGACTTCCCGCACCCACTGCTTGAGTTGGCGGTGTGAAGTATGCAGAGAAGCACCGCCGTCAACGCACAAAACCTCTATGGCTTTCTGGAACTCCTGCTCACTGGTCTCGACATCATCCATGTCTTCGTCGTCGTTGTCATCTTCATCCTTGTCGCGACCGCGGGGAGGTCTGTCTCCTTGCCGCTGCTTGGTCTTGCCGCGGCGTCCTCCCCGGCCGGGGTGCTTCGTGCTGGATCCTCCTGCACCTCCTTGGGCCTTCTCCTTGTCACGTCGCTCGTATTCAGCCTTTTGCTGCTCGACAAGCTGCTCGACCCTCTTGCAGTTCTGGAGGTCATGACCCTTGGTGCGGTGGATCTTGCAGTACTGCTTGTCGGTGCCGTCCTGCTTGTCGGCGGCCGCCACAGCCTGGCAGTTGGTGCATGCGGCAATCTCCTTGCCGGAGCTACCAGCCTTGGCTTTCTTGGCGCCACCTTCATTGTCGGACTGCTCAACGACTAGCACATCTTTGACCTTCTTCTTCCTGTTGTTCTGCCGCTGGTTTTTCTTTGCTGGGGCAGCATCTTCGCTGTCAGATCCTCCTGCTCCTGCATTCTCTCCGGGGAGTTTCCTCCCTTCCTCAGCACGTGCACACTTGTCGGCCAGGGCATACAGCTCACTGATGTCTCTGATCTTGCACATCGCCATCTCCTCCCGCATCCTGCGGTTACGCACGTTTTGATGGAACGCGCTGATAACCGCGTCAGGGTGGACATCTGGGATGTTGTGCTGTACACGGCTGAATCTCTGAATGTACTTGCGCAGGGGCTCTCCTTCCTTCTGGGTGAGCAGATGAAGGTCACTCTCTTGGCCATGAGGTTTGTGGCCGCCTGTAAAGGCGCCGACAAACTGATGGCACAGATCTGCCTAGGAGGATATAGAGTTTTTCGGCAAGTGCATGAGCCAGGACCTGACGTTGGGCTTGAGCACCAACGGGAAGTAGTTGGCAAGGATCTTGTCGTCCCGCCCCCCGGCAGCTTGCACCGCGATGGTGTAGATGCTGAGGAACTCCGACGGATGCGTCTTTCCGTCGTACTTCTCTGGTATGTCTGGCTTGAAATTCTTCATGCCGGGCCACTGGACTTGCCGCAGCTCACGAGTAAACGCAGGACAACCTACCGCGTACGGCAAGTCGCCTGGTTCCCCTGGCGCATGCATGTCGACAGCGGGCCCAGCACGCTGGTCTGATTGACGCCGCGCTTCTCTTCGGCGCTCGATGTGAGTACGAGTGTCCTCTTGCTGTCGTTCGTGAAGAACTTGGCGCTGATCGCGACGAGTTCGTGGATCTAATGACGTGGTGGAGTCGCTGTCGAGGTGGATCCGGCGAGTCGGCGATCTTGGCCTTCGGGGCGGAGAGTGCACGGTGGTTGCACCCCCACCGGTCTTGTCGCCATCGGCCCGTGCCTAGCTGACTTGCCGCGGCTGCGATGTACTCGGCTGCCGTGGAGTGTCGCCGTTGGCGAAGGCGATGAGACTCTGAATGGTGGCCCTCCAGTCGTCGATCTTGTCTGCCGTTGGAGGGTAGTCTAGGAGCAGTTGAGCTCGTGCCAAAGCTTCTGCTGGAGTGGTGGGTAGTGGTGGCGAACGGTGTGAGGAGCGGGATATGCTCAGACTTCTAACTATGTTAGAAGGAGCAGTATCCCGTCCAGGCGACCGTGCCTTGCTCGTGCCGGCATGTTGGCGTGCATGCTGGTCTTGAGCATTCCGAGATCCACTAGCTCGATCTTGGTCCAGCAAACGTATGGTACCGTGAGTACCATGACGCTGCCGGTCCCGCGCCTCCTGAGATGGGCGCGGTGCATGTACGGACGCCGAGGTCTTGGAGTGCGCCCGGTCGTTGTGGGAGTCGACTACGCCGCCAACGGGCAGCGCAGCTTTGTGCTTGGACTTGGTGGCACCGTGAGCTCCCTCGTCGACGCCCGTTCTTCCACCGGCGTCTACCCCACCAGCCGTTTGCTCCGGCGGTGGTGGGATTGACACGGACGGAGCAGCTGCCTCCGAAGCCTTCTTCTTCGGCGGCATGTCGATGAAGATGATGAAGATCTAGCTCGTGTGGACGCCGGATCAGGTTCACACAACCTCGACGCCCCCTACCTGGCGCGCCAAAGATGTCGGGGAAACTGATCCACGAGCACCTATGGGGACCGGCGGACCGAGCCCCTTTCGGTTCGGCGGGGGCGGAGATCGCACGAAGAGCGGATCGAGGCGAAGCACACGAGCAGTTTACCCAGGTTCGGGCCACACGGATGCGTAAAACCCTACTCCTGCTTTGTGGTTTGCATTGAGTTCTTTCTCGAGAGCGCTGAGTGCTACAATACACACCAGCAGCTAACGAGACCGAGCGTGAGTGTTCCTCTGCTTCGAACCCCCCTCTACGTTGAGCATGGGCCTCCTTTTATATGCTCAAGGGGTCACCGACAGGTGGAAACGTAGACAAGGGTAAAAATGGAAAGGTGTTGTGGTTGGTACAACTACCTGTACAGTGTATCATACCTAACCCTGACGGCAGGGGACAAGGGCATTAAATGCCCATCGGCATCGCCCAAACAGTGCAAAAAAAGGGACCGTCAGGGACGCCACCGTTCGCCACGACGGCAACCTTGTCAGCGCCGCTTGCCATCGTGCACCGCTGGCTGCACAGCCTCCCGCCACGTACGCCTGGAAGGGTCCTAGAGCGACACGTTGGCGGGTGTGCTGGAGCGTAGGTACAGAGTGGTAGCTTGCCGCGGCAAGCGCCTTGCCGCGGTCGTTGTCTTGTCGTGTCTGGGAGCTTGTCGCTCACCGGGCCTTGTCGGGACGCGTGGCGCATCACGGCAAGTTCCGTGAGATGCCTTGGTTGGCCTTCTCGGCGAGCTCCTCTCGCCGGGGTCTTGTGCCTTGAATGGCCTTCCCGGCAAGCCCCTCTTGCCGGGGCCTTGTCTCCTTGGCTTGAATACTTTGTTCTTGAATGGCTCCAAAGGAACCACTGAGGACCTTGGCGGTCACCCGGCAAGCCTTGCCGCGGGGTGCTGTGACTGCCCGTGCACAAGTTCGGGATACTAGGGTACCCCTACTCTAGTACACCGACACAAAAGGACTTAGTTGTGAGGCCATCGCTACGGGTTAGCTTAAAGGGGTTAAAGCGGACGAAGGACACAGGGATTTTATACTAGTTTGGCCCCTTCGATGAAGGTAAAAGCCTACGTCTAGTTTGGTGTAGTATTTCTAGGGCTTCGATGACCAGGGAGCGAATCCGCTTTGCCTATGTCTTGAGTTGTTGTTTTCTGTCCTGAGTCGTCGCCGGGTCGTCTCTTTATATAAGAGGTGACGCCCGGTCCGGTTTACAGAGTCCCGAGGCCGGCTCATAAACGTGTCCGCCCCGGTCTCTGTTCTTTCTATCTTACATCCCAAGTTACATAGTATGACGGTTTACAAATCATGGGCCCTAACACTTGGGCTCTAAACCCCTTGGGCTATTATCTTCTATTTCATACTCCGCTGGGCTTTTGATAATATAGTCTTGATAACGTAAACCGGGCCCTCCTGGCCGGTTTATGCCTTGTAGTAATATCTCTGACATTAGGCCCCAGATTGATTTGAATCTGTTCATGTCAATCTTCAAAGTCTTGTACAGATTTTTCCCTTCTGTAGCTTCAGTATGCTTGGTAAACCGGCATGACGTCATCTCCTCAGGTTGCTTTAAGCCATCGTGACGCCATCCGCGCATTTAATACATGTACCTGCTTTTTTACCTTACTTATTAAAGCTCCGAAGATCGAGGCGACAACACCATCCATATCTGATTTTTGGTCTCCTCGATTCCCGCGCCTGCCATTTTATTCCTTCGGCTTATAAGTAGGGCCGATGGCCATCTCTTTTTTCCCTCGCTTTCTTCTTCCTCTGACCTCCAGCGCTCAAGCTTTGCCGCCTTCCGTCGAGCTCGTCGTCTTCATCAAGCCCGGCCGCTGCATCAACCTGAGCGTGTCCAGAGATTCATCGTCGTCCTTCCGCTTCCGTTGCCTCAGGTACGTTTATTCATTCCTCCCCGTAGATATCAGTTCTAGGGTTTCACGGGAGCTCGCAGATGAACCCCTGTTCTTCGCGGTTCTTCGCCATAGATAGGATCTTGCTGTAGATCCTCAAACCTTTTAGTTCAATCATTGTTAGCATGACCTCGCTCCGTCATTGTAACCTTATCTCCCCCAATACTGCTAGTTTAAACTGGATCTTGTAAAAACCTTTGCTATCTCCGACGAATATGACTTGAATTATCTTGAATTTTCCATATGTTGTAGATTCATATTTTACTGTTGCTCGTGTTAAAGTTGTTTCCCACACTTTAGATCTACATCTCATTTACCTATGTCGACGGTTCAACTTAAATCTGCGCCTCACATGCCTGTGTCGATGGTTTAGCTTTAGATCTGCACCTCATCTGCCTGTGTTTGGCGGTTTAACTTTTTTCTTCCAAACTTCATAATCCGGTAACTATCACGTTCATAGTTGTTCCGGGTCAGTAGATACCATTAGTCCCCTGATTAAACCGCCAATTAGATCAATGCCTTCATAGAACATGCCGGTTTATATCTGCGTAGACCGTAAACCAGAACTTTTTTTTGTATTTTCAGCCTTCCCCCTTGAAAAAAGATGACTTCCGTGGCTAAGAAGTTTGTCGCTTGCAACTGGGTCCCATCCCGGATTACCGAGGATGACTTAGAAAAGATGGCCTCAATTGGCGCTTTAGGTCCCAAGGAGGTTCTTCACTGGAGGGCTCCTGGGAAAGAGTGTCCTCCCAAGCCAAAGGAAGGAGAAGTTCTTGTCTTTTTTTATCACCTGGCCCGAGGCTTTAACCCTCCAGGGTCAAAAAAATTCCGTGACATGTTAGCAGACTTTCAGCTCCACCCCCAAGACATAGGTCCCAACTCCATATCAAACATCTGCAATTTCCAAGTCTTCTCAGAAGCCTACCTGCAAGAGGAGCCATCTGTAGAGTTATTCTGGGACTTCTTCCATCTGAATCACCGGACTGAATTTCATGATGGGCCCAATACTGAACTTGGCTGAATGAGCATCCAGAAGAGAAAAGATGTCACCTTTCCTCACGCCACTCTCCATAGCCATCCCAATGAGTGGAATCGGACTTGGTTCTACTGTGTCGACACTTCACCAGAAGGAGAGAATCCACTGCCGGGTTATCGCTCTTACCGTCTGACAGCGGATCATCCTTTCCCGCAGCGCTTGAGTGCCCAAGAACAGGCTCGATATGCCCCCCAGCTTTCCAAGCTCAGGGATTTTGTAGCCAACGGGTTAATCGGAGTTGAATTTGTCCGCTGCTGGCTCTCTTGGAGCATTCTCCCGTTAAGCCGGCGCTCCGGCTTAATGTGCGAGTATACTGGTAACCCAAAGGATCCTCTGCGTCATATAGAGAGTGTGCTTCCAGATAATGAAGTCACCGAATCTGCCAAAAAGATGTTGAACATACCTTTGGAAGAGTGTAGTCGGACCGGGTTAGCACCCTTCTGTGTGAATAACAAACCACCATCGGTAAGAGATTCTTTTGTCCCTTCTCTTTGTTTTAATCCGTCCATAATGGTTGGCATTAACATGCTTTTATTCCTTTAAACAGGCTGACGACCCTTTCTGGAAAAGGAAAGCCCAGGAAAAACTGGCGAAGCCATCTCGCAAGAAGAGCCTGGCTGTAAGGAAACACAAGAAGAAGCCTACCGCCGCTTCCGGTTCAAACGCGGAAGAGGATGATCTGGCCTCCGAGGTACCGCTTGGTTCTAAGGACTTTTAATCTTTCTTTAATCTGTATTTATATTAACAATGACTTTTCCTAGGATCCGGCGGAAGGTAGTAAAGCGGATGAAGTTGAGGTAATCTCTCTTTCCTCTGATTCAGAACCATTGCCACCAAAAGTTTGTTGAGTAGCCCGGAAATATCTGTTTTCTCATCTTTATGCTCAACTGGATCCCCATTTTCTTTTGAAGAAACAGCAACATGAGGCTCGCCGCACCACACGCCACAGTGGTCATGTGGTCGAGTCGACCGGATTGACCCACACTCCGGCTCGAAGACGCTGCTCCGAGGTTTTACTTACTCCAACCATCCTTCATCCCAAAGCGGGTCTTATTTGTAAACCTCTTAAACCGTCTGATCCAAATTATCCGGAAACTCCTCTATCATCTTCTGGTGAGTCAACCGCCACCCAAGTCCCTGTGCTCAAGACCGTTCCCGGGTAAGTTGTCTTTCCTTCTGCCCGGTTTATCTTTCTATTTTTGACTTGTGATTTTCATTATCCCTTTTAATCTTTTCTCAGTATGCCCAAGCCTAGCAAGAAGGCGAAATTAAGTAAACCGGCGGTCGAAAACACCACTTCTGAACCGGCAGAAGATCCTGAAATTGCCAACCCCTTGGAGGAGAATTTTGAAGTCCCACACGATGATCCTTCTCCTATGGATCGAGAAGATCTTGCTGCTCCAGGTGATGGCCCTGTGGAACATACTGTTGATCCAGTCAGCCCTGTCCGAACCAGCCCTGCTCGGGTTAGTCCGGCCCCTGCTAGTCCGGTGCACACCAATCCTACTGCTGCTGATCCCTCCAGGCCAACCGCTACTTCAACAGATGATGTTGAGATTACTGGGACTGGTTTTACCAAGCCAGAAGAGCATGTCGCTTTGGCTAAGCACACTGCCAAGGAGGAGTTTCTCAATAAAGATAAGGGCAAATGGAATACCGATCTGTCCAACTGTGCACAGTTTAATGCTCAGGAACTCCACTCCGGGTTTTTAAACCAGCTATACACCAGCCGTGACTACGAGGCTGGCTTGGTGAATTTAATGAAAGAACGATATGAGGTAACTTCTTTTTCTTTGCCTTTCATTTCTTCTTGAGCCTTGTAGCTATACCTTTAGTCCATTGTAGCCCCCAAGTGCCGGTTTAACCTTTAGGGTGAACCGGGACTTCAGTATATCAACTAGAATAATTCTGCTTGGCACTTGTAACCTTCAAGGGCCGGTTTACGCCGTTGCGGGTGAACCAGGACTTCTCCTATGTTTTAGAATGATGACACATTAGCCCCCAAGTGCCAAGTATATAACTTGTTATATGCTTGGGACTTTGTCTGAAAAAATTGCCTGCTTATTACTGCAAATGTACATTAGCCCCCAAGTGTCAAGTGCATAACTTGTTATGTGCTTGAGACTTTTGATTGAATTGTCTTTACGAATATCTGATATTCTTTATCCTCTGCAGACTGACTTGAACCGGAGGGCTTCTGAGATAACTGAGCTCCGGAATAGCCTGTCCTTCCAGGAGAGTGCTTCAACTAAAGTCAAGGAGGAACTTACCCTTGCTCTAGCTAGTATGGAGAAGCTCAAGAAAGACTTTGAAGCGGAGCGGTCCACTTGGGAGGTGGAGAAGGCTGCCTTGGAAAAAAGGGCCAGTGATGCTGAAGCAGCTCTTAACCCGGTGACGAAAGAGCTGTCCAGCTTAAGGCAGCATATAAATGATATGACATCTGCTATCTTTGGTAAGTTTTTGTTAACATAAGCTTATCCTTGCTATCTTGTGCTGCTCCGGTTTAACTCATCATGTGTACACAGGGAGGCGCGTTACTCATCTTGGGGATGATATGCGGAAGAAACTGAAGGCTGCATACACTTTGGTGGAGCAGTTATATTCCAGCGCACAAAGGGCCATTAGTGCTATCTCCCATAACAAACCGGCTCCCACCACCATCCAAGGTACTCTGGAGAAACTATCAATCTTGCATGCTCGCATTGTTGAAGTGAAGAAGTCCTCCGCCAGAGCTGGCTCTCTAATGGCTTTAACCCGGGCCAAGGCATGGGTTCCTGACTTTGATCCGGCAGAGGCCATGAATGGTTATCCAAGTATGAAAGAGGATGGATCAGCTTTCTCCGGTAAGGATCTTCGCGCCTTAACCAAAGATATGCGGCCTCTTGCGAGTAAGCTTGCTGATGAAGCGGACTTGTCAAGGTATCATCCGGGTTATGACCTGGAGAACGTGCGGGTGGAGCATCCGACGTATGACATTGAAAATCTTATTCCCCCCGTTTGTAAGCATACCTTCGCTCCTGACATTGAACCGTCAGAACTTATAAATGATGAAGTATATTTCCGCGCCCTTGCCAAGATTGACTAGAGCACCCCTGATTTCCAACATCTGCCAGAAGTTGTCGAAGACCCGAAACAGGCTGGCCCTCAGTCTTCACGGCGAGCTGAAGCAGAATCCTAAACCGGCTCCGGTTTACCTTTATCTATTGAACACTTTGTGAGAAAACTGATATTCTTTTAGGCCCGCCAGTGCCTTGTAATAGAATAGCTGAGATACTGTCTGTGTCCCGCATTATCTTTCATGGCATTACTTTGTTTGGCAGCTTCGAAAATATATCCTGCTTGCAATGCTTTGACAGTTTATATTAAAACCAATGACCTTGAAGATAAGATTTGAGAAAACATAAAAAATGAAAAAAATAAAGTTTTTTGGGCAAATAAGACCATGTAGTTGAGGCTTTTTACGAGCTGTGAGGCTCCAAATTCGAGGCTTTTTATGAGCTGACAGGCTACTGTCATTAACCATTTTAGCAAAGCTTGTTAAGATGATCTGCAATCCTTAACCAACTCATCAATGTCAAATGCTACCAATGTTCAAAATCTTATAAAGATTTGACTTTGTGTAATCACTTGATGATCGTCAATTTAATGTTACCAAGTTCAGGGTCCCGAAGGATTGACTTGTGTGTACGTTCGACGGGTCATACCAGGTTTACCTGGACGGCGTGATTTACTTGATGCAGGCAGGTTAATCCGGGGTTTTAGGTGTATACACCAAGCTTACAAGCCGTGTTCATTACAAGAGTTTTCAACTCGCTGATGATCTTGCATCAGGAGCCCCCAGGTAGCGTTTGAGCATTGCTCGTCGGGGCCTATGTTTGAGTTGTGATAGGCATCAAACTCTCTTTTGCCCCTCATCATCATGTGGAAATTGCCGAAGCAACCAGAGTTGTGCTCTTATTATGGTCTTGATGTGGCCGCCGGTTTAAGAGGCCATAGGAAACTTCCTTGCCCGCGGAAGCCCCCATGTGATACTCTTTATGAATAGAAAAGACGGCTGATACCTCGATTTATCAAGGGCGCCGGTTTAAGAGGCCATAGAAAACTCCCTTGCCCACGGAAGCCCCCATGTGATACTCTTATGAAAAAAGATGGCTGATACCCCGGTTTACCGGGGGCGCCAGTTTATTATATTGATCATAATATATACATTGCACATAAAGCGGAGTGTATGGCTCAAGTATAGTAAGGTCGAAGAAGAGCGATGTTCCACGGCTGCTTGGTCTCCTCCTCTGTCGTGCATGAGTCCTTATGTTCTCGAACGTCGACGAGGTAGTATGATCCGTTGTGCAGGTTCTTGCTGACCACAAAGGGTCCTTCCCAAGGTGGTGATAGTTTGTGCATGTCCGTCTGGTCTTGGATGAGCCGAAACACCAGATCCCCTTCTTGAAACGTCCTGGTCTTAACCCGGCGACTGTGGTACCGGCGCAGGTCTTGTTGGTAAATCGTCGATCGAGCTGCTACCGTGTCCCGTTCCTCATCTAGCCGGTCCAAGGCATCTTGTCTTGCTTGTTCATTATCCGCTTCAACATAAGCCGCCACCCGCGGTGAGTCATGACGGATATCACTAGGGAGAACAGCTTCAGCTCCATATACCATGAAGAAAGGCGTGTACCCTGTGGACCTGTTAGGTGTAGTGTCGATGCTCCATAATACAGAAGGTAACTCCTCCACCCAACAACCCGGTGTTCTCTACAAAGGAACCATAAGCCTGGGTTTGATACCTCTCAAGATCTCTTGATTGGCTCTTTCAGCTTGGCCATTAGACTGAGGGTGAGCTACTGATGATACGTCAAGACGAATATGCTCTCGTTGACAGAACTCCTCCATAGCCCCCTTGGATAGATTGGTGCCATTATCAGTTATAATGCTGTGTGGAAAGCCAAACCGGAAAATCACCTTTTTGATGAACTGAACCGTTGTTTCTGCATCACACTTACTGATAGGCTCTGCTTCAACCCATTTCGTAAACTTGTCCACAGCCACTAACAGGTGGGTTTTCTTGTCTTGGGATCTCTTGAAGAGTCCAACCATATCAAGCCCCCAAGTCGCAAACGGCCAAGTAATTGGGATCATCCTCAGCTCCTGCGCCGGTATATGAGCACGCCGTGAGAATTTCTGGCAAGCATCACATTTCCTGACCAAGTCCTCTGCGTCGGCGTGAGCCGTCAACCAGTAGAACCCATGTCAGAAAGATTTAGCCACCAACGATTTTGAATCGACGTGATGACCACAATCCCCTTCATGAATCTCCCTAAGGATATCACAGCCTTCTTCTGGCGACACACATCACTGAAAAGCTCCAGAAATGATGCGATGATGAAGTTCTCCATTGACAATAGTCATAGATTTAGACCGCCGGATTATCTGTCGGGCTTCGACTTCATCCTCTGGTAACTCACCTCGGCTCATATATGCCAGGTAAGGGAGCGTCCAATCCGGAATGACATGAAGTGTTGCGACCAATTGTGCTTCCGGATCAGGAACAGCCAAGTCCTCCTCTGAAGGTAACTGCACCGATGGATTATGCAACTCATCCAAGAAGGTATTAGGTGGAACCGGTTTATGTTGGGAACCCAGCCGGCTTAACGCATCGGCTACTTCATTCTTTCGCCGGTCTATATGATCCACCTGATATCCTTTGAAGTGTCCAGCGACAGCGTCCACCTCTCGTAGATCTGCTGCCATGAGCGGATCCTTAGAGTCCCACTTGCCAGATACTTGCTGTGCCACCAGATTTGAATCGCCAAAGCACTTAACCCGGCTCAAATTCATCTCCTTGGCCATCCGCAGACCATGGAGAAGGGCTTCATACTCAGCAGCATTATTAGTACAAGGGAACATTAAACGGAGGACATAGCAGAACTTATCTCCTCGTGGGGAAGTTAACACGACTCCAGCCCCCGAGCCCTCCAATTGCCTTGAACCGTCAAAGTGAATAGTCCAGTATGTATGATCCGGCTTCTCCTCAGGTGCTTGCAACTCTATCCAATCGTTGATGAAATCCACCAGAGCTTGGGACTTTATCGCAGTACGGTGTACATATTTTAATCCGTGCGAGCTAAGCTCAATGGCCCACTTTGCAACTCGACCAGTAGCCTCTCTGTTCTGGATTATATCCCCTAACGGAGCTGAACTGACAACGGTGATTGGGTGGCCCTGGAAATAGTGTTTTAGCTTCTGGTTTGCCATGAACACTCCATACACTAGTTTTTGCCAATGCGGATATCTCTACCTTGACTCAATGAGCACATCACTGATGTAGTAAACCGGCCGCTGAACCGGATATTCTTTGCCTGCCTCCTTGTGCTCTACCACAATGGCAACGCTTACTGCACGGGCATTAGCAGCCACGTATAACAACAGCGGCTCATTGTCAACTGGGGCAGTAAGGACCGGCGACTCTGCCAATTGCCTCTTCAGATCCTCAAACACAGCATCCGCGGCATCACTCCACACGAAACGGTCTGTCTTTTTCATCATCTGATAAAGCGGGATTGCCTTCTCCCCCAGACGGCTGATAAACTGGCTGAGTGCTGCTATACGGCCCGCCACGCGTTGGACATCATTGATGCACGCCGGTTTAGCCAGGGACGTAATCGCCTTGATCTTATCTGGATTAGCTTCAATTCCTCTATTTGATACCAAGAACCCCAGGAGCTTGCCTGCCGGCACACCAAAAACGAACTTCTCCGGATTAAGCATCATTTTATAGACTCGGAGATTATCAAAAGTTTCCTTCAGATCATCTATCAGTGTCTCCTCCTTCCTAGATTTTACCACAATGTCATCGACATATGCATGAACATTCCGTCCAATCTGCCCTTGAAGGCAGTTCTGCACACAACGCTGGTAGGTCGCCTGGGCACTCTTGAGCCCAAATGGCATAGATACATAGCAGAAGGCTCCAAAAGGAGTTATAAAGGCTGTCTTCTCCTGGTCCTTAACTGCCATCTTGATCTGATGATAACCTGAGTATGCATCCAAAAAACTTAGCCGCTCACATCCTGCCGTAGCATCAATAATTTGATCAATACGGGGGAGAGCAAAAGAATCAGTTGGGCAAGCCTTGTTCAGGTCTGTGTAATCAACACACATTCTCCAAGTGCCATTTTTCTTAAGTACTAGCACCGGATTAGCCAACCACTCTGGATGAAATACTTCAACTATAAAGCCACAGCTAAGAGCCTAGCCACTTCTTCTCCAATAGCCTTGCGCCTCTCCTCATTGAAGCGGCGCAGATACTGCTTGATCGGTTTAAACTTAGGATCGATATTAAGATTGTGCTCAGCGAGTTCCCTCGGTATACCTGGCATGTCAGAAGGTTTCCATGCGAAGATGTCCCGGTTCTCACGGATGAACTCGATGAGCGCGCTTTCCTATTTTGGATCTAGGTTAGCGCTGATAGTGAACTGCTTGGATGAATCGCCCGGAACAAAGTCCACCTGCTTGGTCTCTTCAGCTGATTTGAACTTCAACGCCGGATCATGCTCTATGGTCGGTTTCTTCAGTGGAGACATATCTGCCGGATCAACATTGTCCCTATAGAACTTCAGCTCTTCAGTTGCGCAAACCGCTTCAGCATAAGTTGCATCTCCTTCCTCGCACTCCAATGCAACCTTCCGGCTCCCATGGACCGTAATAGTTCCCTTGTGTCCTGGCATCTTGAGCTGTAAATAAACATAACACTGCCTAGCCATGAACTTGGCATAAACCGGCCGCCCAAACAAGGCGTGGTATGGGCTTCTGATATTTACCACCTCAAAAGTCACGGTCTCTGACCTAGAGTCATGCTCATCTCCAAAGGTGACCTCCAAATCGATCTTTCCAACTGGCTAGGCCGATTTACCAGGTACCACCCCATGGAACACTATGTTAGATTGTCGAAGCTTCTTATCTGTCAGCCCCATACACCGAAAAGTCTCATAATACAGGATGTTGATGTTGTTGCCTCCATCCATAAGCACTTTGGTGAACTTGTAGCCACCCACCTGTGGTACCACCACCAGAGCCAACTGACCTGGATTATCAACCCGGGGTGGATGATCCTCCCTGCTCCACACAATGGGTTGCTCAGACCAACGCAAGAAACGTGGTATCGCTGGTTCAATAGAATGCACTGCCCTCTTCAGAACCTTATGATCCCGTTTGCACAAACTCGTGGTGAAGACGTGATACTGCCCACTGCTCAGCTCCTTCAGATTATTCTGATATCCGGATTGCTGCTGCTGTTGACGCTGTTGATTCCCTTGGTTATTGTATCCGCCCTGACCATGTTGTTGGTTATGCTGATTGTGCCCATTGTGGTTATTTTTATTGCCTTGATATCCTGAACCGGACCCACCACCTTGGTAACCCGGACCTTGGAAGCCAGGGCCTGATCCGCCGGGGGGGCCGTGATCATGCCTATTCCGGTTCATGAACTCGTGCATGATGAAACAATCCTTCCAGAGATGTGTAGCTAGTTTCTCCGGCGTACCATGCTTTGGGCAAGGCACGTTCAACTGGCGCTCCAGATTAATAGGCGGCCTCCCATTACGTGGGGGCGGTCTACCCTTGCGGCGTTGCCCATCCTCCTGAGCGTTGGTGTTGGCCACAAAGTCTGAGCTACCATCCGCTTTACGCTTACCATTGTATCCTTGATTCGCCGGATTGGCCTGCGGCGGTTTATCGTTCTTGCTTGCCTTCCCTGACTTGTCTCCATCTGCGTCTGGATACTTGGTGTTATCAGAATCTCCATATTTCACTAAAGCGCCCATGAGCGTTCCCATGTCGTTGCAATCACGTTTGAGCTGTCCCAACTTCTGCCTCAAAGGTTCAAACCGGAAATTACCTTCCAAGGTTACTATTGTTGTACTTAGGTTGATGCTATTGGAGGAGTGCAAGATTTCTGACACTTGACGCACCCAACTGCTTGTAGACTCCTGCTCCCCTTGAACACAGGCAGCTAAGTCGACGACAGACATTGGTTGCTTGCACATGTCCTTGAAATTGTTGATAAACCGGCGCCGCAATTCAGCCCATGATCCGATGGAATTAAGTGGCAAACCCTTCAGCCATGTCCGATCCATGCCCTCGAGCATTATTGTGAAATACTTGGCGCATGCTGCCTCATCTACATCGAGCATCTCCATTGCCATCTCATAACTTTCAACCCATGCCTCCGGAGCTAAATCCGCCGTGTAGTTGGGCACCTTGCGTGGCCCTTTGAAATCCTTGGGTAGTTTTACGTTCCATAAAGCGGGGATGAGACACGGCACGCCCAGGGAACTGGACATGACCCTCGGTTCAACTGTGGTGGTGGGACGAACCAGCGTCGCCTGACGGGCCTCATACTGCGTTGTTACCTCGGCCTCCCGGCGCTGTCTAGCCTGATCCACCACCTCTTGAGCATGCACCTCTTCTACTGCCGGATTATTCCGCTTCTGCTGATGACGCCTCCGTGCGCTGCTTGATACGGCCGGTTCATCCAGATGCCTTGTGTAACTCCGGCGTGGACGGGGAGTCGAATGAATACTCTCCCGGCTATAGGAATAGGCTTGCTGTTGAGTTAGTGTTGTGTCCAACAACTCCCTGACCCGTCGCGCTTCCACTGTTATGGGGGACGTTCCTTCAATGGGAAGGGTGGCTAGTCGTGAAGCGGCAGCCACTATGTTGTCCAACGGATTAGAATAATGATCGGGAGGGGTGGGCACATGCTGGGTTGGCACAACTTGACGGTTTGGCTCTACGGCCGGTGGCTGAACCGACGCGCCCGTTCCCGGTGCTCCTCCCTGGTTCACCTCCGGCTGGTTACTGGTTCCTCCTCCTGGTGTGCTAAAGAGATTTCTTCCCTCATAAACCGGCGGCAGGCGAGATCGTTGCCTTCTCATCATTACCTCTTGTGAAGCGGTCTGATCCAACATGAGTCGATAGGCCTGAGCGTCAAGCTCCGCTTATTTTGTAGCCATCCTAGCTTTCTCAGCAGCCAGGTCCAACTTGGCTTGTTCAATCTGGCTCTTCACCTGAGCGACCTCCGCGTCATGCTGCTCCTTGTTGGCCTGTGCTACCTCTGTTGTTACTAGCGTTGTCAAGGTATCGACCAAGATGGATAAAGTGTCAGACGGCGATGGGGGAGGATCTCCAGCTCTAGCCCCCATTGCCTCTGATGTCAACGCTCCTGTTGTCGAGGACTGCTGCACAAGTTGTGATCCGGCCATGAAGACAGCAACCCTATTTGGCGGATCAAGGGGGTCCGAAATACTATCGCCATCGGAGCAGCCCTCAGACCGGCCATCCTGTAGCAGATACAAAGATTTTGTTTCTCCGGAAGAAGATTCATCTCTGGAATAAACAATAGTCTCGCCACTGGAGTCTTATCCGTCCTCGGCTTGTACTCCATGCACTGCTCCAACGAAGACGTGCTTCACGGCGGGCTGAATCCGGGCAGGTCTCGCACGCTGAGCCGACTCGATGATGTTGGGGAAGATGTCCGGCTCAGGGCCCGATTCGTCGATCTTGCCGATGAAGACGTGGATGCCGCCGAAGGGGACCCGGTACCCATATTCGATTGAATCGGCCTCGGGGCCCCAGCCTGCATCGTCGATGTAGATCCAGCCGTGATGACTCTTAGTCATCCGGCCCACTATGTAGCCCTTGAGTCCTTCAAAGTTGCCCTTCAAGAACTCGAAACCATCGTGCGATAGACCCACGATGGGCGCCAACTGTCGTGGATTTAGCACGACAGATGTCCTAGAAAAAGGACTTAGTCGTGAGGCCATCGCTACGGGTTAGCTTAAAGGGGTTAAAGCGGACGAAGGACACAGTGATTTTATACTAGTTCGGCCCCTTCGATGAAGGTAAAAGCCTACGTCTAGTTTGGTGTAGTATTGCTAGGGCTTCGATGACCAGGGAGCGAATCCGCTTTGCCTGTGTCTCGAGCTGTTGTTTTCTGTCCTGAGCCGTCGCCGGGTCGTCCCTTTATATAAGAGGTGACGCCCGGTCCGGTTTACAAAGTCCCGAGGCCGGCTCATAAACGTGTCCGCCCCGGTCTCTGTTCTTTCTATCTTACATCCCAAGTTACATAGTATGACGGCTTACAAATCATGGGCCCTAACACTTGGGCTCTAAACCCCTTGGCTATAATCTTCTATTTCATACTCCGTTGGGCTTTTGATAATATAGTATTGATAACGTAAACCGGGCCCTCCTGGCCGGTTTATGCCTGGTAGTAATATCTCTGACATGTTCCATGCCCTTTCTCAAGGGAAATTGAAATTGAATATTCCCTTCTTTCATGTCAATCATCGCGACAATAGTGCGCAAAAATGGTCTACCAAGTATAATAGGGCAAAACGGATTGCAATCGATGTCAAGAACAATAAAGTCTATGGGTACATAGTTCCTATTTGCAAGAATAAGAACATCATTGATCCTTCCCAAAGGATTTTTAATAGTGGAATCCGCCAAATGCGAATTAAGAGAGCAATCTTCAATATTGGTAAGACCAAGAAAAACACAAAGAGATTTTGGAATCATGGAAACACTAGCACCCAAATCACAGAAAGCAAAACACTCATGATTTTTAATTTTGATTTTGATGGTAGGTTCCCATTCATCATGCAACTTTCTAGGAATTGAAACTTCTAATTCCAACTTATCATCTAAAGCTTTCATCATAGCATCAACAATATGTTTAGTAAAAGCTTTATTTTGTTCATAGGCAGGGGTGAATTAATCATGGATTGCAACAAAGAAATACAATCAATCAAGGAGCAACTATCATAATTAAAGTCTTTGTAATCCAAGATAGTGGGCACATCACTAGTTAAAGCCTTGACCTCTCCAAACCCACTTTTATCAATTTTCTCTACAAGATTTTCAATCTCCGAAATATTGGGACGCCTTCTACCTAAAGTTGACTCTTCTCCAGTCCCTTTATCATCAAGTTGAACTTTACTAAACAAAGAATCAATAGAAGAAACACCAATCATTTTAATGTCTTAATCATTTTTATGAAAGCAATCACTAGAAAACGCATTTTCTAAAAATTCTCGTTTAGCTCTAAGCATGGCGGTTCTTTTCTTACTTTCATCCATAGAAACATAAATAGCTTTAATTGATTCCTCAACTTTAGGCACAAAAAATTTCAACTTGAGATTTTCCACATCATGGGAAATTCTATCAATACTCCTAGACATATCATCAATCTTATTCAATTTTTCTTCTATGGAAGCATTGAAAAGTTTTTTGGTATTGATAAATTCTTTAATGTTATTTTCTAGATGAGAGGTGTTCCTATTATTATTGTAAGATTAGTTTCCATAGGAATTACCATAATTGTTAGATAAATTGCTAGGAAAAGGCCTGGGATTAAAGTTACCTCTATAAGCATTGTTGTTAAAATTATTTCTAGAGATAAAGTTCACATCTATAGCATCACTAGTTTGCTCAGTGAAAGTAGATATAGGAGCACTTTTACTAGCAACCATTTTCATAAGAGCATCAATTTTTCATTCAAAGAATCAATCTCAACCGAATTAACCTTTTTGCTAGTCGGCGCCCTTTCGGTATGCCATTGCGAATAATTCGCCATAATATTATCAAGCAATTTGGTGGCTTCACCCAAAGTAATTTCCATAAAAGTACCACCCGCGGCGGAATCCAAGAGGTTTCGAGAAACAAAATGCAACCCTGCATAAAAAAATTGTATGATCATCCAAAGATTTAACCCATGAGTAGGGCAATTGCTTAGCATCATTTTCATCCATTCCCAAGATTGTGCAACATGCTCATGTTCAAGTTGCTTGAAATTCATGATCTGGGTTCTAAGGGATATATTTTTTGCGGGTGGAAAATATTTAGTGATAAAAGCGTCTTTGCATTTATTCCAAGAATCAATGCTATTGCGAGGCAAAGAAGAAAACCAAATTTTTGCATGATCTCGCAAAGAAAACGGGAATATTTTCAATTTAATAACATCATTGTCCACATCTTTTTTCTTTTGCATATCGCATAATTCCACGGAGGTATTAAGATGGGACGTGGAATCCTCATTAGGAGTGCCAGAAAATTGATCTTTCATGACAAGATTCAACAAAGTAGTATTAATATCACAAGTCTCCACACTAGTGGTGGGAGGAGCATTCGGAGTGCCAATAAAATCATTGTTGTTGGTATTGGAAAAATCACACAACTTAGTGTTCTCTTGCATCATTTTTGAGCAATTGTAAACAAGAACACAAGTGGGCGATAGATCCGACCGGAAAACGGCGAACAAAAAAGAGGGCGAATAAAAACGGCAAATATTTGTGAAGTGGGGGAGATGAAAACGAGAGGCGAATGGCAAATAATGTAAATTGCGAGGAGATGAGGTTTGTGATTAGGAACCTCATATATGTTAAAGGTGCTCCCCGGCAACGGCGCCAGAAATTTCCTTTTGATGACTACTAGGACTACATCGGTTATTTCCCCAAATAGGAAGGAATGATACAGTATAGCAGCGGTAGGTATTTCTCTCAGTGATGAAACCAAGGTTATCGAACTAGTAGGAGAACCAAGCAACACAATGTAAACAGCACCACAAATAGGAAATACTCGCAACCCGACGTGTAAAAGGGGTTGTCAATCACTTATGGGTAACGGACGTGATAGAGTTGTAAATATTGATAGATCGAACGCCAAATAAGATAAATTCTAGCAAGGTATTTTTGGTTTTTTGGTTTAATTGATCTGGAAATAAAAGCAAAGGCAAGTAATATGAGAAAGAGACCCGGTGGCCGTAGAATTCACTAGTGGCTTCTCTCAAGAAAATAGCAAACAGTGGGAAAACAATTACAGTTGGGCAATTGATAGAACTTCAAATAATTATGATGATATCCAGGCAATGATCATTATATAGGCATCACGTCCAAGATTAGTAGACCGACTCCTGCCTGCATCTACTACTATTACTCCACACATCGACCGCTATTCAGCATGCATCTAGTGTATTAAGTTCATGGAGAAACGGAGTAATGCAATAAGAACGATGACATGATGTAGACAAGATCTATTTATGTAGAAATAGACTCCATCATTTTATTCTTAGTAGCAACGATACATACGTGTCGGTTCCCTTTCTGTCACTAGGATCAAGCACCGTAAGATCGAACCCACTACAAAGCACATCTTCCCACTGCAAGATAAATAAATCAAGTTGGCCAAACAAAACCCAAATATCGCAGAAGAAATACGAGGCTATAAGAAATCATGCATATAAGAGATCAAAGAAGACTCAAATAACTTTCATGGATAAAAAGATAGATCTGATCATAAACTCAAAGTTCATCGGATCCCAACAAACACACCGCAAAAGAGTTACATCATATGGATCTCCAAGAGACCATTGTATTGAGAATCAAAAGAGAGAGAGAAGAAGCCATCTAGCTACTAACTACGGACCCGTAGGTCTACAAGGAACTACTCACACATCATCGGAGAGGTACCAATGGAGATGGTGAACCCCTCCGTGATGGTGTCTAGATTGGATCTGGTGGTTCTGGACTCTGCGGCGGCTGGAATAGAATTTTGATGACTCCTCTAGGGTTTCTGGAATATCTGAGTATTTATAGAGCAAAGAGGCGGTGCGAGAGGCCACCGAAGTGGGCACAACCCACCTGGGCGCGCCAGGGGGTCTGGCGTGCCCTGGTGGGTTGTGCCCCCTCGAGGCACCCCCCAGGTGCAGCATTGGCCCATTGGGTGTCTTTTGGCCCATAAAAATTCTCCAAAAAATTTTGTGGTGTTTGGACTCCGTTTGATATTGATTTCCTGCGATGTAAAAAACATGCAAAAAACAGCAACTGGCACTAGCACTATGTCAATAGGTTAGTACCCAAAAATGATATTAAATGACTATAAAATGATTGTAAAACATCCAAGAATAATAATATAACAGCATGGAACAATCAAAAATTATAGATACATTGGAGACGTATCAGTACCTTATACCTTCCTTGTGTCATTTCATCATTTTGGCAGACTCCTCCGTGATGAAAAAGGCGCTGCAGTCTTTCTATGAAATCAAGATACCAAAGAACCTTAGAGGGGATGGCTAGCTGTCTTTTCTCACCATCCTCACCGACCACCTCAAGGTACCGAGATGAACCACACTCCCTACAGTACTTGTCATCCGCATACTCATGCCTAAACAAAAGGCAATTCTTCGGACAAACATGTATTTTCTCATAATCCATAGAGAGTGCCTTCATGATTTTCTTTGTAGCGTACATGCTTTTCGGCAGTTCATGACCCTTAGGGAGGCTGTTAGCCCATACTCCCAGGAATGCTTTGAAGCATTTCTGGCTACAGCCGTACTCAGCCTTGACTGCAATCAGTTGCAAGATGGCATCTAGCTAACATATTTTGGCACCCGCATAAAGAGGTTTCTTCGACGAGGCCAAGACCTCCAAGAAGGCCTTTGCGGTTGCCTCCAGCTCCTCCGGATCATTCTCTGAAGGTGTCGCGTGTGTTGTTTCTGCAACAATGACATCATCTAGCATGTCCCTAACCTCGTCGTCCGCATAACCATCAATGTGTTGTCGCATCACCTCCTCTCTACCACGATCCTGCTCGGCTAAGTTTATCGGCGGCATGTATAAGTTTGGCATATATCCGTGCGTGCGAAGGTGGTCAGTCATGTCCTTCTGATTTCTATGGTGACGTCTAGCACAGCTCGCACATGGTCATTGTGGGATAATTATCATTGGACTACGGAATATCTCCTTCAAATACAAATTTATTTTCGTGATTGAAAGATCGTGGATGTCGCCTAGACGGGGGTGAATAGGCGCTTTAAAATAATTATGTTTTAGGCTTGAACAAATGCAGAATAAACCTAGCGGTTAATTTGTCAAGCACAAAACCTACAACAACTAGACTCACCTATGTGCACCAACAACTTATGCTAAGCAAGATAAACAACTAGGTGATAGCAAGATATATAGCAAGAAACATTATGCTATCACAAAGTAAAGTGCATAAGCAAAGGGCTCGGGTAAGAGATAACCGAGGCACGCGGAGACGACGATGTATCCCGAAGTTCACACCCTTGCGGATGCTAATCTCTGTTTGGAGCAGTGTGGAGGCACAATGCTCCCCAAGAAGCCACTAGGGCCACCGTAATCTCCTCACGCCCTCGCACAATGCAAGATGTCGTGATTCCACTAAGGGACCCTTGAGGACGGTCACCGAACCCATACAAATTGCTCGGGGCGATCTCCACAACCTAATTGTAGACCCAGATGCTTGCTTGGAGCTTCACACCATAATGATTGAGCTCCGAACACCACCAAGGTTGGGGCTATCTCCACTGAAGGAAATATGCCCTAGAGGCAATAATAAAGTTGTTATTTATATTTCCTTATATCATGATAAATGTTTATTATTCATGCTAGAATTGTATTAACCGGAAACTTAGTACATGTGTGAATACATAGACAAAACAGAGTGTCCCTAGTATGCCTCTACTAGACTAGCTCATTGATCAAAGATGGTTATGTTTCCTAACCATAGACATGAGTTGTCATTTGATCAATGGGATCACATCATTAGGAGAATGATGTGATGGACAAGACCCATCCGTTAGCTTAGCACTATGATCGTTTAGTTTTACTGCTATTGCTTTCTTCATGACTTATACATGTTCCTATGACTATGAGATTATGCAACTCCCGAATACCGTAGGAACACCTTGTGTGCTATCAAACGTCACAATGTAACTGGGTGATCATAAAGATGCTCTACAGGTGTCTCCGAAAGTGTTCGTGGTGTTGGCATAGATCAAGACTAGGATTTGTCACTCCGAGTGTCGGAGAGGTATCTCTGGGCCCTCTCGGTAATGCACATCATAATAAGCCTTGCAAGCAAAAGACTAATGAGTTAGTCACGAGATGATGTATTACGGAACGAGTAAAGAGACTTGCCGGTAACGAGATTGAACTAGGTATAGAGATACCGACGATCGAATCTCGGGCAAGTAACATACCGATGACAAAAGGAACAACATATGTTGTTATGCGGTTTGACCGATAAAGATCTTCGTAGAATATGTAGGAACCAATATGAGCATCCAGGTTCCGCTATTGGTTATTGACCGGAGATGAGTCTCGGTCATGTCTACATAGTTCTCGAACTCGTAGGGTCCGCACGCTTAACGTTTGATGACGATCGGTATTATGAGTTTATGAGTTTTGATGTACCGAAGGAGTTCGGAGTCCCGGATGAGACCGGGGACATGACGAGGAGTCTCGAAATGGTCGAGACGTAAAGATCGATATATTGGACGACTATATTCGGACATCGGAAAGGTTCCGAGTGATTCGGGTATTTTTCGGAGTATATGGGCCTTATTGGGCCATACGGGAATAGAGGAGAAAGGCCAAAAGGAAGGAGGCGCGTGCCCCCCCTCTGGTCCGAATTGTACAAGGGGTGCAGCCCCCTTTTCCTTCCCCCTCTCCACCTCTTTCCTTCTCTCCTACTCCGAAAAGGAAAGGGGAATCCTACTAGGACTTGGGAGTCCTAGTAGGACTCCCCACACTTGGCGCGCCCCCTCTAGGGCCGGCCTCTCCCTTGCTCCTTTATATACGGGGGCAGGGGGCACCCTAGGACACACAAGTTGAATTGTTCCAGCCGCGTGCGGTGCCCCCCTCCACAGAAACACACCTCGGTCATACCGTCGCAGTGCATAGGCGAAGCCCTGCGCCGGTAGATACATCATATCCGTCACCACGCCGTCGTGCTGGCGAAACTCTCCCGTGAAGCTCAACTGGATCAAGAGCTCGTGGGACGTCATCAAGCTGAACGTGTGCTGAACGCGGAGGTGACGTACGTTCGGTGCTTGATCGGTTGGATCGCGAAGAAGTTCGACTACATCAGCCGCGTCACTTGACGCTTCCGCTTCCGGTCTACGAGGGTACGTAGACACACTCTCCCCCTCGTTGCTATGCATCTAGTAGATAGATCTTGTGTGATCGTAGGAAAATTTTGAAAATACTACGTTCCCAACAGTGGTATCAGAGCCAGGTCTATGCGTAGATGATATGCACGAGTAGAACACAATGAGTTGTGGGCGATACTAGTCATACTGCTTACCAGCATGTCATACTTTGCTTCAGCGGTATTGTGAGATGAAGCGGCCCGGACCGACATTACGCGTACGCTTACGCGAGACTGGTTTCACCGTTATGAGCACTCGTTGCTTAAAGGTGACTGGCGGGTGTCTGTCTCTCTCACTTTAGCTGAATCAAGTGTGGCTACGCCCAGTCCTTGTGAAGGTTAAAACAGCACATACTTGACGAAACATCGTTGTGGTTTTTGTATGCGTAGGTAAGAACGGTTCTTGCTAAGCCCGTAGCAGCCACGTAAAACTTGCAACAACAAAGTAGAGGACGTCTAACTTGTTTTTGCAGGGCATGTTGTGATGTGATATGGTCAAGACATGATGAGTTATACGGTTTTGTATGAGATGATCATGTTTTGTAATGTTATCGGCAACTGGCAGGAGCCATATAGTTGTCGCTTTATTGTATGAAATGCAATCGCCATGTAATTGCTTTACTTTATCACTAAGCGGTAGCGATAGTCGTAGAAGCAATAGTTGGCGAGACGACAATGATGCTACGATGGAGATCAATGTGTCGCGCCGGTGACGAAGGTGATCATGACGGTGCTTTGGAGATGGAGATCAAAAGCACAAGATGATGATGGCCATATCATGTCACATATTTTGATTTGCATGTGATGTTTATCTTATTATGCTTCTTATTTTGCTTAGAATGACAGTAGCATTATAAGATGATCCCTTACTAAATTTCAAGGTATAAGTGTTCTCCCTGAGTATGCACCGTTGCGAAAGTTCATCGTGCCGAGACACCACGTGATGATCGGGTGTGATAAGCTCTACGTTCAAATACAACGGGTGTAAGCCAGTTTTGCACACGCAGAATACTCGGGTTAAACTTGACGAGCCTAGCATATGCAGATATGGCCTCGGAACACTGGAGACCGAAAGGTCGAGCGTGAATCATATAGTAGATATGGTCAACATAAGATGTTCACCATTTAAACTACTCCATCTCACGTGATGATCGGACATGGTTTAGTTGATTTGGATCACGTGATCATTTAGATGACCGGAGGGATGTCTATCTAAGTGGGAGTTCTTAAGTAATATGATTAATTGAACTTTAATTTATCATGAACTTAGTCCTGGTAGTATTAGCATATCTATGTTGTAGATCAATAGCTCGCGATGTTGCTCCACGTTTATTTTTTATATGTTCCTAGAGAAAACCAAGTTGAAAGATGTTAGTAGCAATGATGCGGAATTGTTCCGTGATCTGAGGATTATCCTCATTGCTGCACAGAAGAATTATGTCCTTGATGCACCGCTAGGTGACAGACCTTTTGCAGGAGCAGATGTAGACGTTATGAACGTTTTGACAAAAGCTCGATATGATGACTACTTGATAGTTTAGTGCACCATGCTTTACGGCTTATAACCGGGACTTCAAAAACGTTTTGAAACGCCACGGAGCATATAAGATGTTCCAAGAGTTGAAATTAGTATTTCATACTCATGCCCGTGTCGAGAGGTATAAGACCTCTGACAGTACTTTGCCTACAAGATGGAGGAGAATAGCTCAACCAGTGAGCATGTGCTCAGATTGTCTGGGTAGTACAATTGCTTGAATCAAGTGGGAGTTAATCTTCCAGATAAGATAGTAATTGACAAAGTTCTCTAGACACTATCACCAAGTTAGTAGAACTTCGTGATGAACTATAATATGCAAGGGATGACGAAAGTAATTCCCGAGCTCTTCACGATGCTGAAATCGGCGAAGGTAGAAATCAAGAAAGAGCATCAAGTGTTGATGGTTAACCAAACCACTTGTTTCAAGTAAAGGGCAAAGGGGTAGAAGGGGAACTTCAAGAAGAATGACAAGCAAGTTGTCACTCCCGTGAAGAAACCCAAAGCTAAACTCAAGCCTGAAACTAAGTGCTTCTACTGCAAAGGAAATGGTCACTAGAAGTGGAACTGCCCTAGATATTTGGCGGATAAGAAGGATGGCAAAGTGAACAAAGGTATATTTGATATACAGATTATTGATGTGTATTTTACTAGTGTTCATAGCAACCCCTCGGTATTTGATATTGGTTCAGTTGCTAAAGAGTAGTAACTCGAAATGGGAGTTGCATAATGAACAGAAACTAGTTAAAGGATGAAGTGACGATGTGTATTCGAAGTAGTTCCAAGATTGATATGATCATCATCGCACACTCCCTATACTTTCGGGATTAGTGTTGAACCTAAATAAGTGTTATTTGGTGTTTGTGTTGAGCATGAATATGATTTGATCATGTTTATTGCAATACGGTTATTCATGTAAGTTAGAGAATAATTGTTGTTCTGTTTACATGAATAAAACCTTCTATGGTTATACACCCAATGAAAATGGTTTGTTGGATCTCGATCGTGTGATACACATATTCATAATATTGAAGCCAAAAGATGCAAGGTTAATAATGATAGTGCAACTTATTTGTGGCGCTGCCGTTTAGGTCATATTGGTGTAAAGCGCATGAAGAAACTCCATAGTGATGGACTTTTGGAATCACTTGATTATGAATCACTTGGTTCTTGCGAACCATGCCTCATGGGCAAGATGACTAAAACTCCGTTCTCCGGAACCGTGGAGCGAGCAACAGATTTGTTGGAAATCATACATACTGAAGTATGCTGACCAATGAGTGTTGAAGCTCGCGGCGGGTATCGTTATTTTCTGACCTTCACTGATGATTTGAGCAGATATGGGTATATCTACTTAATGAAGCACAAGTCTGAAACATTTGAAAAGTTCAAAGAATTTCAGAGTGAAGTGGAGAATCATCGTAACAAGAAAATAAGAGTTTCTACGATATGATCGTAGAGGTAAAATATTTGAGTTAGCGAGTTTGGCCTTCAATAGAAACAATGTGAAATAGTTTCACTACTCACGCCACCTGGAACACCACAGTGTAATGGTGTGTCCGAACGTCATAACCGTACTTTATTAGATATGGTGCGATCGATGATGTCTCTTACCGATCTACCACTATCGCTTTTGGGGTTACGCATTAGAGACAGCTACATTCACGTTAAATAGGGCACCATCTAAATCCGTGGAGATGACACCGTATGAACTGTGGTTTGACGAGAAACCTAAGCTATCATTTCTTTAAGTTTGGGACTGCGATGCTTATGTGAAAAAGTTTCAACATGATAAGCTCAAACCCAAATCAGAGAAGTAAATCTTCATAGGATACCCAAAAGAAATTGTTGGGTATACCTTCTATCACAGATCCGAAGGCAAGGTCTTTGTTGCTAAGAGTGGATCCTTTCTAGAGAAGGAGTTTCTCTCGAAAGAAGTGAGTGGGAGGAAAGTAGAACTTGATGAGGTAATTGTACCTTCTCCCAAATTGGAAAGTGGAACATCACAGAAACTAGTTCCAGTGATTCCTACACCAATTAGTGAGGAAGCTAATGATGATGATCATGAAACTTCAGATCAAGTTTCTACTGAACTTCGTAGATCAACCAGAGTTCGTTCCGCATCAGAGTGGTACGGCAACCCGGTTCTGGAAGTCATGTTACTGGACCATGATGAACCTACGAACTATGAGGAAGCGATGATGAGCCCAGATTCCGCAAAATGGCTTGAGGCCATGAAATCTGAGATGGGATCCATGTATGAGAACAAAGTGTGGACTTTGGTTGACTTGCCCGATGATCGGCAAGCCATCGAAAATAAATGGATCTTCAAGAAGAAGACTGACGCTGACGGTAATGTTACTGTTTACAAAGCTCGACTTGTTGCGAAAGTTTTTCAACAAGTTCAAGGAGTTGACTACGATGAGACTTTCTCACCCGTAGCGATGCTTAAGTCTGTCCGAATCATGTTAGCAATTGCCGCATTTTATGAAATCTGGCAAATGGATAACAAAATTACATTCTTTAATGGATTTATTAAAGAAGACTTGTATATGATGCAACTAGAAGGTTTTGTCAATCCTAAAGGTGCTAACAAAATGTGCAAGCTCCAGCGATCCATCTATGGACTGGTGCAAGCATCTCGGAGTTGGAATATACGCTTTGATAATTGATCAAAGCATATAGATTTATACAGACTTGCGGTGAAGCCTGTATTTACAAGAAGTGAGTGGGAGCACTACAACCTTTCTGATAAGTATATGTGAATGACATATTGTCGATCGGAAATGATGTAGAATTTTCTGGAAAGCATAAAGGAGTGTTTGAAAGGAGTTTTTCAAAGAAAGACCTTGGTGAAGCTGCTTACATATTGGGCATCAAGATCTATAGAGATAGATCAAGACGCTTGATAAGACTTTCGATGAGTACATACCTTGATAAGATTTTGAAGTAGTTCAAAATGGATCAGTCAAAGAAGGAGTTCTTGCCTGACTTGTAAGGTGTGAAGTTGAGTAAGACACAAAGCCAGACCACGGCAGAAAAATATAGAGAGAATGAAAGTCATTCCCTATGCCTCAGCCATAGGTTCTATAAAGTATGCCATGCTGTGTACCAAACATGTTGTGTACCTAGCCATGAGTTTGTCAAGGGGGTACAATAGTGATCCAGGAGTAGATCACTGTACAGCGGTCAAAATTATCCTTAGTAACTGGATGACTAACGAAATGTTTCTCGATTATGGAGGTGATAAAGAGTTCGTCGTAAAGGGTTACGCCGATGCAAGCTTTGACACTAAATCCAGATGACTCTAAGTATCAATCTGGATGCGTATTGAAAGTGGGAGCAATTAGCTAGAGTAGCTCTATGCAGAGCATTGTAGACATAGAAATTTGCGAAATACATACGGATCTGAATGTGACAGACCCGTTGACTAAACTTCTCTCACAAGCAAAACATGATCACACCTTATTACTCTTGGGTATTAATCACATAGCGATGTGAACTAGATTATTGACTCTAGTAAACCCTTTGGGTGTTGGTCACATGGCGATGTGAACTATGGGTGTTATTCACATAACGATGTGAACTATCGGTATTAAATCACATGGCGATGTGAGCTAGATTATTGACTCTAGTGCAAGTGGGAGACTGAAGGAAATATGCCCTAGAGGCAATAATAAAGTTGTTATTTATATTTCCTTATATCATGATAAATGTTTATTATTCATGCTAGAATTGTATTAATCGGAAACTTAGTACATGTGTGAATACATAGACAAAACAGAGTGTCCCTAGTATGCCTCTACTAGACTAGCTCATTGATCAAAGATGGTTATGTTTCCTAACCATAGACATGAGTTGTCATTTGATCAACGGGATCACATCATTGGGAGAATGATGTGATGTACAAGACCCATCCGTTAGCTTAGCACTATGATCGTTTAGTTTTACTGCTATTGCTTTCTTCATGACTTATACATGTTCCTATGACTATGAGATTATGCAACTCCCGAATACCGTAGGAACACCTTGTGTGCTATCAAACGTCACAACGTAACTGGGTGATCATAAAGATGCTCTACAGGTGTCTCCGAAAGTGTTCGTGGTGTTGGCATAGATCAAGACTAGGATTTGTCACTCCGAGTGTCGGAGAGGTATCTCTGGGCCCTCTCGGTAATGCACATCATAATAAGCCTTGCAAGCAAAAGACTCATGAGTTAGTCACGAGATGATGTATTACGGAACGAGTAAAGAGACTTGCCGGTAACGAGATTGAACTAGGTATAGAGATACCGACGATCGAATCTCGGGCAAGTAACATACCGATGACAAAAGGAACAACATATGTTGTTATGCGGTTTGACCGATAAAGATCTTCGTAGAATATGTAGGAACCAATATGAGCATCCAGGTTCCGCTATTGGTTATTGACCGGAGATGAGTCTCGGTCATGTCTACATAGTTCTCGAACCCGTAGGGTCCGCACGCTTAACGTTTGATGACGATCGGTATTATGAGTTTATGAGTTTTGATGTACCGAAGGAGTTCGGAGTCCCGGATGAGACCGGGGACATGACGAGGAGTCTCGAAATGGTCGAGACGTAAAGATCGATATATTGGATGACTATATTCGGACATCGGAAAGGTTCCGAGTGATTCGGGTATTTTTCGGAGTATATGGGCCTTATTGGGCCATACGGGAATAGAGGAGAAAGGCCAAAAGGAAGGAGGCGCGTGCCCCCCCTCTGGTCCGAATTGTACAAGGGGTGCAGCCCCCTTTTCCTTCCCCCTCTCCACCTCTTTCCTTCTCTCCTACTCCGGAAAGGAAAGGGGAATCCTACTAGGACTTGGGAGTCCTAGTAGGACTCCCCACACTTGGCGCGCCCCCTCTAGGGCCGGCCTCTCCCTTGCTCCTTTATATACGGGGGCAGGGGGCACCCTAGGACACACAAGTTGAATTGTTCCAGCCGCGTGCGGTGCCCCCCTCCACAGAAACACACCTCGGTCATACCGTCGCAGTGCATAGGCGAAGCCCTGCGCCGGTAGATACATCATATCCGTCACCACGCCGTCGTGCTGGCGAAACTCTCCCGTGAAGCTCAACTGGATCAAGAGCTCGTGGGACGTCATCAAGCTGAACGTGTGCTGAACGCGGAGGTGCCGTACGTTCGGTGCTTGATCGGTTGGATCGCGAAGAAGTTCGACTACATCAGCCGCGTCACTTGACGCTTCCGCTTCCGGTCTACGAGGGTACGTAGACACACTCTCCCCCTCGTTGCTATGCATCTAGTAGATAGATCTTGTGTGATCGTAGGAAAATTTTGAAAATACTACGTTCCCAACATCCACAACTTAATTGGAGGCTCCCAACGACACCATGAAGCTTCACCGCAATGGAATATGGCTCCGAGGTGAACTCAACCGTCTAGGGCGCCCAAGCACCCAAGAGGAACAAGCTCAAGGTTACCAAGCACCCAAGAGTAATAAGCTTCTCAACTTCACTTCCACATATCACCATGCAGAACTCAAACCGATGCACCAAATGCAATGGCAAGGGCACACGGAGTGCCCAAGTCCTTCTCTCCCAAATCCCACCAAAGCAACTAATGCTAGGGAGGAAAATGAGAGGAAGAATGAAGAAGAGAACACAAAGAACTCCAAGATCTAGATCCAAAGGGTTCCCCTCACATAGAGGAGAAAGTGATTGGTGGAAATGTAGATCTAGATCTCCTCTCTCTCTTTCCCCCAAAAAACAAGCAAGAATCCATGGAGGGATTGAGAGATAGCAAGCTCGAAGAAGGTCGACAATGGGGGAAGAACACTAGCTCAAAGGATAAAGTTCATTGGGGAGGAAGACCCCCTTTTGTAGGAGGGGAAAAATCCAACCGTTATCCTCACAGCTCGCACCGAGCGGTACTACCGCTCCAAGGAGCAGTACTACCGCTAGGGAGGCAGTAGCTAAACGGAACACTACTGCAACGAGGCAACATGGCGGTACTACTGTCGGAGCGGTACTACCGCCTGCCCTTGTGTTACTACCGCAGGGGTAGTATTCAACGGCCACACAAGTGTAGCACACGATAGTATACACAGTGAGGCAGCGGTACTACCGCTGGGGATAGCGGTACTACCGTGCGTCCACGGATGTAAAAAATTACTGTCGCGCCTACATCCGCTGGATCTAGCTTCGAGTAGAAAGCCGGCACGGTACTACCGCTCATAGGGAGTGGTACTACCACGTAAGGGCGGACATAAAAAATTACATTCGCGCCTACTTTCGCATGCTTCAGCGTCAGGGTTGAAGGCAACGGTACTACCGCTCACAAGGAGCGGTACTACCGCTAGACCCTACGGTACTACCGCTCCCTTGAGCAGTACTATCGCACGCCAGAGAGGCTTTAGCACTTGGATGCCTTCAGATCGCACCTAAATACAACAGAAGGATACAATAAAACCAAATTGCCATAACTTCTGCATATGAGCTCTGAATTGAGCAAACTCAAGCTTGTTATAGTAAGAAGAGGCAGGGGAGGTATGCCTAAGATATAGAGGAGTGAACCCTCCATCAGAGAAGAGTCGGCATAACCTCCAACATCGAAAACATCATAGAAGATGCATGTGAACTCCATTTTTTATGAACTCGAGCTTGTCATGAAAATGACCATAAGCTCCAAATCTCACAAGGAGAAAAACCAGACAAGAACCAATAAAGATTATGCAAGGATGTTGTGGTTTGAGCTCTCTACAAACGATACGATTAAGATACTCACTTGAGAGCCCCCCTTGATAGTACGGCAAACGATCATATAACCCAGTCTCCAAACTACCACCATGAGACCGGTAAAATAGAAAACCTATCAAGGGCAAGCCTTTGCCTTGCACAAAGTCCACTTGAGCTAGACGATGACGATCTTGACTTCCTCAAGTTGGACCACCTTTCTTGATTGCGTTGTGATACGTCCATTTTGCATCATGCTTTTATGTTGATATTTATTGCATTTTGGGTTGTTACTATATGTTTTGTCACAATACTTATGCCTTTTCTCTCTTATTTTACAAGGTTCACATGAAGAGGGAGAATGCCGGCAGCTGGAATTCTGGGCTGGAAAAGGAGCAAACTCTGGAAACCTATTTTGCACAACTACAAAAGCCCTGAAACTCAACAGAACAACATTTCGGAATATATAAAAAATATCTAGCGAAAGAAACCCACGAGGGGGGCCACCGGCTGTCCATGAGGGTGTGGGCGCGCCCCCCTTCCTAGGGTGCACCCCCTGGCTCGTGGGCCAGCCGGCAGGCCCCCGGTGCCCATATTCTCCTATATGAGGTGTTTTGACCTGGAAAAAATCAGAAGAAGGCTTTCGGGACCAGACGCTGCCGTCTCGAGGTGGAACCAAGGCGGAAACCAATCTAGGGCTTCGGCAGAGCTGTTCTGCCGGGGATACTTCCCTCCGGGAGGGGGAAATCGTCACCGTCGTCATCACCAACAACTCTCCCATCTTGGGGAGTGCTATCTTCATCAACATCTTCACCAGCACCATCTCCTCTCAAACCCTAGTTCATCTCTTGTACCCAATCTTTGTACCCAAACCTCAGATTGGTACCTGTGGGTTGCTAGTAGTGTTGATTACTCCTTGTAATTGATGCTAGTTGGTTTATTTGGTGGAAGATCATATGTTCAGATCCATTATGCATATTAATATCCCTCTGTTCATGAACAATATTATGCCTCGTGAGTAGTTACTTTTGTTCCTGAGGACATGGGAGAAGTCTTGCTATTAGTAGTCATGTGAGTTTGGTCTTCGTTCGATATTTTGATGAGATGTATGTTGTCTCTCCTCTAGTGGTGTTATGTGAACGTCGACTACATGACACTTCACCATTATTTGGGCCTAGAGGAAGGCATTGGGAAGTAATAAGTAGATGATGGGTTGCTAGAGTGACAGAAGCTTAAACCCTAGTTTATGTGTTGCTTCGTAAGGGGCTGATTTGGATCCATATGTTTCAGGCTATGGTTAGGTTTACCTTAATACTTCTTTTGTAGTTGCGGATGCTTGCATTAGAGGTTAATCATAAGTGGGAGGCTTGTCCAAGTAAGGGCAGCACCCAAGCACCGGTCCACCCACATACCAAATTATCAAAGTACCGAACGCGAATTAGATGATCGTGATGAAAACTAACTTGACGATAATTCCCATGTGTCCTCGGGAGCGCTTTACCTTATATAAGAGTTTGTTCAGGCTTGCCCTTTGCTACAAAAAGGATTGGTCCACCTTGCTGCATCTTATTTACTTTTACCTTTTGTCACTTACTACCAATTACCTTATCACAAAACTATCTGTTACCTATAATTTCAGTGCTTGCTGAAAATACCTTACCAAAAATTGCCTATCATTTCCTTCAGATCCTCGTTGGGTTTGACACTCTTACTTATCGAAAGGACTATGATAGATCCCCTATACTTGTGGGTCATCACGTTGGCTCGGTGAAGACTAGTTGATTGCTCCCCCATACTCCACTATGGGCGAGCCACTCTTTGGCACACTTCACAAGTCCATTGCCACCACAATGGACGACAAGTTTCAAGCATATGATCTCTTCGTGATGATCCACTTGAACTTGCACACCGCAATCAGGGGACCGCTTGATCCCTCTCGGTACATCTTCTATGCTTTGTGTGTTGATCAACTTGATTCAATCTTTGACTTAGTCTTGATCAACCTCTCACATTACCAAACTTTATGTAATTCCTTGAATAGCACCTTGGTCAACACAAACTCTCCTCGAAACCAACAAATGAACTCCAAGAAAAGCCTATGGACAAATCCTCCAAATATAACTCAATGCAACCATTAGTCCATAGAGATTGTCATCAATTACCAAAACCAAACATGGGGGCACCACATGTTCTTTCAGCGATCCACTCTGATGTTACTCGATTCCGATAGATAAAACCATTGTACATCCACTGATTATCTGTCATCCTCTACTTTATTGGGAGCCACACAACAAAATTAAGGATTCATTTAAATTAATCACATCAAATTTTTATTTTCCACCATGTTGAATCCACCTACATCTCTAATAGGTAAAGATGGGTCCTAATCCCACCCGAGGATGTGTAGATTGAGTACGTTCTCCATGCTCTACCCCCTTCCGAGACAAAATTTCGGTAGCACCTCCCCGCTGTTCTCCAGATACACGTCTCGGCAAATATCCGAGAGAATGTGCTCCGAAGAACAATGGGGAGGTGCCGAAATCTTGTCTCGGAACGGGGTAGAACATGGAGAACGTACCCAATCTACACATCATCGGGCTGACCGTGGAAAACGCTAGACAATCTGAAAGAGTTGCAGTGATAAATATGCAATTGAATGCATATTTATCAATGCAACCCTTTCGGACGGGAGACGCCTAGGTTACGCGACTTCACTTGAAAATAAAATCTAGTGACATGAAAAAAATGGAGGAGGAGATGAATTTGTAGCTCACCCTTGGCTGTAGGGGAAGTAGTCGAACAACAGAGGGATGCTCAGGGACCAACGCGTCGGACGACGGTCACTCCGATGGAATGCGACGCCACAAAGCCTGCAAATTCCATCGCGACAAAAATTTAGAACATCACAACTCATAGAGCATATTTAAAACATTTAAACATGCATTCATTTATTTTTGCATCATGTAGGCAAAAAACTAACAACATTAAGAGGGTGTTTGTTTCCAGGGACTTATTGGTCTAGGGACTTAAATAAGTCCCTATAAGTCCCATCTAAACCAAACAGGAGGGACTTATAGGGACTTAAAGTGTGCATTTGGGACTTATCAAATAAGACTCTCAAGGAGGGACTTATAGGGACTTATAGTTGTAATATGGTCTACTAGTCCATGTTAAATCCCAGAAACCAAACATGTAGGGACTTTTTAGGGACTTATGACTTATAAGTTGGGACTAAAAAAAGTCCTAGAACTTATGAACCAAACAGGGCCTAACAATATATTCATCATTGGCATCACATATTAATCATCACCATTATCATTTATTCGTCATCATCATTGAACATTTTTTCTGCAAGATATGCAATATATAGCATCTCATCGAACCTAATAATTATATAGCATTTTAACAACATCTCACATCACATATTAATCTTGATCAACCTCTCACATCACATATTAATCTTTGACTTAATCTTTGACTTAGTCTTGATAACTATATGATGTTTTACTTAGTCTTGATCAACCTCTCACATCACATATTAATCTTTGACAGTCTTGATCAACAATAATTATATAGCATTTTAACAACATCTCAAATTGTAAGATACGCTTCATATAATTATTTCTTTCATTCTAAATACCAAATAAATTCTACCTATATAACTATCTATCTAATAAAAAACCAAAAAAATGCCCAAAGGGGGATGCCGGTTCCATATTTTTACTCGCTTTCATACCACCCATCTATCTAACATGCAACTATCTATTCATCTATTGATATATATCCATGCATCTAGCTACAAAATTACTACACAAAAAAATAAAAAAATACATTAAAAATCACCTTCGAAGAGGAGATCGAGCCCGGGCAGGGGACGATGTGCTGCAGCAGAGGACGCCAGCCGGAGAAGAAGAGGAGGTCGGCCGGAGCTGCAACAGAGGACGCCGGACAAAGCAGCAGCCGAGTAGGGCGAGGAGGGTTGGTCGGTGTCGGGCAGACGACGAGGGCTTAGGGTGGGCGGCGACATGCTTGGGGAGGGCGACGCAGGGTCGGGGCGGCGGAGGAGGAGGCTGGACGGAGCTGTGCCAGGAGAGGGGAGCGCTAGGGCAGGGGGGCACCCTTAGGGAGGGCGTCGGAGCAGCAATCGGGGATGAGGCCGGGGCCTTCGGGGGAAGGACATCCGGCAGAGGGGGGCGGAGACGACGGCGGGTGGGGAGGAGACCACGGCGGTGCAACGCGGGTGGGTGGAGACGGTGGCAGTGGCGGGTGGGTGGAAACGACGGCGGCGCGGCGCGAGTGAGTGGAGGCAGCATCTGTGGCGGTGGCGAGCAGCTAAGGTGGCGTCGGCGGCACGAAGAGGGTGGCAGCGGCGTTGGGGGTTGAGAGAGAGGGAGTTGGGGTCGGGGTGAGGAGATAAATGAGTGGAGGAGGAGAGCCGGACGAGTGGATAAGGGGGGACACTATGCCGACGGCTTGGCCATCGGCATAGGATGGGTCCCACATGTTAGGGAGAGCTCGCCGGAGTGGATAAGGTTGGCATATGCCGACGGCTTTGCCGTCGGCATGAATAGGAGGTCTATGCCGGCGGCTTTGCCGGCGGCATATGTGTGACTCTCAACGAACTTCAAAAAATAGTCCCACCTCGCCCAAAGACAAGCAACATGACCAGTTTAAATATTTGGCTAATCCATACCAAGTAAGCTCCGGTATTCATTAGATTTTTTTAAGAAAACAGACAATTACTGTGAAACTTTCAGTGCCCGGCCCGGTGCCCGGGCACTGAAGGTTTCACAGTGAGAGTCTGTTTTCCATGACGGAGACCCGGGATTTATGATCTCATGCCATTAGTTGATTTTATGGCAAGGAGAATGATTGTCGGCTCCTCATTTCTAGCTCAAGGTGGAAGGTTGCAATACCTGAATTCTGCATTGTCTTCCCTACCCATATTCTTTCTTTGCAGCATGTTCATTCACCCTGGTATTTTAAAGCAGCTTTAGATAATCCAGAGGCAATGCTTGTGGAGGAAGAATAAACAAGAGCCAGCTCCTTCTTTGGCAGCTTGGGAGTTAATTTACAGACAAAAGAGTAAAGGTGTCTTGGGCATCCTTAATTTAGGAATTCAGAATATTGCTTTGTTGTTGAAACATGTCAATAAATTTTTTAACAAAGCTGACATTCCTTGGGTCAAATTAATATGGGACTCATATTACCATGGACTTGTACCACATGGTACTGCTTCATGTGGAAGCTTTTGGTGGAAGAATATTTTGAAGCTTTTTGACCAGTTTAGAGAAGTTTCATGGGTAGAGGTACACCGAGGAGATATTGTTTTGTTCTAGCTTGACAAATGGAAACTTGGAGACTCAATACTTCCTTTGCAAAATAGATTCCCAAGGTTATTCTCTTATTGCAAGGACTCCATTGTTTTTGTCCAAGATTTTGCTCAAAATAGATATCCTCTCATGGTTTAACCCGCCATTGTTTGAGCAAGCATACTGGGAGATGTTGTCAATGAAAGATCTACTCCTAGCTCATGAAAGGCAACCTGGATTAAAGGATATTTGGTTTTGGAATGGCACTCACAAACCGTATATTTGAAAGACCTTTTATTCCTATATGTACTCCAACCTTACCTTCAACCCATTGCTCAAATGGGTCTGGTCAAGCTGTTGTACTATGAAGATAAATGTTTTTGCATGGATGCTCATTATGGATAGGTTAAACACTAAGGATATGGTGGAAAGGAGGCACTGGCATATTGATGATGGTGTTAATTGTGTTATGTGTCCACTCCAATCTAGAGAGGACAGAGATCACCTATTTTCAACTGCAATTTTAGCCACGGAGTTTGGTCATATCTTCAGATTCATTGGTCTACTGGCATTGACATGGCTGAAATTGTTGTTCATGCTAGGAGAGATTTCAACAGGCCTTTCTTTGCTGAGGTGGTATTCACAGCTTGCTGGAACATTTGGCTAATCAGGAATGCGGAGGTTTTCAAGCATGAGCGTCCTTCTTTCAACCGTTCGAGAGCAGCTTTTATTCATGATGTATCTTTATTATCCAATAGAATCAAGCCTAGGCTAACGGAAGATCTTCTTATATGGATTTCTTATTTACCACCTTGATTCTTGTAAATAGTAATGTCAGGTTTATATTAGCTTAGTCTTTTTTCTCTTTGGGTTACTTTTTGTAACCTTTGTACATAATGTATTCTCTATTGGAATAAAATGATTTTGCTGTGGGGGTTTTCCCTACAGTTCCCAGTCAAAAAAAACTTGTTTGTACAAAAGAGCACCAAACCTCAAGTATATATAGGTTAGAGGGGGAGGGAGGGTACCACCAAGGCGGAATGGTGCACCAGACAGGGGGTACTCCTCCCCTTCCCCAATTCGGCCTCCTTCCATAGGGGAAGGGGGCACCCCCCCCCCCCCCAGGGCGTGCCCCTGCTTTGTGGATGCCTCATGGGTCTTCTGGCCGTCTCCTGAAGCTTCTAGGGTCTCTTTTGGTCTAGATAAAATCATCAAAAAGTTTTGTCGTGTTTGGTCTTATGTAGGTATGGATTTATAGAAAACAAAAAACATGGAGAAAACATGAACTCGCACTAGGTAGTGAGTTAATAGGTTAGTCGAAAATAATAGTATAAAATAGCATATAAAACACATAAAAGTGATAATATAATAACATGAAACAATAAAAAATTATAGATACATTGAAGACGTATCATGTACCTTGTGTGCAAACTAGACACTCTTCACCGAAGTGTAAAGGTTTCAAAACGAAGACTACAACCTGCCACACTTAAGTCATTTTTTGTAGAACATTTGAACTTCAAACTTTTCCTTTGATTAATACACACCATCCAAAGGCACATGCTCAAATTTAGCCACCTTTTGAGTTGACCTACTATTTTCGAGGCATTAACTGATTTTCCGACACTTAAAAAGATCAAAACGATCTTCGATAAGAAAATAGCGTGCAAACAAGCTCTGAATGGGCTGAAACTTGATAGGGTGTATTCATTGGACCCCTGTAGGGTGTGGTCAAAAATTGAGGTTGTTACAGTGAAAACTTGATGCACCTCATGTATAAACTAGAATCTCACCTAAAGTCTAAGGGTTTTGAACGAAACCATCGCCGTCCAAACACAACTCATTTAAAATGTTTGAACTTCAAACTTTTTTATGACTAACATACCATCCAATGCCCCATGCGCAAAATTGAGACTATTCTACATTTTTCAATATGTTTTTATAGGATTTTTTGAACTTAAGATATGAGTGGTGGATTTTTAGTGGGCCCGCCACTGCAAGTGGGGGTGCGGGTCGCCGGAATATAATAGTGACGGGCGCAATAGAATTGCCCGCCATTGCTTGTTTACTTGCCACGAGCCAATTTGGAAGAGTTTACGAGTGGCGAGCCATAGTACGTGTCCGCCACTGCTTCTCAAATATTTGTGACAGGTAATTATTTTTACCCACCACTGCTACATTTTCAAAATAGTTGTGGCGGATGCCCGACATCTAATTTCAGGAAAGCTATAAGCCTTTTCTCAGTAGTGTGGTGCTTTTTTTGCAGTTACTTTGCTTATGTTAGCACAATAAGTCGTCGTTCTAGTACTTTGAAGCAACGGTCTACACACTTCCCGAAAACATTTTTTTGGGGGTGGGGGTGG
>LR738709.1:653416993-653539005 GCA_902687465.1 Secale cereale
TATTGCAATCCTTTATCTTGGGGTGGGGGTGGGGGAGGGTTAGGTTACGGTCAATATTGCAATCCTTTATCTTATGCTAGTTGTCTTTTTAGATTATTTCTACTACTTGCTTTTTTCAACAACAATGATTTGTATAATTATTGACATTTTGCAAAAAAAACATTTTTCTACGCATGAGCATATGCTCTCAAGAGCCGAATTAGATTTATGATACTACTTCCGCAAGGAACACGTTCTCTAACAAATAATAAACAAAAGGGTCTTTTACATCTGTGTCCCTAACTCGAACCCACTAGTCACATTTGCCCCTAATTTCAAAGCCTGCTCAAATTTGCCCCTCCGCCGTTATGTGCCCTTACAGAAATGCCCTTCCGTTCCGTTTCCATCCAGTCAAAGGGTTTTGACCGTTTTCTGGATGTTAGTAGGACATTTTGTCCCTGCCTCCATGTGCCACTTACATGTGGGACCCAGTCACAAAAAATAAAAAGGAAAAACTCTCTCTCTCTCTCTCTCACCCTCTTTCTCACACACTTCCATGTGGGCCCCAAACAAAATAGACAATAAAAAATCCCTCCCATCTCTCTCCCCTACCTCTCGGTCTCACCTCCGGCGAGCGCCGACAGCCCTGGACTGTGCGCCATCGGCACCAGCTCCCCACGTGCTGCAGCCCACCCTCCATTTCATCCTCTCCCTCCCTCCCTCCCTTCCTCTTCCTCCCTCTCCCTAGACTATGCCCTAGACTGGCGACGCGCTCCAGTGACCAAAGCCACGGCGACGATGGACGAAATCGCAACTCCGGCGACCAACTTGTTGGCGGAGAGTATAGTTCGGACGAGTGCGCTCAGGTGCGTCCAGTGGTACCAACAGAGCGTACATGGGTGGTTGGAATTGACCGCAACGACGAGCTAGGCGACGGCGCCTGAGAGCGCCCGAGATCTTCTGCCGGCGACGCCCTTGCTAGCCATCGCGTCCGGAGTCCAAATCGAGCTACATGATCATGTCCATGAGCTCTGTAGGGCGCCTCTCCTTCGCCCTACACAGTGGATCTGGCGTGGGGCCGCTCGTAGATGATGCCCGCGACGTCGAACTCCGCCATGGCCGTCGCTCTCCTCGTCCTAAATTTGGCCGCTCTAAGCCTTGCTTGACATACCCGACCCCTGTCCTGTCGTCGAGGAAAGAAGGCGCCCCTACTCTCATCGTCCCCTGCCCGATTCCGTGCTCGGAACCCCCTGACAGAAGCCGGCCGCCATGACCAACCTTGGCTAGCTCGGCCGTCCACGCGCCCATCCACATCTGCGGCACCCAATGAGCTTGGCGCATCTCGCGTAGCTCGCGTGCCAAGCATAGCAAACACCCTCCTCCCGCGGCGAATTTCCCCCCTATGGCGAGCCGCCAGTGAGCCGCTCACGGCCAGAAATGAGTGGACCGGCGGAGGAGAGGGATGAGAGAGAGAGAGAGTTTTTTTTTCTTTTTTCCTGGGTGGGTCCCACCGGTAAGTGACTGACCCGCAGGAGGGCCGAGCTGGCCTAGTTTTCCTTTTCTTTTTTCGAGTGGGTCCCGCATGTAAGTGTCACATGGAGACAGGGGCAAATTGTCCGACAAACGTCGGGAAAACGGTCAAAGCGCTTTGACCAGACGGAAACGTCACGGAAGGGTATTTTTATAAAGACACTTAACGACGGAGGGGCAAATTTGAGCAGGCTTTGAAATTAAGGGTATATCTGATTAGGTGATTCGAATTAGGGACATAAATGCAAATGGCCCTAAACAAAAAGTAGGCACAACTCGGGAATCCTATTCCAAGAATAGAGCGGTCTTGGTAGGGCAATCGCGCACCCTCCCTCACGCTCACACAGGGAACTGGTCGGACTAGTGCGCATTTTCAACATCGGTTTTGGGGAGATCCTATAATGTTTTTCCCATTTTTTCTTTTCCTATTTTTATGTGTTTCTCTGTAGGTTTTGCTGGTTTTCTATTGGACTTCCTTTTTCATTTCTTCTTAATTTGTCAAATACCTTTTCATGTTCAAGAATACTTTTGAGTTCATGATTTTGTTTTTCGAATTTTGAATACTTTTTAACTTGGGAATATTTTCAAATCCCCTAACATTTTTAAAAAAAGTGCACACTTTTAAACATGTGTACCATTTTTTAATTCTAGAAAGTTACTAAATTCTGTAAAAAAATGTAAAATTCAGGATCATCTGTAAGTTCGTGAATAATTTTTATAAATTCATGGCATTTCTTAGTTCTGGAACATTTCCAAATTTCATAACATTTTGATATTCATGATTTTTTAAAATAGCTTTTCTTTTTATCACTATTGAGATTTTTTATAGATTTTATAGTAGCCATGTTTTAGGTTGAAAACAACCCAAAACCAGTGAAAATCTGAAATCCCCGCTGTTGGTACGCTAGTGCAGAAGCGGTCGACTAGAAAACCTAGAACAAACACCCGAACCAAATCGGACCAAATTGCTAACTGGGCTGAGTACAGGTGCATGCTTGGTCACTTTCTAGTGTGTTATGCGTGGAACAACGTAAGGGTTACGTCTCACTCTTTCCAAGAAAGAAGCTCGTCTTGCCTCTAGGGCGAGCGCCGAGCGAAAGCGGGCATTCCTATATACATCTTCTGCTTGACTTCTTTGAGAGGTTCAGGAAGCTTCTATGGACCATTTCAGATCGGTTTTAGAAGCTTCTGTTTTCATTTCTTCTTATTTTCTTTTGTTTCTATGTGTTTTTTATCAGATTTTTTTGTACTTTTTTGTTCTTTATGTGTTTTTATTATTTTTATTTTGTCTTCATTTTTAATACACTTGGACCTTTTTCATATACACGTTGAAACATTTTTCATATAGAGGTTTAACATTTTTTCCCTAAATCACGCAACATTTTTTCTAAATGTTACAAATATAATTTTCACAATCCATGATTTCTTTTGATAGTACGAAACATTTTTTATGTAGTATAAATAAGTTTTAAAATATCACAAACATTTTGTTTTGAAACACGTGAATGTTTTTTGAAACATGTCAATTTCAAAAATAAAACAATGCTGGGACATCTTTTGCATTGCGTAAACAATTGCTCAGAAATGTCAGGAACATATTTTTTGGAACATGTGACATTTCCGAAAATGTCACGATCATTTTTTGAATGTTATAAAATCATGTGATTATTTAAGTTACATTTTAAACATATTTTAAGACTGTCCTGAACATTTTTTATGTGCAATATGCGAACTTTTTTTATACACTGAATGAATATTTTGAATGCACGATCAACACTTTCTAAAATTTATTTTTGAAATATATGTATTCAGAATATATTTTTTGAAATGTACTCCCTCCGTCCCAAAATAGTACAAAGTTGAGTAATTTATTTTGGGATAGAGGGAGTAATATACAAAAGTAGAAGAAAGAAAGAAAGAGAACAAACAGTGAAAAGAAAAACGGTACGAAACGAATGCCAACACTGGCCCGGCGGAACAGCGCGTCCCGGCAAAAAAAAAAAGGTACGACTGGTGGGCGAGGTAGACGAGTGGGCCGTTTTGTAGTCCGGCCCGATCGAGCGTGCGGGTCAGTGTTGTGAGGAAGAAGGAAGGCGAGGAAGGGCCGTCGGGCTGCGGCGAGGAAAGCGAGAGGGCATGGCGTCGGCGATCCGCTCCGCCGGTGGGCTCCGCCGCCGTCTTCCGTCCCTCCTGCGCTCCAGCACGGGGTCTCCTGCGCGCGCGCTTGAGGAGGAGCGGCGCTGCCTGGCCCGGCCCCTCCCCGGAAACGCTCCTCGCTTCTTCAGCTCCGATTCCGGCGGCCGCGCGTCGTCGTACAAGGTAAGGCGGCTTCCTTGCTCCCCCTTTTCTCCGTCCTGTGTGTTGTATTAGACCCCCCGTCGTGCGCTTGCTCCAATCCACCAGCAGTGGCGGATCTAGGGTTTTGAAACATCGTCTGGGGTATCTTCTGCAGGAAGGATTTTACGATCTTCCACTACTAATTTTACGTATGTAGGAAGAAATGGCACTGAAGAATTGCCATTCAAGAAATGGTTGCTTTGGATCATACTACGATTTTGATTCTAACTCCTAGTTCCAGTTTACTGTACCGTTTCAAAAAACACAAATGATAAGTCACGGGCTGCACCATTGATCATAAGTCAACTCATGTGACTCCAGTTCTTCATACTCCGTAGCATTTTCTTGATGACCAGACAGTTCATCATGTTTATCTTCTTAATAACAACAAATATGACATGCAGTCAATCAGAATTTAGAAAAGGGCAACCTACCACACACATGACAAATCTGGATGGTTGCAGCACACCGCCGGCTGCCGGGTAGGACTGCACACTGGGTGGTGCAGGCGTGCCGCTGTTGCGTCGGCCGGACGGGGCGGGTACCAGGTGGCTCCTGTCCTAATGGGAACGGACTATGGCACTGGATCGACCGAGCTCCGCCGCTACGGCGAGTTGCAGGCGAGGCGGCGAGTAGCTGAGTAGGGATGGGGGAATCAGGGGACGGGAGCAGGTGCGGCTGTGCGCACTAGGTCGGGATCATGCTTCCTGGGCTTTTTTATATTTTCCTCAGGGCTTTTCTACTAGAAAGAAGTATAGTTTTCACCCTCAAATCCACTTCAAAGTCTCCATAACCCCCCAAAGTCAATTTTGGTCTGATTTAGACCCCAAAAATGTCAATACCGGTTTAATCTAGCCCTGAGCGGTTTAGTGTCACATCAAGAGTGGTTTTGCATCTGGTTGTGTGATTTGTCGCTGACTTGGTGTGCTTATGGCAACAGGTCGCTGAAAAATAAGTTGTCGGCTATTCGCTAACTCTGAAGTTTGATGCATTTGGACTGAATTCCGACTGCAGTTTTAGTAGTGCAGTATAAGTACTCTTAATGTTGACTGCATACTGAATTTTTACTTTAGTATTAGTACTGCAGTATCACTAGTCTGAACTTGGACTGAATTCAGAGTAGTTTTAGTAGTGCATTTGCATTTGGCTCCATTTGACCACAAGTCTTGTACTCCTACTGATGTGTGCTTGAATTGCACCCCATTCACAAATTAACCTCATGCCCATCTCCAGTCAACTACCTACGCCATGGAAGCTTCAGCCTCGATGCGAGATTCTTCAATTGCATCTTCTCTGTTTTCAGACGATCCACCATCATGCCATGTTCCCCTACAGTCCACACCCTGAAATTGCATTGCAACCAGCGAACAATATAATTTTTCTGTGAAAATAGGCTAGATTAAACCGGTATTAACATTTTTGGGGTCTAAATCAGACCAAATTACTTTGGGGGGTTATGGAGACATTGGAGTGCATTTGAGGGTGAAAACTATACTTCTTTCTTTCTACTATGGTATGAAGGCCATCACAAAATCCGCAGCCCACCCTGTCCACCCTCTGGGTCCGCAGCTTTGCACTAACAGCAGCCAATAAACTTGAAGTAATGGTAAGATAATATTATAAATGTTCATGACAGTTTTAAAATATTTTTACACTTTTCAAACCATTCCTTCTCCACTGTCATGAACATTGATAAGATAATATTAGAAATTACCAGCCAATAAACTTGAAGTAAAAGAATAGGTAGTAGTCAGTGAAGAGTAGAAGATGAGAGGTGCATACCTTGATAAGCCTATGTAGCATATTATTTCTGTAGTAAATAGCTAACATAAGACCGCAGAGGCGCAGACACGCCAAGGAACTGAATGCAGGTCATGGCCTATTTTCTTCTCCCAGATTTTTTGTGCTTCCTGTGCTCTGCTGTCCTTCTCAAGTGCACGCACTAATTGCTCGTATGTTCTGATGCTAGTTCCTTGCCCTTTGCTCAACGTCCATTTTATTACCTAGGTGTGTGGTTGGCAGAAATTTAATTCATACTGTATAAAAGATAATCCAATAAAAATAATTAAATTATAATCTTCAATACTTGGACAATTCTATGCCATTGTTCCTCCTTTTCAAGAGCTACAATTGCTTGCTTTAATGAGGCGAGTGGATAGTCCTGCTCAAAGGCGATCCATGCATCAAGGGTGGTGTAAACAGCTTCTTTTGAATCGTCAAGATCAAGAAGCTGCAATTTAGAGATAACAGTAGTTAATTAATTTGTTCCAGTGAGCAGCAGTGGCTAACTGCCAGCAATAAATAAAATCTTTAGTTAGGTTTCAAGAAGCACATCTGATCCATACTGTGTTCTCTACATAAATAAAGGCTGCAATTTGTGTACTGAGGTGAATCCTAAATTTCCTACTCTAGCCCAAAGTGCTGTATACCTAGTACTGCATACTAAGCTGCATATGATAAGTCATTCCGTCGTTGAAACCAAGATATGTTTGGTAAAACCTACTTACTTGTAAACAATTAAGCATATTGCAATGAATAAGCTACTAAAAGTTTTTAGGGACAATAGTTGCTAGTTGATTACATAGTGCAAGCTCATTACTTGCCTTGAAGGTGCAAGAGAACTTTTATAGTTCATATTTGGTAAATAACAAGTAAAATTGCACACTTACAGACGGATCCAAACCTTCTTCTTTCAGTGTCCCCTAGCTTTTTGAATCAGGGTCAGATCATTATCTCTTTGCTGTGCCTCTACCACTTATCTAGTTGTATTCTAAGTAGCATTTTTTTTCTCGATAATGCCACTGAGAAAGTGACTACAGGTTATCTATGTCGTGTTTGTGATATAATAAATTCATGTCAACTCAGCATGCCTGCAAGTTCAACCCGGGCCGCAAAAACCATATGGAGGGCCAGCTTGCGTACCTAAGTAGGGCAGCGGAGAAGGAAGCCCAGGACTGGAGAGAGATGAGGGAAATTCTCAAAGCATCGGCACAAAGGCAGGCAGAGCGCGATGAAGAGTAAGACTAATTCGTTTGTCCTGCAGATCTTCCTTTTCTTCCGTATGAACAAATGAATTATGCTAAACATGGTCCCTTTTAACCTGCAGGTGCAAGCGACAGGACAAGGTCGTAAACTGTGCTGCTGCCGCTCTGTTCCTCGCGTTGTTTGCAGGCCAGATGTTCTTTCGCTGAATCAAGAAATAGGTTGTGATCGCCTTGGCCCATGCCTTGTTTGCCTTCTCCCTGCACTCTGCGCTTTATGCATTTGAACTATGTGTCTCGACAGTTAGAGGCAAGGCACTTCTATATGGTTAAACTTTTGGGTCCTCTCCTTGGTGCTGCGTGAGGTATTTTGTTAGCACAGCTCACATCAGAATTTCACCGACTCATGCATGTGAATGCCGATTCTTATGAGTATGAAGTATGACTATTTCAGTATGGCTGTGTCATAACACCGATGACTACGAGGCCGAGGCATTTTCGCTCTCCCTCGCTTTTTCTTAAGGGAAAGCCACTGTGACGGATTATATTACTTTGGGGCATAATGGGATACATCATTCACTATTACATCGATCAAGAAATAGGTTCATCCATATTCCTAGCAGATGCTATATGAACCCTTCACATGTCTACTTGTCTAGTACTCTGGTTAGAGTATGGGCCAGCGTATTAGCTTCTCTGGGACAACGGCTAACGATCACAAGCTGAAGTTGCAACAAAGACTCCTCCAACCGAAAGTGCTCTTCTCAGCTCGAGCTTACATGAGCTTGAGCAAACCGTAAAATAAAATAATAACTGACTTTTTTTAGCAAACATTGACAAATGTTTTGATTGCTTGCAAATTTTCATCATGGGTGACATTTGCAGACGACGTGGCAAAAAAGTGCTAGTTTTTTTTTAAGTTTTACTGTTCATCCAAGCTTGTATGAGCTTGAGCTCAAACTAACCGCTTCCTGAACCGACGGTGCCGCAATAGGTCCAATACAGTTCCATCCATGTTGCATGACCTCGACCACTTCCAATCTATCATATTCGACCAAGATCTTGTTGCATCACATTTGTCCCGCTAAAATCTACTCCCTCCGTTCCTAAATATTTGTCTTTCTAGAGATTTCAACAAGTGACTACATACGAAACAAAATGAGTGAATCTACACTCTAAAATATGTCTACATATATCCGTATATTGTAACCATTTTAAATGTCTAGAAAGACAAATATTTAGGAACAGAGGGAGTACTCGGCATGGTGTGCTCGGGTTTCAGCGGTTGTAATATCGTCAACAAACAGAATCCCTCAATTGCTATGTGACACAAAATGACCCTGAGCATCTCATCCACAAAACCAGAGGCAACCCCTTGGCGACGTGGAGTTGTTACAACAATAGGCATCAAGAGTACACAAACATCAGTGCGCGATGGCACGAGGCCATACATCAACATCTCCGCGATGATCTTGCTTGAACATACAACGCAGAGCACGGAGGCGTCACTTGAAGGAGAAGGGAGAGAGAGGGTGACCAGCCCTGGAACACCACCTCATGCTGGTGCTTCCATAGGTGCCAGCAGCAGATTAGGATAAAGGTGTTCGGCGAGGCTTCTGCCGACGGCGTCGACGACGTCGAGAAGATGGAGAACCCCAATCGAGGTGTCATTGACGTCGAGATGCAAGCGTTGCCAGAAGGAGACGACAAAGTGGCAACCGAAGACCAAATGATCTAAGGGGGCGGTGCGAATTGGCCTACAGCATCGGCTTCGTTAACGATGGTCGTCCGAAGAAGCACTGTCACCGCTGTGGATGTGTGCCAGTGAGAGCAGGCAAGCAAACAACTTGCCCCTGGACGGTGTCCAGGAAGACCAGATCATAGCGGCGAATGAGACCTGCACTTTGTTGACGTGAGAGAGATTGTACAACTGGGTTGTAAACAGAGAGTCCCAAGTGTCGCGAGAAAGAGTGAGTGGTCGCTGATATGGACCGCCGAAAACATACATTGTCTTGATCGGCAAAGAGTGCACGATATGGGGTTGGCCGTCCCCGATCGAGGTGATACGAGGCAAGAGGATTGAGTTGAGGCCATGCACCACGACGTGCAAGACCAAGGCTTCCGGCGCAGTCGTGTGCATGAACAACAAGGGTACAAAGACCGAAGAGGCCCGTACGACATGCAATGATCATGGCAAAAGGAGGTCATCCGCGTGTCTCCCACCTCCACTCGCGAGAGGATGCGATAAGCCATCACAAGGCAGGCGATGCCCTGTTGTAAGGGCATATTTCTCCCTAAGTAGTTTTGGTGATTGATGACAATGCATTTGCGGACTAATCGTGTGCTCTAAGCTCCTACAGGTATATCTCACTTAGGCACAAGACGATTGATTGCCCCTCGGATCCAATGGAAGACGGTGTTTTCTTTTTGCTCCCTGTCGGTGGCTTTGAGTAATAGGAAAGCCGTACTATTAAGAGGGGGTCCGCTTCGGAAAGGTTTGGGTGGAATCAACACGTACACATCTTACTCTCGCATCACCTTTCCCTTGCTTCTCTGGAGTTCCAACCGTTTATTAACGTATATGCAAACCATGACTTCTTAACCAAATCATCTGCCTGGCAAGCGGTAGTACCGCTCAACTAAGCGGTAGTACCGCACAGCCACACGGTAGTACCGCCTGCCGACACGGTAGTACCGCACCAACGGTAGTACCGCGGCTCCAGAGCGGTAGTACCGTGTATCTGGCCCGGCGCTGGTTCTAAGTGCAGAAGTAGGTGCGGAAGTAATTTTTTACTTCCGCATCCTATGCGGTAGTACCGCTTACTCCAAGCGGTAGTACCGTGTCGCGTTTTGCTACTACCGTTTTCCCTGCGGATGTAGCCGCGGATGTAATTTATTTCATCCGTGGTTGTCAATCATCTCGCATGTTTTTGCCTAGCGGTAGTACCGCTCCCGAAGCGGTAGTACCGCTCAGTCAGCGGTAGTACCGCAACTTACGTGCGGTACTACCGCGCTCTGCGGGCTGAAAACGCACATAACGGTTGGATTTGCTCTCCCACTATATATAGGGGGTCTTCTTCCCCAAGAAGACTTACCTCTTCCCCCACTACTCCATTGTTGCTCCAAAAGCTCCATTTCCGCCCGATCTCTCTCCCTAGCCAATCAAACTTGTTGATTTGCTCGGGATTGCTTGAGGAGGCATCGATCTACACTTCCACCAAGAGATATTTGATTCTCCCCACTAATCCCTTGTGGATCTTGTTACTCTTGGGTGTTTGAGCACCCTAGACGGTTGAGGTCACCTCGAAGCCATATTCCATTGTGGTGAAGCTTCGTGGTTTTGTTGGGAGCCTCCAAGTTGTGGAGATAGCCCCAACCTTGTTTGTAAAGGTTCGGTCGCCGCCTTCAAGGACCACTAGTGGAATCACGGCACCTTGCATCGTGTGAGGGCGTGAGGAGAATACGGTGGCCCTAGTGGCTTCTTGGGGAGCATTGTGCCTCCACACTGCTCCAACGGAGACGTACTTCCCCTCAAAGGGAAGGAACTTCGGCAACACATCCTCGTCTCCACCGGTTCCACTTGTGGTTATTTCTTACCTTTACCTGTGCATGCTTTACTTGTTCAACTCCTATAGCATGCTTGTGTAGTTGTTATCCTTCTTTCCTTTAGTTGTCATCTTAGTAGAATATCTAGACAACTTACTTTGTCGTTTAATTTAAAGTGGTTAAGAAAAGCTAAAAATTGTTAGTTGCCTATTCACCCCCCCTCTAGTCAACCATATCGATCCTTTCAATTGATATCAGAGCCTCGTCTCTTTTTAAGGACTTTACCGTCCAAAGAGTATGGGTGACTACGTAGTCGAGACGGAGGACCATTTCGGTGGAACTCCGTCCTTGCCTACGTCAGATGGGGGAGCCTCGGTCTCTCGTGAGGAGTTCAATGTGGCCTTGACCACATTGAAAGAATCACTAGCGAGCGAGGTTAAAGGCATGTTTAAAGATTTGCTTGAGGGGCTTAAATTATCCACCACACCGTTGGAAGTGGCTCGTCCCGCTACCAACGTGTCGGAGGCTAATCCCGACAAAGGAGAAGCTAGTAGTGAACAAGCCCCGGTCACTAAGAATGGGAGTGGGAAATTTGCCCAATCCACTCCTCCTACTCACTATGGAGGACCTTCCCACACCGCATTTAAATTCCGTTGGGCCCCCTCCCAAGTTTATCAAAAATTCTGATTTTGCTACTTGGGTGTTTCGTTTCAAACGTCATATTAATCATTGTTCTACTAACCTTTGGAGAATCATTGAGCAAGGTTTTTATCTGTATGATCCCGACAACATGACTCCAAGAGAAACTGCAGATCATCAGTTCAACGAGTCTGCCCTTTGCATTCTTCAAGATTCCATCCCTCCTGAAGACATTGCACACCTTCGACCCTTTACTGTGGCCAAGGAAGCTTGGGAGCATGTTGGCACGATATATAAGGGAAGCACCAGTATTCAACGCTCCAACTATGAAGTGGTGCAAGATGAAGCTGATGAGTTTGCTATGATCGAAGATGAAGATCCTCGTGAACTTTATCGAAGAGTAACTATCCTTGCAGTCTCTCTTCGAGATCATGGCAGTAAGGATACGGATGACAATTGGATCAAGCGCAAGTTTCTCAAGGCCATGATGCCCTACCATAAGGCCATGTCCTCTGTCATACGTCAGAGACCGGACTTCCACCACTTATCCTCAAATGAAGTGTTGGATGAGTTTGTTGCCATGAGGATCTTGGACGTGACCGCCGACAATGCGGTCTTAAGAGCTCAACGATCGAAGAAGCCTAATCTCGCACTGAAGGCCAAGGCTTGTGTGGAAGAGGAGGAAGTGGAAGATGATGATGAGTGTAGCCCCGAGGACACCAAATATGCCTATCATGAGCACATGGCTCTTGCTTCAAGACAATTCTGGGGCAAGAAGAACACAAGATCCAACTTCAACAGGAACAACTCTAGTGGGAACAAAGGGAAGCAATGAGTGAGGACATGCTTCAACTGTGGAAATGTAAGTCACTTCGTTGTGGATTGCCCATATGAGAAGAGAGAAGACTTTGGAGGCAAGCTTATTCGGAAGGACAAGTCAAAGTCCTATCCCAACAAGAACAACTTCATCAAGAAGACTCCTCCGAAGGTGTTGGTGGCCCAAGAAGAATATGTGGAGGATGATGATAATGATGAAGACGATGAGGTGACTGAAGGAAATATGCCCTAGAGGCAATAATAAAGTTGTTATTTATATTTCCTTATATCATGATAAATGTCTTTTATTCATGCTAGAATTGTATTAACCGGAAACTTAGTACATGTGTGAATACATAGACAAAACAGTATGTCCCTAGTATGCCTCTACTAGACTAGCTCATTGATCAAAGATGGTTATGTTTCCTAGCCATAGACATGAGTTGTCATTTGGTCAACGGGATCACATCATTAGGAGAATGATGTGATGGACAAGACCCATCCGTTAGCATAGCACTATGATCGTTTAGTTTTACTGCTATTGCTTTCTTCATGACTTATACATGTTCCTATGACTATGAGATTATGCAACTCCCGAATACCGTAGGAACACCTTGTGTGCTATCAAACGTCACAACGTAACTGGGTGATCATAAAGATGCTCTACAGGTGTCTCCGAAAGTGTTCGTGGTGTTGGCATAGATCAAGACTAGGATTTGTCACTCCGAGTGTCGGAAAGGTATCTCTGGGCCCTCTCGGTAATGCACATCATAATAAGCCTTGCAAGCAAAAGACTAATGAGTTAGTCACGAGATGATGTATTACGGAACGAGTAAAGAGACTTGCCGGTAACGAGATTGAACTAGGTATAGAGATACCGACGATCGAATCTCGGGCAAGTAACATACCAATGACAAAAGGAACAACGTATGTTGTTATGCGGTTTGACCGATAAAGATCTTCGTAGAATATGTAGGAGCCAATATGAGCATCCAGGTTCCGCTATTGGTTATTGACCAGAGATGAGTCTCGGTCATGTCTACATAGTTCTCGAACCCGTAGGGTCCGCACGCTTAACGTTTGATGACGATCGGTATTATGAGTTTATGAGTATTGATGTACCGAAGGTAGTTCGGAGTCCCGGATGAGATCACGGACATGACGAGGAGTCTCGGAATGTCCGAGACATAAAGATTGATATATTGGACGACTATATTCGGACACCGGAAGTGTTCCGGAAAAGTTTCGGATTTATCGGGATTGCCGGAGGGGGTTACCGGAACCCCCTACGAGAGGGGATGGTCCATAGTGGGCCTAAAGGGAAAGAGAGAGGCAGCCCATAGGGCTGGCCGGCGCCCCCACCTAGGGTTCCTAGTTGGACTAGGATTGGGGGGGGGGGGCGCCACCTCTCCTATTCTTTTCCCCCTTCCTTCTTTTGGTGAATCCTATTAGGAATAGGATTGCAATCCTATTCCTAGTAGGAGTCCACTCCCTAGCCGCACCAGGAAGGGCCGGCCGGCCTCCCCCCTTGCTCCTTTATATACGGGGGCAGGGGGGCACCCAAAGACACACAAGTTGAATTGTTTTAGCCGTGTGCGGTGCCCCCCTCCACAGAATCACACCTCGGTCATACCGTCGCGGAGCTTAGGCGAAGCCCTGCGCCGGTGAACACATCATATCCGTCACCATGCCGTCGTGCTGACGAAACTCTCCCGTGAAGCTCAACTGGATCAAGAGCTCGTGGGACGTCATCAAGCTGAACGTGTGCTGAACGCGGAGGTGCCGTACGTTCGGTGCTTGATCGGTTGGATCGCGAAGAAGTTCGACAACATCAACCGTGTCACTTGATGCTTCCGCTCCCGGTCTACGAGGGTACGTAGACACACTCTTCCCTCTCGTTGCTATGCATCTGGTAGATAGATCTTGCGTGATCGTAGGAAAATTTTAAAATACTACGTTCCCCAATAGTGGCATCATGAGCCAGGTCTATGCGTAGATGATATGCACGAGTAGAACACAATGAGTTGTGGGCGATACTAGTCATACTGCTTACCAGCATGTCATACTTTGCTTCGGCGGTATTGTGAGATGAAGCGGCCCGGACCGACATTACGCGTACGCTTACGCGAGACTGGTTTCACCGTTACGAGCACTCGTTGCTTAAAGGTGACTGGCGGGTGTCTGTCTCTCTCACTTTAGCTGAATCAAGTGTGGCTACGCCCGGTCCTTGTGAAGGTTAAAACAGCACATACTTGACGAAACATCATTGTGGTTTTGTATGCGTAGGTAAGAACGGTTCTTGCTAAAGCCCGTAGCAGCCACGTAAAACTTGCAACAACAAAGTAGAGGACGTCTAACTTGTTTTTGCAGGGCATGTTGTGATGTGATATGGTCAAGACATGATGAGTTATAAGGTTTTGTATGAGATGATCATGTTTTGTAAAGTTATCGGCAACTGGCAGGAGCCATATGGTTGTCGCTTTATTGTATGAAATGCAATCGCCATGTAATTGCTTTACTTTATCACTAAGCGGTAGCGATAGTTGAGGAAGCAATAGTTGGCGAGACGACAACGATGCTACGATGGAGATCAAGGTGTCGCGCCGGTGACGAAGGTGATCATGACGGTGCTTTGGAGATAGAGATCAAAAGCACAAGATGATGATGGCCATATCATGTCACATATTTTGATTGCATGTGATGTTTATCTTATTATGCTTCTTATTTTGCTTAGAACGACGGTAGCATTATAAGATGATCCCTTACTAAATTTCAAGGTATAAGTGTTCTCCCTGAGTATGCACCGTTGCGAAAGTTCGTCGTGCCAAGACACCACGTGATGATCGGGTGTGATAAGCTATACGTTCAAATACAACGGGTGTAAGCCAGTTTTGCACACGCAGAATACTCGGGTTAAACTTGACGAGCCTAGCATATACAGATATGGCCTCGGAACACTGGAGACCGAAAGGTCGAGCGTGAATCATATAGTAGATATGATCAACATAAGATGTTCACCATTGAAACTACTCCATCTCACGTGATGATCGGACATGGTTTAGTTGATTTGGATCACGTGATCATTTAGATGACCAGAGGGATGTCTATCTAAGTGGGAGTTCTTTAAATTAATATGATTAAATTGAACTTTAATTTATCATGAACTTAGTCCTGGTAGTATTAGCATATCTATGTTGTAGATCAATAGCTCGCGATGTTGCTCCCCGTTTATTTTTTGATATGTTCCTAGAGAAAACTAAAGTTGAAAGATGTTAGTAGCAATGATGCGGAATTGTTCCGTGATCTGAGGATTATCCTCATTGCTGCACAGAAGAATTATGTCCTTGATGCACCGCTAGGTGACATACCTATTGCATGAGCAGATGTAGACGTTATGAACGTTTTTAACAAAAGCTCGGTATGATGACTACTTGATAGTTTAAGTGCACCATGCTTTACGGCTTAGAACCGGGACTTCAAAAACGTTTTGAACGCCACGGAGCATATAAGATGTTCCAAGAGTTGAAATTAGTATTTCATACTCATGCCCGTGTCGAGAGGTATAAGACCTCTGACAGTACTTTGCCTACAAGATGGAGGAGAATAGCTCAACCAGTGAGCATGTGCTCAGATTGTCTGGGTACCACAATTACTTTAATCAAGTGGGAGTTAATCTTCCAGATAAGATAGTAATTGACAAAGTTCTCTAGTCACTATCACCAAGTTAGTAGAACTTCGTGATGAACTATAATATGCAAGGGATGACGAAAGGAATTCCCAGCTCTTCGCGATACTGAAGTCGGCGAAGGTAGAAATCATGAAAAAGCATCAAGTGTTGATGGTTAACAATACCACTTGTTTCAAGTAAAGGGCAAAGGGATAGAAGGGGAACTTCAAGAAGAATGACAAGCAAGTTGTCACTCCCGTGAAGAAACCCAAAGCTAAACTCAAGCCTGAAACAAGTGCTTATACTGCAAAGGAAATGGTCACTAGAAGTGGAACTGCCCTAGATACTTGGCGGATAAGAAGGATGGCAAAGTGAACAAAGGTATATTTGATATACAGATTATTGATGTGTATTTTACTAGTGTTCATAGCAACCCCTCGGTATTTGATATTGGTTCAGTTGCTAAAGAGTAGTAACTCGAAGTGGGAGTTGCATAATGAAGATAAACTAGTTAAAGGATGAAGTGACGATGTGTATTGGAAGCAGTTCCAAGATTGATATGATCATCATCGAACACTCCCTATACTTTCGGGATTAGTGTTGAACCTAAATAAGTGTTATTTGGTGTTTGTGTTGAGCATGAATGTGATTTGATCATGTTTATTGCAATACGGTTATTCATGTAAGTTAGAGAATAATTGTTGTTCTGTTTACATGAATAAAACCTTCAATGGTCATACACCCAATGAAAATAGTTTGTTGGATCTCGATCGTGTGATACACATATTCATAATATTGAAGCCAAAAGACGCAAGGTTAATAATGATAGTGCAACTTATTTGTGGCACTGCCGTTTAGGTCATATTGGTGTAAAACGCATGAAGAAACTCCATAATGATGGACTTTTGGAATCACTTGATTATGAATCACTTGGTGCTTGCGAACCATGCCTCATGGGCAAGATGACTAAAACTCCGTTCTCCGGAACTATGGAGCGAGCAACAGATTTGTTGGAAATCATACATACTGATGTATGTGGACCAATGAGTGTTGATGCTCGCGGCGGGTATCGTTATTTTCTGACCTTCACTGATGATTTGAGCAGATATGGGTATATCTACTTAATGAAACACAAGTCTGAAACATTTGAAAAGTTCAAAGAATTTCAGAGTGAAGTAGAGAATCATCGTAACAAGAAAATAAAGTTTCTACGATCTGATCGTGGAGGAGAATATTTGAGTTACGAGTTTGGTCTTCATTTGAAACAATGTTGTCGGTGTACTAAGGTAGGGGTACCTCAGTACCCCAACTTGTGCACGAGCGGTAGCAGCTTCCCGCGGCAGGGCCTACCACGCGCTTGCCGGAGACCTTCCTGCTCCATATAAAACCATTCAAAAACAAAGTATACAAGACAGAAGATCAAGACCCCGGCAAGCTTTTTCCGAAGGCCGTTCCAGGCTCAAGATTACCTCACTCACGCAAGGCCCTGGCAAGAGGAGCTTGCCAGGAAGACTAGAAGATTACGTTACAGAAGACATGCCTCGGCGCAACGTGCGCCCCGGCAGGGCCCGGAGAGCGACAAGCTTCAGAGCCCGACGAGCTCCCAGGCCCGGCAAGGTCAAGACCCCGGCAAGGTGCTTGCCGGGGAGAGTTACGCTGTGTGCCCGCGCTCCAGCTCATCGAACCACGCGTCGCCCTAGGGCCACTCCAGGGACGCGTGGCGGATGGCTGTGCAGCCTGGGGGACACGGTGGCACTCCACGGTGGTAAAGCCATCGCCGTGGCGAACGGAGACGCAAGGGCGGGCGCTTTTGGGGTCGACGGCGACGGGCATTAAATGCTCTTGTCCCCCACTGTCAAAGTAGGTGATGACCATTGTTCATGCACTGTTGCTCCACTATTCCCGCACTGTTACAACTACCACCACTATTACATTTTTACCCTTTCTCCTACGTTGGGCCTACCACGCGCTTGCCGGAGACCTTCCTGCTCCATATAAAACCATTCAAAAACAAAGTATACAAGACAGAAGATCAAGACCCCGGCAAGTGGAGCTTGCCGGGAAGGCCGTTCCAGGCTCAAGATTACCTCACTCACGCAAGGCCCTGGCAAGAGGAGCTTGCCAGGAAGACTAGAAGATTACGTTACAGAAGACATGCCTCGGCGCAACGTGCGCCCCGGCAGGGCCCGGAGAGCGACAAGCTTCAGAGCCCGACGAGCTCCCAGGCCCGGCAAGGTCAAGACCCCGGCAAGGTGCTTGCCGGGGAGAGTTACGCTGTGTGCCCGCGCTCCAGCTCATCGAACCACGCGTCGCCCTAGGGCCACTCCAGGGACGCGTGGCGGATGGCTGTGCAGCCTGGGGGACACGGTGGCACTCCACGGTGGTAAAGCCATCGCCGAGGCGAACGGAGACGCAAGGGCGGGCGCTTTTGGGGTCGACGGCGACGGGCATTAAATGCTCTTGTCCCCCACTGTCAAAGTAGATGATGACCATTGTTCATGCACTGTTGCTCCACTATTCCCGCACTGTTACAACTACCACCACTATTACATTTTTACCCTTTCTCCTATGTTGACACCTGTCGGTGACCCCTTGCACTATAAAAGGAGGCCCATGCACAACGTAGAAAGGGTTCGGAACCTAGATCGCTCATACGCTCGGTGTAGCTAGTTCTTCAAGCTCCCGAGCTCCCCAACTCAATACAAACTAAGCAGGAGTAGGGTTTTACGCGTCCATCGCGGCCCGAACCTGGGTAAACTGCCCGCGTGCTCTCCACGATCTGCTCTTTGTGCTCCCTCCGCCCTCTTACCGCACAAACAAGGGGCTCCGGTCCCATAGGTGTTCGTGGTGTTCATGGTTGCGGGGCCGGGCTGAACTTGATCTCCTCTGCTGTGATCAAGAAACTCCAAATCCCAGATGGCGAGCTCGAAGAGACCGGTTCTTTCCAAGGAATCAACCCGGGAAGGAGCAAGCCCAAGGGGAAGATAACTCTGCCGGTGACCTTTGGCGGGGAGCTCAACTTCAGAACCGAGCGCATCACATTCGTCATCGCCGATATCCCATTGCCGTATAATGGGATACTCGGCCGTCCCGCCCTCGCCAAGTTCATGGCAGCTTCCCACTACGCCTACAACGTACTCAAGATGCCGGGGCCGATAAGCGTCATCACTGTCCATGGCGACAAGAAAGATGCGCTTGTCTGCGCCGACAAGATCTACCGGGATGCAGCAGCCGCGGCAGAGAAGGACACACTTGCCGCTGAAGCTCCCGGGGGGAAGAAGACCAAGACCAAGTCCGGCAAGTGCTCTGGGACCCACTCCGGCAACCGCACCTCTTCGGAGTGCTGCGCTGCCGTCGAGGACGTTCCATCGAGCTCCACCGGCAAGTGTAAGAAGGGGATGGCCGCTCCACCGGCAACCAAGAAGGTGTCCGCCAAGGAGGACGGCACTGGTGGTACCTTCACCATTAGTGCCACACTTGACAGCAAATAGGAAAGCGCGCTCGTTGCCTTCCTGCGGGCAAATGTCGATGTGTTTGCCTGGCAACCATCTGACATCCCCGGTGTTCCCAGGAAGGTAATTGAGCACAAGCTTGCTGTTTGTCCTCATGCGCGGCCCGTCAAGCAGAAGGTCAGAAAGCAAGCCGTGGAGCGCCAAGAATTCATTGCTGAAGAAATCAAGAAGCTAGAGGCAGCAGGCCTAGTTAGAGGTGTGATCCATCCGACGTGGTTAGCAAACCCAGTCGTTGTGCGCAAGGCCAATGGGAAGTGGAGACTGTGTATAGACTTCACCGATGTGAATAAAGCATGTCCCAAGGATCCATTCCCCTTGCCGCGCATTGACCAGATCGTTGACTCCACTGCCGGATGTGAGCTACTCTCTTTCCTTGATGCATATTCAGGCTACCACCAGATCTTTATGGCCAAAGAAGATGAAGAGAAGACTGCATTTATCACTCCATGTGGCACTTATTGCTTCATACGCATGCCATTTGGACTGAAGAATGCAGGATCAACATTTGCAAGGGTAGTGCACACTGCTTTCGAGCCACAGATCCACAGAAATGTAGAGGCCTACATGGATGACATCGTGGTGAAGAGCAAGAGCAAGGATACCCTGGTCCAAGATTTGGAAGAGACATTTCAGAACCTGCGCAAGATACAGCTCAAGTTGAACCCCGAGAAGTGCGTCTTTGGAGTCCCCTCCGGCAAGCTTCTCGGGTTCTTTGTGTCACAGAGGGGGATTGAAGCTAACCCCGACAAGATTAAAGCCATTGAGCAGATCGAAGCCCCGAAGCGCGTCAAGGACGTCAGGAGACTTGCAGGTTGTGTGGCTGCCCTCAGTAGGTTCATTTCGAAGTCTGTAGAGCGCGCCCTTCCTTTCTTCAAAATCCTGAAGAAGGCAGGCCCTATGAAGTGGACTCCGGAAGCGGAGGCGGCGTTGCAGGACTTGAAACGGTACCTATCCTCCACTCCAATACTTGTCGCACCTAGGCCACAAGAGAAGTTGCTGCTGTACTTAGCGGCAACCAATCAAGTGGTTAGTGCTGCGTTAGTAGCGGAGAGGGAGGCCGACGAGGAGTCTGCACCACCGGCAAGCGAATCCAGCGACAAGCAGGGGGCTGCTCCGACAAGCTCTGGCCCCGACAAGGACAACTCTGCGCAGGAACAAGAGGAAGTGCGGAAGAAGATGGTGCAGCGCCCAGTGTATTTTGTAAGTTCCCTCTTGCAGGGGGCTAGATCAAGATACTATGGGGTGCAGAAGTTGCTTTTCGGCCTCCTCATGGCCTCGAGAAAGCTGCGCCATTATTTCCAAGCACATGAGATAACAGTGGTCACTCGCTTTCCGCTGAAGAGGATATTGCACAATTCGGAAGCAACAGGCAGGATCGTTGAGTGGGCACTGGAACTGTCGAGCTTTGGACTCAAGTTTGAAAGTACTTCAACCATACAGAGCCGAGCTTTGGCAGAATTCATAGCTGAATGGACCCCGACGGCCGATGAAGAAATTCCAGAAACAAGTGTACCCATACAAGAAGCGACAAGTGAATGGGTAATGTATTTTGATGGTGCCTTCTCGCTGCAAGGCGCCGGTGCTGGCGTGGTACTCATCGCGCCCACCGGAGAGCACCTCAAGTATGTTATCCAGATGCACTTTCCCAGGGAGCAAGCGACAAACAACACTGCAGAGTATGAAGGCTTGCTTGCCGGCCTCAGGATTGCGTCCGAACTTGGGATCAGAAAGCTGATTGTACGGGGAGATTCTCAGTTGGTGGTCCGACAAGTTAACAAGAGTTACCAGAGCCCTTTGATGGAAGCTTATGTAGATGAAGTGAGGAAGCTTGAAGAGCACTTTGAAGGTCTGCAAATGGAGCACGTCCCGAGAGCTCAGAATGAAATTGCAGATGGCCTTTCGAAGTGTGCGGCGATGAAGTTACCTGTGGAACCAGGGACCTTCTTGCTCAAGCTAACTCAGCCGTCCGTTACACCATCAATGGGGCAGTCCAAGAAGAGAAAGTTGGTCTCCGGCGACTACTTGCCGGCGGATCTCCCCGAGGCCGCCGCCAAGGTCCCCAAGATCAACGATCGGAACGCTGAGGAACAGTCTGCTCCTGCAGATCCAAGGATCTGTGCAGTTGAAGCAAGTGTTCCCGACAAGCCTCGCCCCGGCGAGCTTGCCGGGGGACCGTCAGCTCCGGCGGAACCAGAGGCTCCTGCCGTAGAAGCTGAGGTCCCCGCAGCGGCCCTCATGCCTTTAGTCCTTGCCGTTGAGCCTCGGGCTCCGGCATGGGCGCAGCAGATCGTCCGTTTTTTGCAAACTGGAGAACTTCCCGACGACCCAGAAGAAATAGAGAAGATAACCAGGCAGTCAAGTATGTACCAGTTCGTGGACAATGAGCTGTACAGAAGAAGACTCAACGGTGTCAGGTTGAAGTGCATCTCCAGAGAAGATGGACAGAAGCTGTTGGCAGAAATACACGGAGGCATATGCGGCCACCATATTGGTGCAAGGGCGCTTGCCGGGAAAGCCTTCCGGCAAGGGTTCTTTTGGCAAGAAGCCCTCCAAGATGCAACTGCACTAGTAACCAAGTGTGAAGCGTGCCAGTTCCATGCAAAACAAATTCATCAGCCAGCTCAAGCTCTCCAGACGATCCCTTTGTCCTGGCCCTTCTCGGTCTGGGGGCTCGATATCCTCGGCCCTTTCCCTCGCGCTGTCGGGGGCTTTGAGTACTTGTACGTCGCAATCGACAAGTTCACAAAGTGGCCAGAAGTGGAACCAGTGAGAAAGGTGACAGCACAGTCAGCGGTCAGGTTCTTCAGGTCGATTGTTTGCCGTTTCGGAATCCCTAACAGGATCATCACCGACAACGGTACACAATTTACTAGTCGCACCTTCATGCAGTACGTCCAAGACCTTGGCGCCAAGGTCTGTTTCGCTTCTGTTGCTCACCCGAGGAGCAACGGTCAAGCGGTGAGGGCCAATGCTGAAGTGCTGCGCGGACTCAAGACAAGGACCTTTGACAGGCTGCGCAAGTGCGGAAGAAACTGGATAAAGGAGCTACCGGCGGCTCTTTGGTCAATCAGAACGACACCAAGTCGAGCCACCGGACAGACACCCTTTGCCCTAGTCTATGGGGCAGAGGCAGTTCTCCCCACGGAACTCGTATATGGATCTCCTCGAGTGCTCGCTTATGATGAGCTCGAGCAAGAGCAACTGCGGCAAGATGATGCATTGCTCCTCGAGGAGGAACGTCTCCAGGCTGCTGTACGAGCTGCTCGATACCAGCAAGCCTTGCGCCGCTATCATAGCCGCAAGGTCAAGGCCAGGAGTCTCGAGGAAGGCGACCTTGTTCTTCGGCGTGTTTAGTCCGCCAAGAATTCCAACAAGTTGACGCCGAAGTGGGAAGGCCCTTATCGGGTGAGACAAGTCACGAGGCCCGGCGCTGTCCGCCTTGAGACCGAAGAAGGCTTACCGGTGAGCAACTCCTGGAACATAGAGCATCTTCGCAAGTTTCACCCATAAGGCGCGGTTGCCGTGATCCGCTCCGGCAACCACCTTTTGTACAAGCTTTGCCGCTGTTGCATGTAACCCTTTGTACAAAGCCGGGCGCAGACCCCGTGCATCAGTAAAGCTTTTGTGTTTTGCGCTATTTGCCTTTTCATGCTTTTCTTCGCTATTTGCATGCGTTATTTGGCATCTCTTGTGCAACATACATATCCGGTAAGCATTAGCACGCCGAAAGGCCATATACTTGTTTCCCTCTTCTTTTTCCTTGCCTCTTAAGCAGAAGGAATGTTCCTCGCGCACAAGTTTGCCGGGGGGGAAGGAGATGGAAGATGAACCAAGTGCTGTTCAAGAAAGAGAAGCCTTACCGGGAAGCAAGCAATATATGAAAGCTAAGTTATTAGAATTTGAGCAATTCAAAATTTTTAAATTTTAGTTGTCTTCCTTGAACAACCACACTTTGTATGGAAAACCTGTGCGCGGAGGAACCTACCCGTAGCTAGCCGCACCCTTATCTTGTTTTCGAGTACGCTCAACGACTTAAGTGAGCTGCGACAAGTGTCGCGCCCTTACTTCGTTTTCGAGTTCGCTCAGCAAGCTAAGTGCGTTGCGACTAGCTGCGGCAAGGTTGCTTGCCGGTGAGACCTTGGCCAGCAGGCTGCTCAGAGTCCAGCACTCAGCGCTCGCGGCAAAGGGCCCTTACCGGCAAGCTCCCTGGAAGCGTAGGGCGAAAAGCATACAAAGTAAAGGACCAAGACAAGGGAGATAACATTGCACTAATTGATCAAAAATAAGATAAATATCTTACAAGGGATAACTTGTCGCAATGACTAATGAGTTCATAGCACACTATGCAGCAACAAAAGAGATAAAGGAAAAGGAGGCCTAGTCTACGCGGTCGCCTTCAATCCTGGAGATCTTATTCACCTTGGCGATAATGTGGGCGACCTACGCCTTCAGCGCCTCCATATCTGCGTCGGCCGGCAAGCTGCGGAGAACGTTGGCGAGGTTTATACCAGGATTGCGGTATACTATCTTCGTCAGAACGCGCTCCAAGGTTCCCGCACAGAGCTGGCGTGACTCCTCGGCCAGTTGCGTGGGGAGCTTCTTCCGAAGATCTGCAAGAGCCGGCGCGATCCCTCTGAAGAAGAGGCTGAGCTTGGCGCTGTGGGGGAGGTTTGGATCCGGAGAGTATATAAGATGCTCGACCTTCAGCGCCAGCAGCTCCTGGTCGATGTTGGATGCAGAGGCCACCAAGTCGTCGGTCCACACCTCAACGGTCCGGCGGAAGTTCTCAGCCGCAGTGGTGGCGCTCTCCACCAAGCCTCGCTCCTTGTGGAGCTCTTCCTTCAGCTTGGTTTTCCGGTCCCGGACGGCGTCAAGCGAGTCCTTCAACGTGGAAACCTTCAGCTCCAGATCCTCAATCGAATCCTTGGCGGCCTTCAGCTCGTCGCCCTGCTTGGAGAGACGCACCTGGAGTTCGGAGTTGGTGTGGGCGTCCTTCTCGCGCTCTGTGTTGAGCGCGGTGACCCTCTCCACGCTCGCTTTCAGGGACTCCTCCAGTTGCGCAACCTTGGCCGCGAGCTCCTCCTTGGCGGTCTCCGCGGCAGCCGCGGCGGCCTTCGCCTCCTTCAACTCTCCGCCAAGGGCCTGCTCCCGGGCGGCAAGGTCTTCCTCGTGGGAGTCGAGGTTGACCTTCCGTTGGGTGAGCTCTCCTTCTCGCGGGGACAGCTCTTCTCCGGCGAGTCGCTGCTGCTCCTCGGCCTCGGCCTTCTCCAGGAGCCACTCCTGGTACTCCCCGGCGAGCCTCTCGCGCTCCTCCGCCACGTCGCGGAGGGCAGCCTGGTTGGCGGCGCGGAGCTCCGCCGCGCGCTTCTCCATATCGGCGGCGGCCTTGGCGGCAAGGGCCTCCCGAGACGCGAGCTTCGCCTGCCTGGCCCGGTAAAGGGCCAGGAGCTGATGAAGCAGCTTCTCCTCCTCGGGCCCGTCGTTTCCGCCGGGCGCCTCGACGATCTTCAGTCCCGCGGAGGCGAGAACCTCTCCATCAAAGGCCTCTCCCTCCGCGGGGGCTCGCGACGAAGATCCCCACGGCACCTGGATGTAGATGCCGTTGGGGGCCTCAAGATAGTAGGCAGACGGCTCCTTTTCGGTGGAGGGGTCGGCGGCCGGCGCAGCGCTCGACGCTCCTGCCGCCTCCGGGCCGGCAGTATGGCCGCCGCCCCCCTCCCCGGCCGCTGCGTCTGCGGCCGGAGCAGTCTCCTCCGCAGCCGGCTCGGCGGCTCCCGCCGTGTCCTCAGCGACAGGGGCGTTGCTGCCGTCGCCCTGCGCGCCCTCCTCCACGACGATGGTTTCCGTCTCCATCTGTTCTGGGGGAGGAAGATCTAGAAGAAGAAGAAAAAGAAGAAGAGGTTCAAGCAAATATCCAAAAAAGACGAGTTCAAGAAGACGGAGTTGCAAAACATACCTTGGCGGACTTCGTCGACGGCGGGCTCCCTCGCCAGGGAGCTCTGCCTTGGCGGGGTGGCCGCCCTCGCCGGGCTGCTCGCCCTTGGCGGGGTACCCGCCCTTGGAGGGGCACTCTCCCTTGCCGGAGAGTTCGTCCTTGGCGGGGACGGCTGGGCCTGCGGCTCTTCGGGAGCGGTCTCCGGATGCTCCTATGGCTGCGGCTCCACCTCTGCACAAAACAATCAAGACAACAACAAGAACGACAAGGTGTTAGCATAAACAAGATCCTCAAGCGCACCCGACGAGCTGAAAGGTTGAAACCAAACTTACGCTGGGGGCTGCGCTGGGGGCTGCTCCTCGGAGCAGCGCTCGGGTCCGGCAGGCTCGTCTCCGGCGCGTCCCCAGTCGCTGCGACAGGCGAGTCGCCCGCGACCTCGACGACGGGAACCTTGGCCTTCTTCGCCACTCGCTGGGCCAGGGTCCTGAAGTCAAAGCAGGAAGCAAGATCAGAATCAACAAGAATCAAGACAAAGTTAAAGAAGATACAAAGCCTCGAGTTCTTACTCTTGTTCCTCGTCGTCGTCGTCGTTGCTCAGGGCGGAGAAGTCGAACGCCACCTGAGGCGCGTCCGCGCGAGGAGCAGGAGGCGAAGACTCCCTCGGGCGCTTGGCGGTCCCCGGGGCTGGGGGCTGCGAGGCCCCGGCCCCTGTGGACGCCGAGGCCCGGGGAGCAGGCGGGGTAGCTGCTCCGCTCTGCGAGGACCCTCCTCTGCTTGGCGCTGACGTGCGGGGCGCCTCTGCCGTGGCCTGTGTGCGGGTCGCCCCCGCCGTGGCCTGTGTGCGGGTCGCCCCCGCCGTGGTTGGTGCGCCGGGCGCCCCCGTCGCAGCTTGACTCCCCCGGGTAGCTCGCGCCGCCCGGCGAGTTGGTTGTTGTCGGGGCGCCTGCGCCCTCGTCCCCGTCGTCGCCTTGCGGAGACGTTTCAGCGGAGACCGCTTGGGACTTGCCCGGGGCGGGGAGGTCTCCGATGACGAGGAGACGTCGTCGGCATAGAGCCCCAGAGACCCGTCGGAGTCCTCGTCGGCCCCGACGTCCTCATCCTCCTCCTCCTCCTCGGCAGGCTTGCTGGGCCCAGCGCCCTGCCCTGCGGCCGTTCTTCCTCCGGCGCCTCCGCCCCCTCCGGCGCCTCCGCTCCCTGCGGCGCCTCTGTTTCCTCCGGCAGCGCCGCCTCTCGCCGCGGCCTCGGTCACGATTCCGGGGATTCCGGAGTGCCTCAAAGAAGGGACCCGGGCAAGCTCGTCGGGAGGAAGCTGCAGTAGTCTGCGGATCTCCGCCTCATCTGCTTGGCAGGACGCATCCGCAGCCTCTGCCTCATCGGGTGTAAAGCCAAACTCTCCTGCCGCTGCGGCTGCAGCGGCCTCCTCTACCCGAGAAGCTATATAAGCAATCTCCTGGTCGGTGGTGTCCCGTGTGAGCCCCTTGATCTCATCCTTGTTCTTCGCCACCTCCACCAGGTTATCGAAGAAGCTCATGATGACGTCTGGCTTGGGCGGAATCCATGTGCGGTCGATGCCATGCGAGTCACATGCGGGCATCATGGCGCGAAGGGAATCCCGGGCCGTGCTGTTGCAGAGGGGCACCACTCCCCGGGGAGCTCTGAACCACTCTGGGTGGGCCGGGTCATGCTTAAAGAGTTCCCGGACCATCCCCTTCAGCTCCAGCACCGTGAAGTTGAAGTTTAGCCCCGGGCGCAATCTCATTACATCCGCCGCGTTGCCGTACTCCCATGCCGGCCTCTTCCTATCCTGTAGAGGGGCAATGCGGCGGCGGAGGAAATCTGCTCCTACCTCTCCGACGGACAACTTTGCTACCCGGAGACGAAGAATCCTGATGAGGGCGACGTTGAGCTTGATGTCGTCCGAGTCCAGCTCACTCCAGTCCCTGCCGCGCACGATGGCTGTTGTGCGCGGCACAGTGAAAGGTTGCGGCTCGTCCTCGACTATCCAGCACCAGTCAGCACGCCACTCCTCCCACTTGCCGCGGAGTTCCCCCGGCAAGTAGGACTCCTTCTTGTTCAAGCGGAAGACCCAAGAAATTCCCCCGGAGAGGGGGGCGCCGGCCTCTACTCTAGGGGTGAAGAAGTGCCTAAACAGCGCTACGTTCGGATAGATCCCAATATAGTTTTCGCACAGATGTGCGAAAACCGCCATCGTGAGGATGGCGTTGGGGGTGAAGTCAAGAAGGTGGAGGCCGTAGGTGTGCATGATATCGCAGAAAAAGTCGGAAAAAGGGGAACAAAGGCCGCAATGAAAGAAAGCTGCGAAGAAGAAGTACCCGCCGGGATAATTGTCCTTGGCGGCGGCGGGATAGGCTCTGGTCCGAGGATGCGCCTTGGTCTCCTTGGCCCAGAACAAGTAGTACTTGTTCCAGAGTTCCCGCGCGCTGAGCCGCGGCGCGAAGACGACATTCCTCTTCCGCAGAAGAGCAAGCCTCGCCGCCTGGTCAGATTTCTCCTTCTTGGTCTTCTCCGCCTTCGCCTTCTCGGTCTTCGGGGCCATGGCGGAGGCGGCGAGGGAAGGGGGACGAAGAGTCCGGCGGCGCCGCGGATGCGGAAGACGGCGGAGGAGGTGTGGAGGCGGAGCGCAAGGGGGAATCTCTGGAGATGGAAGAAGAAGCAATGAAGGCGTAGGAGGGGAACCGCTCCTGCTTCCTCTGCTTTTATGGGGAAGTGGGGGACGTTTCGCTCTTTCCATTAAAAGAACGTGGCCACGTCCCATCCCACGACGCCGCAATCGACGCGTGCCGTTACGGAGGGACGCGGCGGATGCGGAAGTGGATTCAGCGTGCCGTGGGCCGCGCGTGCCCGTGCACTGTTTTGGGCCTGGCCCAACAGCGCTCGGCACCGTGTGTGGCCCAGGCCCGGGGGCTCCTGTCGGTGTACTAAGGTAGGGGTACCTCAGTACCCCAACTTGTGCACGGGCGGTAGCAGCTTCCCGCGGCAGGGCCTACCACGCGCTTGCCGGAGACCTTCCTGCTCCATATAAAACCATTCAAAAACAAAGTATACAAGACAGAAGATCAAGACCCCGGCAAGTGGAGCTTGCCGGGAAGGCCGTTCCAGGCTCAAGATTACCTCACTCACGCAAGGCCCTGGCAAGAGGAGCTTGCCAGGAAGACTAGAAGATTACGTTACAGAAGACATGCCTCGGCGCAACGTGCGCCCCGGCAGGGCCCGGAGAGCGACAAGCTTCAGAGCCCGACGAGCTCCCAGGCCCGGCAAGGTCAAGACCCCGGCAAGGTGCTTGCCGGGGAGAGTTACGCTGTGTGCCCGCGCTCCAGCTCATCGAACCACGCGTCGCCCTAGGGCCACTCCAGGGACGCGTGGCGGATGGCTGTGCAGCCTGGGGGACACGGTGGCACTCCACGGTGGTAAAGCCATCGCCGTGGCGAACGGAGACGCAAGGGCGGGCGCTTTTGGGGTCGACGGCGACGGGCATTAAATGCTCTTGTCCCCCACTGTCAAAGTAGGTGATGACCATTGTTCATGCACTGTTGCTCCACTATTCCCGCACTGTTACAACTACCACCACTATTACATTTTTACCCTTTCTCCTACGTTGACACTTGTCGGTGACCCCTTGCACTATAAAAGGAGGCCCATGCACAACGTAGAAAGGGTTCGGAACCTAGATCGCTCATACGCTCGGTGTAGCTAGTTCTTCAAGCTCCCGAGCTCCCCAACTCAATACAAACTAAGCAGGAGTAGGGTTTTACGCGTCCATCGCGGCCCGAACCTGGGTAAACTGCCCGCGTGCTCTCCACGATCTGCTCTTTGTGCTCCCTCCGCCCTCTTACCGCACAAACAAGGGGCTCCGGTCCCATAGGTGTTCGTGGTGGACAGTTTCCCCCGACAAATGTGGAATAGTTTCACAACTCACGCCACCCGGAACACCATAGTGTAATGGTGTGTCTGAACGTCATAACCGTACTTTATTAGATATGGTGCGGTCTATGATGTCTCTTACCGATTTACCACTATCGGTTTGGGGTTATGCATTAGAGACAGCTGCATTCACGTTAAATAGGGCACCATCTAAATCCATTGATATGACACCTTATGAACTATGGTTTGGCAAGAAACCAAAGTTGTCGTTTCTTAAAGTTTGGGGCTGCGATGCTTATGTGAAAACACTTCAACCTGATAAGCTCGAACCCAAGTCGGAAAAATGTGTCTTCATAGGATACCCAAAAGAGACTGTTGGGTACACCTTCTATCACAGATCCGAAGGCAAAATATTCGTTGCTAAGAACAGATTCTTTCTAGAAAAAGAGTTTCTCTCGAAAGAAGTGAGTGGGAGGAAAGTAGAACTTGATGAGGTAATTGTACCTTCTCCCGGATTGGAAAGTAATACATCACAGGAAATTGTTCCAGTGATTCCTACACCAATTAGTGAGGAAGTTAATGATAATGATCATGAAACTTCGGATCAAGTTTCTGCTGAACGTCGTAGATCAACCAGAGTACGTTGCGCACCAGAGTGGTACGGCAACCCAGTTCTGGAAATCATGTTACTAGACCATGATGAACCTACGAACTATGAGGAAGCGATGATGAGCCCAGATTCCGCAAAATGGCTTGAAGCCATGAAATCTGAGATGGGATCCATGTATGAGAACAAAGTGTGGACTTTGGTTGACTTGCCCAATGATCGGCAAGCCATCGAAAACAAATGGATCTTCAAGAGGAAGACCGACGCAGACGGTTATATTATTGTTTACAAAGCTCGACTTGTTGCGAAAGGTTTTCGACAAGTTCAAGGAGTTGACTACGATGAGACTTTCTCACCCGTAGCGATGCTTAAGTCTGTCCGAATCATGTTAGCAATTGCCGTATTTTCTGAAATCTGGCAAATAGATAACAAAACTGCATTCTTTAATGGATTTATTAAAGAAAAATTGTATATGATGCAACCTGAAGGTTTTGTCAATTCTAAAGGTGCTAACAAAATGTGCAAGCTCCAGCGATCCATCTATGGACTGGTGCAAGCATCTCGGAGTTGGAATATACGCTTTGATAAGTTGATCAAAGCATATAGATTTATACAGACTTGTAGTGAAGCCTGTATTTACAAGAAGTGAGTGGGAGCACTACAACCTTTCTGATAAGCATATGTGAATGACATATTGTCAATCAGAAATGATGTACAATTTTCTGGAAAGCATAAAGGAGTGTTTGAAAGGAGTTTTTCAAAGAAAGACCTTGGTGAAGCTGCTTACATATTGGGCATCAAGATCTATAGAGATAGATCAAGACGCTTGATAAGACTTTCGATAAGTACATACCTTGATAAGATTTTGAAGTAGTTCAAAATGGATCAGTCAAAGAAGGAGTTCTTGCCTGACTTGTAAGGTGTGAAGTTGAGTAAGACTCAAAGCCAGACCACGGCAGAAAAATATAGAGAGAATGAAAGTCATTCCCTATGCCTCAGCCATAGGTTCTATAAAGTATGCCATGCTGTGTACCAAACATGTTGTGTACCTTGCCATGAGTTTGTCAAGGGGGTACAATAGTGATCCAGGAGTAGATCACTGTACAGCGGTCAAAATTATCCTTAGTATCTGGATGACTAAGGAAATATTTCTCGATTATGGAGGTGATAAAGAGTTCGTCGTAAAGGGTTACGTCGATGCAAGCTTTGACACTAAATCCAGATGACTCTAAGTATCAATCTGGATGCGTATTGAAAGTGGGAACAATTAGCTAGAGTAGCTCCATGCAGAGCATTGTAGACATAGAAATTTGCGAAATACATAGGGATCTGTATATGACAGACCCGTTAACTAAACTTCTCTCACAAGCAAAACTTGATCACACCTTATTACTTTTGGGTATTAATCACATAGCGATGTGAACTAGATTATTGACTCTAGTAAACCCTTTGGGTGTTGGTCACATGGTGATGTGAACTATGGGTGTTATTCACATAATGATGTGAACTATCGGTATTAAATCACATGGCGATGTGAGCTAGATTATTGACTCTAGTGCAAGTGGGAGACTGAAGGAAATATGCCCTAGAGGCAATAATAAAGTTGTTATTTATATTTCCTTATATCATGATAAATGTCTTTTATTCATGCTAGAATTGTATTAACCGGAAACTTAGTACATGTGTGAATACATAGACAAAACAGTATGTCCCTAGTATGCCTCTACTAGACTAGCTCATTGATCAAAGATGGTTATGTTTCCTAGCCATAGACATGAGTTGTCATTTGGTCAACGGGATCACATCATTAGGAGAATGATGTGATGGACAAGACCCATCCGTTAGCATAGCACTATGATCGTTTAGTTTTACTGCTATTGCTTTCTTCATGACTTATACATGTTCCTATGACTATGAGATTATGCAACTCCCGAATACCGTAGGAACACCTTGTGTGCTATCAAACGTCACAACGTAACTGGGTGATCATAAAGATGCTCTACAGGTATCTCCGAAAGTATTCGTGGTGTTGGCATAGATCAAGATTAGGATTTGTCACTCTGAGTGTCGGAGAGGTATCTCTGGGCCCTCTCAGTAACACACATCACAATAAGCCTTGCAAGCAAAAGACTAATGAGTTAGTCACGAGATGATGTGTTACGGAACGAGTAAAGAGACTTGCCGGTAACGAGATTGAACTAGGTATAGAGATACCGACGATCGAATCTCGGGCAAGTAACATACCGTTTGACAAAAGGAACAACGTATGTTGTTATGCGGTTCTGACCGATAAAAGATCTTCGTAGAATATGTAGGAGCCAATATGAACATCCAGGTTCCGCTATTGGTTATTGACCAGAGATGAGTCTCGGTCATGTCTACATAGTTCTCGAACCCGTAGGGTCCGCACGCTTAACGTTTGATGACGATCGGTATTATGAGTTTATGAGTATTGATGTACCGAATGTAGTTCGGAGTCCCGGATGAGATCACGGACATGACGAGGAGTCTCGGAATGTCCGAGACATAAAGATTGATATATTGGACGACTATATTCGGACACCGGAAGTGTTCCGGAAAAGTTTCGGATTTATCGGGATTGCCGGAGGGGGTTACCGGAACCCCCTACGAGAGGGGATGGTCCATAGTGGGCCTAAAGGGAAAGAGAGAGGCAGCCCATAGGGCTGGCCGGCGCCCCCACCTAGGGTTCCTAGTTGGACTAGGATTGGGGGGGGGGGGGGCGCCACCTCTCCTATTCTTTTCCCCCTTCCTTCTTTTGGTGAATCCTACTAGGAATAGGATTGCAATCCTATTCCTAGTAGGAGTCCACTCCCTAGCCGCACCAGGAAGGGCCGGCCGGCCTCCCCCCCTTGCTCCTTTATATACGGGGGCAGGGGGGCACCCAAAGACACACAAGTTGAATTGTTTTAGCCGTGTGCGGTGCCCCCCTCCACAGAATCACACCTCGGTCATACCGTCGCGGAGCTTAGGCGAAGCCCTGCGCCGGTGAACACATCATATCCGTCACCATGCCGTCGTGCTGACGAAACTCTCCCGTGAAGCTCAACTGGATCAAGAGCTCGTGGGACATCATCAAGCTGAACGTGTGCTGAACGCGGAGGTGCCGTACGTTCGGTGCTTGATCGGTTGGATCGCGAAGAAGTTCGACAACATCAACCGCGTCACTTGACGCTTCCGCTCCCGGTCTACGAGGGTACGTAGACACACTCTTCCCTCTCGTTGCTATGCATCTGGTAGATAGATCTTGCGTGATCGTAGGAAAATTTTAAAATACTACGTTCCCCAACAGTGACCACAATGGCCGCAATTGCAATTGCGACTACTCCGCACTCATCTCTCTTCGACTCACCAAATGAGAACATCACCGCCAAGTGTCTCATGGCCAAGGCCACCAACAAGGTAACCCCAAACATAAATACTACTATCTCTTCTAATCCTTCATTGACAAATTGTATTGATGAGAGTGAGGGTGCTAAGGAGGGAGAAAATGAATTTGAGTTGTTCATGAAAAATCTCAAGGGCAAACCCAAGAAGCATTTTGTTGCTCTCTTGGAACAACTCGGTGAGGCCAATGACATGATCGAGGCTCACGAGGAAACCATTACTAAAATGGAAGGACATAGTCGAGACTATGCCGATGAGATATCGGATCTCTCTAACGCATTAGAGGAAGAGCGTGGTCTTCGTTTGGCTCTTGAGGAGTCACACGACGATGGTCATGCTAAATTAAAGAAAGATCTCGATCATGCCTTAGTTGTCTCTCGTGTCCTTAACTCCGAGAAGGCAAAACTTGAGGTTGACCATGCTAAACTCAAAGAGGAGTTTGACATACTTGACAAGGCTCACAAGGCCTTGAAAGGTATGCATGCTACTCTCAAGGAGTCTCATGATCAACTCCAAGTTTCGCTAACCAAGGAAAAGGCTATCTTTCCTCGCATGGTTTTAATTGATAATGCAAATGCTACTAACCCTTGTTGCGAGCATGTGCATCTTGTTAAAGAAAATGCCGATTTGAAGAAGCAACTTGAGAAAGGCCTTGTGACTTGCATACAATGTGAGAAGAACCTCAACACCCTTTTGAGCAATCAAAAGGAGGTTGTGGCAAAGGAAGGAATTGGGTTTGTTCCTAAGCCCAAGAAGATGAAGAATGACAAGACCAAGCAACCACCCCCTCTCCGACAATCATTTGTGAAAGAAGGAGAGGGCACGTCAAAGAAGAAGAAAAGTGGTGGTGTCAAGAAAACCTCCACCATACCATCAAACATGGCCGGCGACTTTAATCCTTCATATGTTTTATGCCGTGCTAGTGATGGTCATGTGTTTGCTAAATTTGTTGGTTCTTCATATGAGTACATTGAATGGTCCATTTGGGTTCCTAAGACCCTTGTTACTAACCTCAAAGGACCCATTACCAAATGGGTACCTAAATCCAAGCATTGATCTATTGTAGGAGTTTGCTTCCGGTGGGGGATCATGGTTGCTCGATAGCGGAGCCACAAATCATATGACCGGAAGCAAAGACTTGGTGGTGGACGTGCATCTCGGTTCATCTATGGCCACCAACGTCGAATGGGGTGATGCTTCATCTTCTAAGGTATTGGGACTTGGCAAGGTTGTTGTCTCTCATGATCTCATGATCGAGAAAGTCATGCTTGTTGAGTCCCTTGCATACAATTTACTTTCTGTACGCCAACTTGCACTCATGGGCTTTGCTACATTCTTTGATATTGATACCGTGGCCCTCTTGTGGAGCAAGACTCTTAAAGTAGCCTATGTTGGGCATGTCGAGAACGGCCTTTATGTAGTTAACTTCTCGAAGCAACCCACTAAGGTCGCGACATGCCTAATGGCTAAAGTTGATGTGGGATGGCTTTGGCATCGCCGTTTGGCCCACGTCAACATGAGATCTTTGCAAAGTCTTCTCAAGGGGGACCATGTCCGAGGACTAACAAATGTTAGCTTTGCCAAAGATCGTGCTTGCAGGGCTTGCATTGAAGGAAAATTACATGAGAAGGCTCACCCTCCCACGACTATCATCTATTCAAAGAGACCCCTAGAGCTCCTCCACATGGACCTCTTTGGGCCTCCATCTTTTGATAGCCTTGGGGGTAGAAAGTACTGCTTGGTGATTGTGGATGATTACTCAAGATACACCTGGGTATACTTCTTCAAGAAGAAGAGTGAGACCCAACAAAACATCATCAACTTTGCAAATGAAGCTCAACGACAACATGAAGCAAAGATTTTGATGATCAAAAGTGACAACGGCACCGAGTTCAAAAACTACACCTTGGATGAGTTTCTTGGTGATGAGGGGATCAAACATCAATATGCAGCCCCATATACCCCTCAACAAAATGGTGTAGCGGAGACAAAGAACCGAACTCTAATGGATGCGGCAAGAACCATGATGGCTGAATTCAAATCTCCATACAACTTTTGGGCCGAAGCCATCAACACCGCTTGCCATGCATCAAATCGTCTCTATCTCCGCAAAGTCTTGAACAAAACTCCATATGAGATTATTACCGGTAACAAGCCCAATCTCAAGTACTTCCGGGTATTCGGGTGTAAGTGTTTCATTCTTAAGAAAGGTGTTCGTTTGTCTAAATTTGAATCTAGAGCTCACGAGGGCATATTTGTTGGTTATGCTACAAACTCTCATGCTTATCGTGTCCTCAGCAAGTCCAATGGACTCATTGAGGAGACGAGTAACGTAGAGTTTGATGAAAATAACGGCTCCCAAGTGGAGCAAAGTGGTACTTGTGATGCAGGTGATGAAATTCCTCCTCAAGCCATAAGAAGAATGGGTGTTGGATATATCCTACCCATTGAGGAACCCCTTGTGGCCGAAGGAGAAGGACAATGTTCCACTCAAGTGGAACCATCGCCAACCCAAGACTCACACGCTTCCGAAGAACAAAGTGAAGGCCCTCAACCTGATGAACAAGGTCAAGTGCAAGATCAATCACAAGATGGTAGAGAGCCACAAAATGATGCACAAGGCCAAGTTCTGTCCTCTGAGCATGATCAAGATCAAGAGGAAGCTCAAGATCAAGATCTAGCTCCTGTCGACGCTCAAGATGATCAACTCAGTGCTCCTCAGTTAACTCTTGAAGAGCAATTAGAGCGTCGGGCTGCAAAAGTTGCCTCCAGGCTTGCTTCCAACGAACACCACATCGAGAACATTCTAGGAAGCATCAAAAGGGGGGTAAGCACTCGTAGACAATTAGCAAACTATTGTGCTCATCAAGCTTTTGTCTCCTGTGTTGAACCTCAAAAGGTTTATGAGGCGCTCGAAGACCCTGATTGGCTCAATGCCATGCATGAAGAACTCCATAACTTCGAGCGCAACAAAGTGTGGCGTCTGGTGCCAAGGCCAAAGGAGAACCATAATGTCATTGGAACCAAATGGATCTTTAAGAACAAGCAAGATGCTCATGGTATTGTCATCCGCAACAAGGCGCGTCTGGTGGCTCAAGGCTACTCCCAAGTCGAGGGTATCGACTACGGTGAAACCTTTGCCCCCGTTGCTCGTCTTGAATCCATTCGTTTGTTGCTTGCCTATGCTTCCCATCATAACTTTAAATTGCAACAAATGGATGTGAAAAGTGCATTTCTTAATGGTCCCATTAATGAGTTGGTGTATGTTAAGCAACCCCCAGGGTTTGAGGATCCTAAGTTCCCCAATCACGTGTACCAACTCGATAAGGCACTCTATGGCCTTAAGCAAGCCCCACGTGCGTGGTATGAGCATCTTACCGAGTTGTTACAAGATCGTGGGTTTGAAATTGGGAAAATCGACCCCACTCTTTTTACTAAGAAGGTCAAAGGAGAGTTGTTTGTATGCCAACTATATGTTGATGATATTATTTTGGTTCTCCTAACAAAGCTTTCAATGATGAGTTCACCGCACTCATGACCACACATTTTGAGATGTCCATGATGGGAGAGTTGAAGTATTTCCTTGGGTTCGAGATTAAACAAAGAAGAGAAGGCATCTTCATCAAACAATCCAAGTATACTCAAGACATGCTCAAGAGGTTCAATCTAAGTGATGTCAAGCCGGCTACTACTCCAATGCCAACCAAATGCCAACTTGACATTGATCCCAATGGTAAAGCGGTGGATCAAAAGGTATATCGCTCTATGATCGGATCCTTGCTTTATCTTTGTGCATCTAGACCGGATATTATGTTGAGTGTAGGAATTTGTGCACGGTTTCAAGCCTCACCTAAGGAGAGTCACTTTGTGGCTGTCATGCGAATCTTTCGATATTTGGCTCATACCCCAAACTTTGGCTTATGGTACCCGAGAGGAGCAAACTTCAACCTTGTAGGTTTCTCTGATTCTGACTGGGCGGGAGACAAAGTGGATAGGAAGTCCACTTCGGGAGGGTGCCAATTTCTTGGTTGCTCTCTTCTTAGTTGGTCTTCCCAAAAGCAAAGTTGTGTATCTCTCTCGTCCACCGAAGCAGAGTATGTGGCTGCTGGCAGTTGTTGTGCTCAACTCTTATGGATGAGGCAAACTTTAAAGGATTACGGTGTCACTTGTGACAAAGTGCCTCTTTGGTGTGACAATGAAAGTGCCATCAAGATTTCTCTCAACCCGGTGCTACACTTCAAGACGAAGCATATTGAGATTCGGTATCACTTTCATCCGGGATCACATAAGGCAAGGAGAGATCGAGCTTCACTACGTCAACACTCATGATAACCTTGCAGATATCTTCACGAAGCCATTGGATGCAGCAAGATTTCGCGAGTTAAGGCATGAGCTAAATATCATCGATTTGAGCAATGTGGCTTGAGTCTTTGCACACACTCCTCACACTCAATATAGTTATCTTGTCTAGATGTAGGCATGGACATAGGGGGAGTATTGTTCTCTCAATGAACCATTCCTCCCCCCATTATGCATAAACTGATCAAGTCTTTATCATTTACCATACATAGTTGGTTTAAGTGCTTCAAGACGAGTATTGGTCATGGGCTCAAGGATAATTCTTCGCGGTGCCATACCAACGAACTCAAACATAGGTGGCCTCGGCCACCGCCCTCCTCTGTGGAGTTGTGTTATTTGCCTTGCTTGTGCGTTCGTTTTTCTTTTCCCTTTTTCTTTGCTAAAAGCCTCGTGTTTTATTATGCTTGTTCTTAGAGGAGCGGTACTACCGTGCAAGTTTACGGTACTACCGCAAGGAGTTTACGGTACTACCGCAAGTCCAGCACGGCAGTATTTATTTACTGCCGCTGGTAGAGCGGTACTACCGCTTGGCGAGCGGTACTACGGCCCAAGCGGTACTACCGCGATGACCGCGGTACTACCGCACATATTCGAACGGGTTGGGGTTATAAGCAGGCAGGGGGAGTTCCAACTCCCCCATACCCATTCACTCCTAACCCCCACGTCGTCCCTCTCTCTCCCTCTCAAGAACGCCGCCGGAGGACCTCGCCGGATCTCCTCCCTCGGCCACTCTCCTCGCATTCCGACCGGTGGGATCGCTCCCCACCTTGCCCTCTTGCCATGGATGAAGGTTTCTCCCCTTTTCCCCTCTTCTTGTTGCCTTGTTGTTGTTTTTAGGGTTAGGGGAGATGCTTAGTGTTATTGTGTTCTTCGTGTTCTTATCCATGGGAGTTTAGGATGTAGGAGAGTGTTCTTGCTCTAGAAATGCTAGTATGTATGTTGCTACCAAGTTGCTATGATCAGCCGTAGTACCGTTGTTCGATCTACATGGCCTCATCTAGATCCGCACTGTTTAGATCTGTTCCGTGCGGTACTATCGCTGGTGAACCGCGGTACTACCGCCCGATCTGTTCCAGATCCGTTTTCAGATCTGACCAGAGCGGTACTACCGCGGTCCTCAGTGGTACTACCGCTCTGGAGCGGAAGTAAAAATTTACTACTGCTTACCGAGCGGTACTACCGCAACCCCAACGCGGTACTACCGCTCCGTAAGCAGTACTAATTTTTTACTTCCACTTCTGTCCACGGAAGTAAATTTTTACTACCGCAGAGTGTGTGGTACTACCGCTTCCTCCAAGCGGTACTACCGCTTACTAAGCGGTACTAATTTTTTACTTCCGCGTTAGTCAGGCGGTACTACCGCTTTGGTCATAGTTCCTTCGTACCATGTACTTATTTCCATTTCTACTCGTTTTTCGTGCTTTTTGAGGCTTTTGCATTGATTCTCTTTGTGCTTTTGTCGTGTTCTTGTGTTTGTGCTTTAGGTGGTGGCTCCGGTTTCGATGCTCGTCGTACCAACCCTGTCCGCGACACCGGATCCAAGCGTCTGCGCAACCCCAGTGATGTGCCAGAGGGCTCCAATCCCCAGCGCAGGTTCAAGACTGCCGCCAACAAGCGAAAGGAATCCTCAATGTCTATGGAAGAGATGCCAGCTACTGAGTTCATGGCACGTAGGAAGCAAAACTCATATGGAGAACCCCGTGATCAGTTTCCTGGAGATGAGCTTTTCTGGACCAGGCAGCAGTATCGCATCTACCAGGAGGTGCTCAAGAGCAAGACCAACCTATATGTGGATGCTCACTGGGTGGACGTGGCCCACATGCGGAAGGACGCCAATCGGGCCTACTTTGCCGAGGCTCTGGATCTAGTCGAGCAGTTTGGACTAGAGCACATCATGACCTTTCAGCAGGATTTTGATCCGGAGATTATTGCTCAGTTCTATGCGTCAGTCCACTTCCACTCCAAGGATGATCGCCCAATGACATGGATGACCAATGGTCACAAGATGACTGCATCTTGGAAGGATTTCATGGATCTTCTACAGATTGCTGACGAAGGACTCCACAACCCAGTTGGAGCTAGGCCTTGATGACCCACAACCGTAAGGGATCTATTGCAGCGTTTTCGATAAGTAAGAGTGTCGAACCCAACGAGGAGCAGAAGGTATTGATAAGCGATTCTGAGCAAGAATTTACTGCAAGCACTGAAAGATAACTTTTAGGGGTTTTCTCGGTATAAGCAACAGGAAAGTAAAAGCAAGTAATGTAAAAGGTACTGAGAGTGACAAGTGGCCCAATCCTTTCTTAGCAAAGGAGAGGCCTAGCAACTGAACTTACAAAGACTAAGGCATTCCTGAGGACACACGGGAGAGGTAGTCATGTGCTTTCACCATATTCCGTATCGATACTATGTTATGTGTTGATAAGTGTTGAGTGGGTGGATCTATGCTAGTGCACTCTCTAGACTAAGATGAATGCACTCTTATGATTAAACACCTTGCAAGCATCCGCAAATACAAGATAGAATTGAAGGCAAAAGCCTAACCATAGCAATACGATCGAGGATCCATTATTCCCTTATGCAAAAGCGTGCGAATTGGGGTTCAGGTTTCTGTCACTCCGGCAACCCACCATAAGCATTCTTTATACACAATGTATTCTCCTAGGTCCTTAATAAGGCGAAGTGTTGGGTGTTCGACTCACACAACACCACTAGTAGAATGACAACACAACTTAAGTATCAAACAACACATATTACTTCAACAGCATATGACTACTAACAACAAGACTTTCCCCATGTCCTCAAGAACTAAGGTAACTACTCACGAGACATAAAAGAGACCATGATCAGCGGGGATAAATATGTGATAAACAATCTGGACATAATAATATTTCTCCAACAAAACTCAATAGCATTCACCACAAAGTAGTAATCAACACCGATGGAGTAGCGAGGATAGGTAGTACGAGTTACAACACGAGTTGCGATTGTAAGATGAGATTTGGATGAAGATGGAGATGGTGCTGGTGTTGGGGATGATGTTGATGATGATCTCGATGATGCCCATGACGATGGTGATGACGATGGCGACGATCTCCCCTTCCGGGAGGTGATCTCCCCGGCGGAATCTGCCCGCCGGAGATGCCCTTTTCTTCTCTGTAGGGTTCCGCCTCGAAGCGGCGGCGGAACTCCGTAAAAAGTCTTGTTTTTAGGGTTTTCGGAGAACGGAGAATATATATGCAAAAGGGGGCATCCGGAGGTGGGCCAGGGGCTCTAGGCGCCCCCCCGGCGCGGCCAGGGGGGGCCCCCAGGCCGCCTGGGCACCCTGTGGCCCCCCTCTGGCTCCCCTTTTGCGTGTCCTCGTGATTTATCTGAAAAATACCTCCCGTCAATTTTCAGGTAATTTGGAGGTATTCTTCTTCAGCAACTTAGCGTCCACTTTTTACTGCTGAATCCTGCGTCTGCTGTTCCGGCATCTGAGAGTTTGCAAACTGTGTAAAATAGACCAAAACAACATAAGAAATCACCGTAACGTGAAATATATCAATGAATAAGGATAAATTATGATACAAAATAGTGATGCATTTTGGACGTATCAACACCCCCCAAGCTTAGACCTCGTTTGTCCCAAGCGAATATGAACTCGGTAAACCTGTCCACAAGTTTAGAGAGTGAAGTGTCGATAAATAGAATACAGACAAGAAGCATCATAGTTTCTTTACCAACTCAAATATCCTCAACAGCAATCTTCAACTCATAAGGCCCTTATGAAAGAGTGATAACACTTATATTCGAAAGTAGGGCTAAGGAAACTCATTATATCATGGCAAACATGTCCTTTGGTCAAAGAACAACAATAGATTTAACTTTTGCTCTTATATTTGATGAATTGAAGCTTTTTGAAAATAACATGTTAATAGGCAAGAAGTGAAAGTGTTAACACAAAGGAAGATGTTTGCCTTAGCTGGGCATGACAAACATCTTACTTATCGAATGATAATGTCAACAAGGATATGATATGACAAATCTTAATGCAGCTTTATATGAATGAATCCTTATCAACATCAAACGTCTGCTCTCTTTGAGAAATAGAAGGAAGTAGAAGTAACTGACTCAACTTAAAATTAAAAGATAGGCCCTGCTCTAGGGTAGTAGGGAAAACTCATGTGCTATCCTCAAATCAAACAGAATGAAAACAAGTTTTTAGGGGTGCATGATTTGTCAACGAATGCTAATAGATAACTCAATTGCTTTTTGAACTGGACAAGTTTCGAGGAACGGCTCCTGCACGAGGACGATAACATCCTCTTATTCTCCTTTGTTTATCACTGCCAAAGTTTTCTGATTTCTCATGAACAAAGCGTGAAGGAGGGTTTGTTTGTTATATTATTTTTAAGCCGGGCGCACTCTATGCCAGCTCCTTCTCGTATTATGGGTTTGCACATTATACATGCAATACCGGGGTGAAGCTTGTCCAACTCAAAAAGACTATGAATTAGCTATTACTTCATCATGAGCTAGAACAGAGGCACAAAATAAAAGATTTTGAACATTTGAGGATAACACATAAATTATATACTTTTAGGAGGTGGTAGCGGAATACCACGAGTAGGTAGGTATGGTGGACTCATATGGAAGGTATTGGCTTAAGGGTATGGATGCACAAGCAGAATCCCGCTTAGTACAGAGTTAGGCTAGCAAAGGTTTTGAGAGAACAGACAATTGATGATGACTAAGATGCAAAGCAATATAAAGCATGAACATTGAAATAAGCATAACACATCAAGTTGTCTTCCTTGTCAGCATAACACTTCAAGCATAATAACATAAAGTTTTGGCTATGTTGATAATTTAAGAAAATCATGCTTGTTGTTATGACCAAAGCTATATTTGCCAAGATTAAATAAAGTTTCATAGCCATACCTGACATAAGGTCAATACTCCCCATAAGAATCATCATATAAGGTCGATTGCGTGAAGAGAATACCGAGTGCAGCAAAAGGAACCGATAAACTTCTCATTAATATTCCATCATAAACGACTCAACACTCACGGATACAATTCCTCACCGAAGGAGTGATAGACCTCAATGCACACACCTATCTCATATAACAACCTCCCTAGACATGATACGACTCTACTTGACTCTAAAAGACAAAAGGTAAAGATAAAGATACCGGGCACTCCCCCAAGCTTGGAACAAGCCAAGGGAATGCCATTACCCCAGGAGATTTCACTCATCATCCTTGTTGGCGTTGATCAAGTAGTCCTTGGCGAAACGCTTCCATGGAAGGGGTTCTCCAGTCTCATATGAGAAGCTCGTCTCCTGAATCCTGCATTCAGCACCCAAACCCATGCGCAGAAACCTTAGTTCATACTCACAGTTCTGGTTATGTAGATCATTAATTTGCCCTTGGAGTTCTATAATTCTGTCTTCGGACGCGGCGATTCTTTCCCACATCTCCTTCATCTCCTTCAGGAAGTAGTTCTTCAGCTCGTTGGTGATGTCAAAGTTAGCTTCGACACCACGCTCGGTCATCTTCTTGTACTCGAAGACTTCTTGCTCCACTTCTTCCAGCCTGGCCTGGATGCTCCCCTCCTTGATAGGTCCCTTCAGATCTTCTTGATGAAGGATACCGTCCTCCATCCGAACAACCTGAGGGTGCTTCTTCACTTCAGCGAGGTAAGGGTTGATGATGTTGACGACGAACTTGTCCTTGGGGGAACTTGGAGAAGCCATGGCACCTAAATTCAGCTGAAAGATTCCCTGGCAGAAACAGATCGAAGAGAAAACACGCAAAATTGCAAGATACGTTGCCGGAACAATCCGGGCAAATATATAGGAAAATTTATGCACAGAAAGGAAGGTAACGGACCAAAGCGGGCTCGGAGACGGGCTCCCGGGTGTCCAGGCGGCCTGCCGGCGCGGCCCAGGGGGGCGCGCCAGGGGGGCGCCTGGACTCCCTGGAGGTCGTCTCCGGCTCCACTTAGACTCGGAATTTTACTAATTTTGCAAAACTCGTAATACGGAACTTTTATGATGGTTTGCGGTGTTTCCTTACCGTACTACATACCTTTTCTTTATTCTGCTTCTGCTGGCATCTGAAACAGGGCTGCAACATGTTCTTCATGGCTTGTTGTGTATATTATATTCACATCAACATTGACAGGGTCTCCTGCTATGTAATGTTTAAGTCTTTGCCCATTCACAACTTGAGGTTTGGTGCCTTCAAAATTGTTAATCTTAATTGCACCATACCGATAAACTTCTTTAATATGAAATGGTCCTTCCCACCTGGAAAGTAGTTTACCTGGAGAAAACCTGAAACGAGATCTAAACAACAAAACTTTATCACCAACATTAAATTCACGTTTCAGAATCTTCCTATCATGCCACCTTTTTACCTTTTCCTTGAACATTTTAGCGCTCTCGTAAGCTTCACTTCTCCATTCATCTAGAGAAGTCAAGTTCATGAGACGCTTCTCACCAGCTAGTTTTTGGTCAGCGTTAAGCTCTCTAACAGCCCAGAAAGCTTTGTACTCTAACTCTAATGGCAAATGGCAAGCCTTGCCATACACCATCTTATAGGGAGACATGCCCATGGGTTTTTTGTAAGCAGTTATGTATGCCCACAACGCATCTCCTAACTTGTTTGACCAATCCTTCCTATTTCTGTTTATTGTTTTCTGCAAGATCAACTTAATCTCTCTATTGGTGAGCTCAACCTGCCCACTAGTTTGAGGATGATATGGTGAAGCAATTCTATGATTAACATCGTATTTAGCCAAAGCTTTTCTAAAAGCTCCGTGCGTGAAGTGTGATACCCCATCAGTCATGAGATACCTTGGTACACCAAACCTAGGAAAAATTACATCTTTAAGCATTTTCAAAGATGTCTTATGATCAGCACTTTCAGTGGGGATTGCTTCAACCCACTTGGTCACATAATCAACAGCTACTAAAATGTGAGTGTACTTGTGCGAAGAAGGAAAAGGACCCATAAAATCAAAACCCCAACAATCGAAAGGTTCAATCACTAGTGAGTAATTCATAGGCATCTCATTCCTTCTACTAATATTACCAACTCTCTGACATTTATCACATGGTAAAACATAATTTCTAGCATCTTTAAAGAGAGTAGGCCAATAAAAACCTGATTGAAGAACCTTATGTGCAGTCCTCTCACCGGCATGATGTCCTCCATAGGGACTATCATGACACCGTCTGAGAATGTCCTTCTGCTCATGTTCCGGAATGCATCTTCTCACGATCCCGTCGGGACCTTCTTTGAAAAGATGTGGGTCATCCCAAAAGTAGTGCCTCAAATCATGAAAGAACTTCTTCCTTTGCTGAAATGTTAGACCTGGAGGCAAATACTTTGCAACAATAAAATTAGCATAATCTGCATACCAAGGATCGGAAAGAGATTGTACTTTTACAACGGCAAGTTGCTCGTCTGGAAAACTATCGTTAACTGGAATGGGGTCGTGCGGTATATCTTCCATCCTTGAAAGATTGTCCGCCACCGGATTGTCTTCTCCTTTCCTATCAACAATCTGCAAATCAAATTCTTGAAGAAGGAGTAGCCATCTGATAAGCCTTGGCTTGGCATCCTTCTTTGTCATAAGATACTTAATGGCAGCATGATCAGTATGAATAATAACTTTTGAATCAACAATATACTGCCTAAACTTATCACAAGCAAAAACTACAGCTAAGAATTCCTTCTCAGTAGTAGCATAATTTCTTTGAGCACTATCAAGGGTTTTACTAGCATAATGTATAACATTCAATTTCTTATCAACTCTTTGTCCTAAAACAGCTCCAACAGCAAAATCACTTGCATCACACATAATCTCAAAAGGTAAATTCCAGTCAGGTGGTTGTACTATAGGAGCAGTTATTAAAGCTTTCTTAAGGACTTCAAAAGCTTCCTTACAATTTTCATCAAATACAAAAGGAACATCTTTCTGGAGAAGATTAGTGAGGGGTCTCGAGGTTTTAGAAAAGTCTTTAATAAATCTTCTATAAAAACCTGCATGACCGAGAAAACTGTGAATACCTTTGATGTCCCTTGGATAGGGCATCCTCTGAATAGCTTCGATCTTGGCCTTGTCCACTTCAATTCCCCTTTCGGAAATCTTGTGACCAAGAACAATTCCTTCATTAACCATAAAGTGGCACTTTTCCCAGTTGAGTACCAAATTTGTCTCCTCGCATCTCTGCAAAACTTTATTAAGGTTGTGAAGACAATGGTCAAAAGAAGTTCCATAGACGGAGAAATCGTCCATGAAGACTTCCATAATATCCCCGCAGAAACCATGAAAGATAGCAGACATACACCTTTGAAAAGTGGCAGGGGCATTACATAAACCAAAAGGCATACGCCTGTAAGCATAAGTACCAAAGGGACAAGTAAAAGTGGTCTTCTCTTGATCGACAGTATTAACATGAATTTGAGAGAAGCCAGAATAACCATCGAGATAACAAAAGTGGGTATTTTTGGATAACCTTTCAAGCATTTGGTCGATGAACGGCAACGGATAGTGATCCTTCCTGGTTGCCTTGTTCAACTTCCTGTAATCAATACACATTCTATATCCAATAATAATTCTCTGAGGTACTAATTCATTTTTATCATTAGGAACCACAGTTGTACCTCCTTTCTTAGGAACACAATGTACCTGTCGGTGTACTAAGGTAGGGGTACCTCAGTACCCCAACTTGTGCACGGGCAGTAGCAGCTTCCCGCGGCAGGGCCTACCACACGCTTGCCGGAGACCTTCCTGCTCCATATAAAACCATTCAAAAACAAAGTATACAAGACAGAAGATCAAGACCCCGGCAAGTGGAGCTTGCCGGAAAGGCCGTTCCAGACTCAAGATTACCTCACTCACGCAAGGCCCTGGCAAGAGGAGCTTGCCAGGAAGACTAGAAGATTGCATTACGGAAGACATGCCTCGGCGCAACATGCGCCCCGGCAGGGCCCGGGGAGCGACAAGCTTCAGAACCCGACAAGCTCTCGGGCCCGACAAGGTCCAGCCCCCAGCAAGGTGCTTGCCGGGGAGAGTTGCGCTGTGTGCCCGCGCTCCAGCTCATCGAACCACGCGTCGCCCTGGGGCGACACCAGGGACGCGTGGCGGATGGCTGTGCAGCCTGGGGGACACGGTGGCACTCCACGGTGGTAAAGCCATCGCCGTGGCGGACGGAGACGCAAGGGCGGGCGCTTTTGGGGTCGACGGCGACGGGAATTAAATGCTCTTGTCCCCCACTGTCAAAGTAGGTAGCGACCACTGTTCATACATTGTAGCTCCACTATTCCCGCACTGTTACATCCACCACCTCTTTTACATTTTTACCCTTTCTCCTACGTTGACACCTGTCGGTGACCCCTTGCACTATAAAAGGAGGCCCATGCACAACGTAGAAAGGGTTCGGAACCTAGATCGCTCATACGCTCGGTGTAGCTAGTTCTTCAAGCTCCCGAGCTCTCCAACCCAATACAAACTAAGCAGGAGTAGGGTTTTACGCGTCCATCGCGGCCCGAACCTGGGTAAACTGTCTGCGTGATCTCCACGATCTGCTCTTCGTGCTCCCTCCGCCCTCTTACCGCACAAGCAAGGGGCTCCGGTCCCATAGGTGTTCGTGGAGGACAGTTTCCCCCGACATCTTTGGCGCGCCAGGTAGGGGGCGTCGAGGTTGTGCGAACCTGATCCGGCGCTCACGCGGGCGCCTTCTCCATCAACCTCTTCGAATTCGTCAGCTTCATCAACAACAGCACCATGGCCCCGAAGAAGAAGGCTTCGGAGGTCGCAGGCCCGTCTGCGTCTCATCCGCCACCACCAGAGCCAACGGTGGGCGGGGGAGACGCCGTCGGAAGGGTGGTCGCCGGCGAGGACACGCGCGGCGCCACCAAATCCAAGGACAAGACGGACGACCGAGCCTCGGTCTCCGTGGACGCGCCACGTCCATCTCAGCAAACGACAACCCAGCAGCGCCATGCCACAGGAGGTGGCATCCGCTTGCTGGGCCAAGGGCAAACCGGAGGCTCGCGGGACGCTCCGGGCCACCGTCCTGGCACGAGCAAGGCGCGGTCGCCGGGACGGGACCCTGCTCCATCTAACGCTGTTAGGAGTCCGAGCATATCCCGCTCCTCGCACCGCTCGCCCCCGCTCCCCTCCACTCCAGCAGAAGCGCTCGCAAGGGCGCAACTGCTCCTCGACTTCCCTCCAGCGGCGGACAAGGCCGAAGACTGGAGGGCCACCATCCAGAGCCTGATCGCCTTCGCCAACAATGACTCTCCACAGCAGCCGGCGACCTCGCGGCCGCGGCAAAACGAGAAGACGAAGGCCGACGGCGACAGGACCGCCGGGGGTGCAACCACCGTGCACTCCCCGCCGCAGAAGCAGAAGACGCCGCACCGCCGGAACAACGCCGACGACGGCTCTACAGCGTCGTCGGATCCGCGGGCTCGTCGGGACCAGCGCCAAGTCCTTGACGACCGGCGACAAGAAGACGCTTGAACAACAATCGAGCGCCGTCGAGAAGCTCGGCGACAATCAGATCAGCGAGCTGGAGCCGCTGTCGACACGCGCGCGCCCGGTGAACCAGGCGACTTGCCGTACGCGGCAGGTTGCCCTGCGTTTACCCGCGAGCTGCGGCGCGTCCAGTGGCCCAGCATGAAGAACTTCAAGCCCGACGTACCGGAGAAGTACGACGGCAAGACGCACCCCTCGGAATTCCTCAGCATTTACACCATCGCGGTGCAGGCTGCCGGGGGGCGCGACGAGAAGATTTTGGCGAACTACTTCCCGCTCGTGCTTAAGCCGAACGTTCGTTCGTGGCTTATGCACTTGCCGGAAGGCTCCATTTCTTCTTGGGCAGATCTTTGCCACCAGTTTGTTGGCGCCTTCACGGGCGGCCACAAACCCCACGGCCAGGAGAGCGATCTCCACATTCTGGCCCAGAAGGAAGGAGAACCCCTGCGCAAGTACATCCAACGCTTCAGTCGTGTGCAGCACAACATCCCCGACGTCCACCCTGCCGCGGTTATCAGCGCGTTCCACCAGAACGTGCGTAACCGCCGCATGCATGAAGAAATGGCCATGACCAAGATACGGGATGTCAGCGAGCTCTATGCTCTAGCTGATAAGTGCGCACGCGCCGAAGAGGGAAGGAGACTCCCCGGAGAGGACACCGGCGCGGGGGGAAGCGACAACGACGACGCTGCCCCGGCAAAGAAGAGCCGGCGGCGGAACAACAGGAGGAAGAACAAGAAGGAAGTGCTTGCCGTCGAGAAGTACGGCAAGGAGGCTCCCGCCAAGCAAGCACAGGCTGGCGGCTCCGGCAAGGAACCTGCCCCTGTGACGGCAGCCGACAAGCAGGACGGCTCCGACAAGCAATACTGCAAGATCCACCGCACCAAGGGCCACGACCTCTCCAACTGCAAACGCGTCGAGTACCTCGTCGAGCAGCAGAAAGCTGAGTACGAGAGGCGCGACAAGGAGAAGGCCCAAGGTGGTGGTGGAGAACCAAGCAAGAAGCGGCCATTCAATGGCCGGGGAGGACGCCGCGGCAAGGCAAAGCAGCGGCAAGGTGACCGACCTCCCCGGGGCCGCGACAAGGATGAAGAAGACGACGATGAAGACATGGAGGATGAGGATAACAGCGAGCAGAAGTTCCAGAAGGCCACGGAAGTCCTGTGCGTCGACGGTGGCGCCTCTCTGCACACCTCCCACCGCCAACTCAAGCAGTGGGTGCGCGAGGTGAATGCAGCAGAGCCGCCCGTGGAGTCGCGCAGGCTCCTCAAATGGTCCAGCACGCCCATCGTTTTTGATCTTGAGGATCACCCTGACCGCACCACTGCGGTCGGGTGCTTGCCGATGCTGGTCTCACCCACCATCCGCAACCTCAAGGTCACTAAAATGTTGGTTGACGGCGGGGTCGGGCTGAACTTGATCTCCTCTGCTGTGATCAAGAAACTCCAAATCCCAGATGGCGAGCTCGAAGAGACCGGTTCTTTCCAAGGAATCAACCCGGGAAGGAGCAAGCCCAAGGGGAAGATAACTCTACCGGTGACCTTTGGCGGGGAGCTCAACTTCAGGACTGAGCGCATCACATTCGACGTCGCCGATATCCCATTGCCATACAATGGGATACTCGGCCGTCCCGCCCTCGCCAAGTTCATGGCAGCTTCCCACCACGCTTACAACGTACTCAAGATGCCGGGGCCGATAAGCGTCATCACTGTCCATGGCGACAAGAAGGATGCGCTTGTCTGCGCCGACAAGATCTACCGGGATGCAGCAGCTGCGGCGGAGAAGGACACACTTGCCGCTGAAGCTCCCGGGGGGAAGAAGACCAAGACCAAGTCCGGCAAGTGCTCTGGGGCCCACTCCGGCAACCGCACCTCTTCGGAGTGCTGCGCTGCCGTCGAGGACGTTCCATCGAGCTCCACCGGCAAGTGTAAGAAGGGGATGGCCGCTCCTCCGGCAACCAAGAAGGTGTCCGCCAAGGAGGACGGCACTGGTGGTACCTTCACCATCAGTGCCACACTTGACAGCAAATAGGAAAGCGCGCTCGTTGCCTTCCTGCGGGCGAATGTCGATGTGTTTGCCTGGCAACCATCTGACATCCCCGGTGTTCCCAGGAAGGTAATTGAGCACAAGCTTGTTGTTTGTCCTCATGCGCGGCCCGTCAAGCAGAAGGTGAGGAAGCAAGCCGTGGAGCGCCAAGAATTCATTGCTGAGGAAATCAAGAAGCTAGAAGCAGCAGGCCTAGTTAGAGGTGTGATCCATCCGACGTGGTTAGCAAACCCAGTCGTCGTGCGCAAGGCCAATGAGAAGTGGAGACTGTGTATAGACTTCACCGATGTGAATAAAGCATGCCCCAAGGATCCATTCCCTTTGCCGCGCATCGACCAGATCGTTGACTCCACTGCCGGATGTGAGCTACTCTCTTTTCTTGATGCATACTCAGGCTACCACCAGATCTTTATGGCCAAAGAAGATGAAGAGAAGACTGCGTTTATCACTCCATGCGGCACTTTTTGCTTCATACGCATGCCATTTGGACTGAAGAATGCAGGATCAACATTTGCAAGGGTAGTGTACACTGCTTTCGAGCCACAGATCCACAGAAATGTAGAGGCTTACATGGATGACATCGTGGTGAAGAGCAAGAGCAAGGATACCCTGGTCCAAGATTTGGAAGAGACATTTCAGAACCTGCGCAAGATACAGCTCAAATTGAACCCCGAGAAGTGCGTCTTTGGAGTCCCCTCCGGCAAGCTTCTCGGGTTCTTTGTGTCACAGAGGGGGGTTGAAGCTAACCCCGACAAGATTAAAGCCATTGAGCAGATCGAGGCCCCGAAGCGCGTCAAGGATGTCAGAAGGCTTGCAGGTTGTGTGGCTGCCCTCAGTAGGTTCATTTCGAAGTCTGCAGAACGCGCCCTACCTTTCTTCAAAATCTTGAAGAAGGCAGGTCCCATGAAGTGGACTCCGGAAGCGGAGGCAGCACTGCAAGATTTGAAACGGTACCTATCCTCCACTCCAATACTTGTCGCACCTAGACCACAGGAAAAGTTGTTGCTATACCTAGCGGCAACCAACCAGGTGGTTAGTGTTACGTTAGTAGCGAAGAGGGAGGCCGACGAGGAATCGGCACCACCGGCAAGCGAATCCAGCGACAAGCAGGGGGCTGCTCCGACAAGCTCTGGCCCCGACAAGGACAACTCTGCGCAGGAACAGGAAGAAGTGCGGAAGAAGATGGTGCAGCGCCCGGTGTATTTTGTGAGTTCCCTCTTGCAGGGGGCTAGATCAAGATACTCCGGGGTGCAAAAGTTGCTTTTCGGCCTCCACATGGCCTCGAGAAAGCTGCGCCATTACTTCCAGGCACATGAGATAACAGTGGTCACTCGCTTTCCGCTGAAGAGGATATTACACAATCCAGAAGCAACAGGCAGGATCGTTGAGTGGGCACTGGAGCTGTCGAGCTTTGGACTCAAGTTTGAAAGTACCTCAACCATACAGAGTCGAGCTTTGGCAGAATTCATAGCTGAGTGGACCCCGACGCCCGATGAAGAAGTCCAAGAAACAAGTGCACCCGTACAAGAAGCGACAAGTGAATGGGTAATGTATTTTGATGGTGCCTTCTCGCTGCAAGGCGCCGGTGCTGGCGTGGTACTCATCGCGCCCACCGGGGAGCACCTCAAGTATGTTATCAAAAGATGCACTTCCCAAGAGAGCAAGCGACAAACAACACTGCTGAATATGAAGGTTTACTCGCCGGCCTCAGGATCGCGACCGAACTTGGGATCAGAAAGCTGATTGTGCGGGGAGATTCTCAGTTGGTGGTCCGACAAGTTAACAAGAGTTACCAGAGCCCTTTGATGGAAGCTTATGTAGATGAAGTGAGGAAGCTTGAAGAGCACTTTGAAGGTCTGCAAATGGAGCACGTCCCGAGAGCTCACAATGACATTGCAGATGGCCTTTCAAAGTGTGCTTCGATGAAGTTACCTGTGGAACCAGGGACCTTCTTGCTCAAGCTGACTCAACCATCCGTTACACCATCAATTGGGCAGTCTAAGAAGAGAAAGTTGATCTCCGGCGACTACTTACCGGCGGATCTTCCTGAAACCGCCGCCAAGGTCCCCAAGATCAACGATCAGAACGCTGAGGAACAGTCTGCTCCTGCAGATCCGAGGATCTGTGCAGTTGAAGCAAGTGTTCCCGACAAGCCTCGCCCCGGCGAGCTTGCCGGGGGACCATCAGCTCCGGCGGAACCAGAGGTTCTTGCCGTAGAAGCTGAGGTCCCCGCAGCGGCCCTCATGCCTTTAGTCCTTGCCGTTGAGCCTCGGGCTCCGGCATGGGCACAGCAGATCGTCCGTTTTCTGCAAACTGGAGAACTTCCCGACGACCCAGAAGAAATAGAGAAGATAACCAGGCAGTCAAGTATGTACCAGTTCGTGGATAACGAGCTGTACAGAAGAAGGCTCAATGGTGTCAGGTTGAAGTGCATCCCCAGGGAAGATGGACAGAAGCTGTTGGCAGAAATACACGGAGGAATATGCGGCCACCACATTGGCGCAAGGGCACTTGCCGGGAAAGCTTTCCGGCAAGGGTTCTTTTGGCAAGAAGCCCTCCAAGATGCAACTGCACTAGTAACCAAGTGTGAAGCGTGCCAGTTCCATGCAAAACAAATTCATCAGCCAGCTCAAGCTCTCCAAACAATTCCTTTGTCCTGGCCCTTCTCGGTCTGGGGGCTCGATATCCTCGGCCCCTTCCCCCGAGCCGTCGGGGGCTTTGAGTACTTGTACGTTGCAGTCGACAAGTTCACAAAGTGGCCAGAAGTGGAACCAGTGAGAAAGGTGACAGCACAATCAGCGGTCAGGTTCTTCAGGTCGATTGTTTGCCGTTTCGGAATCCCTAACAGGATCATCACCGACAACGGTACACAATTTACTAGTCGCACCTTCACGCAGTACGTCCAAGACCTTGGCGCCAAGATCTGTTTCGCTTCTGTTGCTCACCCGAGGAGCAACGGTCAAGCGGAGAGGGCCAATGCTGAAGTGCTGCGCGGACTCAAGACAAGGACCTTTGACAGGCTGCGCAAGTGCGGAAGAAACTGGATAGAGGAGCTACCGGCGGCTCTTTGGTCAATCAGAACGACACCAAGTCGAGCCACCGGACAGACACCCTTTGCTCTAGTCTATGGAGCAGAGGCAGTTCTCCCCACGGAACTCGTATACGGATCTCCTCGAGTGCTCGCTTATGATGAGCTTGAGCAAGAGCAACTGCGGCAAGATGATGCATTGCTCCTCGAGGAGGAACGTCTCCAGGCTGCTGTACGAGCTGCTCGGTACCAGCAAGCCTTGCCCCGCTATCATAGCCGCAAGGTCAAGGCCAGGAGTCTCGAGGAAGGCGACCTTGTTCTTCAGCGTGTTCAGTCCGCCAAGAATTCCAACAAGTTGACGCCAAAGTGGGAAGGCCCTTATCGGGTGAGACAAGTCACAAGGCCCGGCGCTGTCCGCCTTGAGACCGAAGAAGGCTTACCGGTGAGCAACTCCTGGAACATAGAGCATCTTCGCAAGTTTCACCCATAAGGCGCGGTTGCCGTGATCCGCTCCGGCAACCACCTTTTGTACAAGCTTTGCCGCTGTTGCATGTAACCCTTTGTACAAAGCCGGGCGCAGATCCCGTGCATCAGTAAAGCTTTTGTGTTTTGCGCTATTTGCCTTTTACATGCCTTTCTTTGCAATTTGCATGAATTATTTGGCATCTTGTGCAACATACACATCCGGTAAACATTAGCACGCCGAAAGGCCATATACTTGTTTCCCTCTTCTTTTTCTTTGCCTCTTCAGCAGAAGAAACGTTCCTCGCGCACAAGTTTGCCGGGGGGGAAGGAGATGGAAGAGGAACGAAGTGCTGTTCAAGAAAGAGAAGTCTTACCGAGAAGCAAGATATGAAAGCTAAGTTATTAGAATTTGAACAGTTCAAATTTTTGATTTTTTAGTTGTCTCCCTTGAACAATCACACTTTGTATGGGAAACCTGTGCGCGGAGGAGCCTACCCGTGGCTAGCCGCACCCTTGTCTTGTTTTCGAGTACGCTCAACGACTTGAGTGAGCTGCGACAAGTGTCGCGCCCTTGGTTCGTTTTCGAGTTCACTCAACAAGCTGAGTGCGTTGCGACTAGCTGCGGCAAGGTTGCTTGCCGGTAAGACCTTGGCCAGCAGGCTGCTCAGAGTCCAGCACTCAGCGCTTGCGGCAAAGGACCCTTGCCGGCAAGCTCCCTGGAAGCGTAGGGTGAAAAACATACAAAGCAGATGACCAAGACAAGGAAGATAACATTGCACTGATTGATTAAAATAAGATAAATATCTTACAAAGGATAACTTGTTGCAATGATTAATGAGTTCATAACACCCTATGCAGCAACAAAAAAAAAGATAAAGGAAAAGGAGGCCTAATCTACGCGGCCGCCCTCGATCCTGGAAATCTTGTTCACTTTGGCGATGATGTGGGTGACCTGCGCTTTCAGCGCCTCCGTGTTCGCGTCGGCCGGCAAGCTGCGGAGAACGTTAGTGAGGTTTATACCGGGATTGCGGTATACAATCTTTGTCAGAACGCGCTCCAAGGTTCCCGCGCAGAGCTGGCGCGACTCATCGGCCAGTTGCGCGGGGAGCTTCTTCTGAAGATCTGCAAGAGCCGGCGCGATCCCTCTGAAGAAAAGGCTGAGCTTGGCGCTGTGAGGGAGGTTTGGATCCGGAGAGTAGATGAGATGCTCAACCTTTAGCGCCAGCAGCTCCTGATCGATGTTGGATGCAGAGGACACCAAGTCGTCGGTCCACACCTCGACGGTCCGGCGGAAGTTCTCGGCCGCAGTGTTGGCGCTCTCCACCAAGCCTCGCTACCTGCGGAGCTCTTCCTTCAACTTGGTTTCCCGGTCCCGGACGGCGTCGAGCGAGTCCTTCAACGTGGAAACCTTCAGCTCCAGATCCTCAATTGAGTCCTTGGCGGCCTTCAGCTCGTCGCCCTGCTTGGAGAGGCGCACCTGGAGTTCGGAGTTGGTGTGGGCGTCCTTCTCGCGCTCTGTATTGAGCGCGGTGACCCGCTCCACGCTCGCCTTCAGTGACTCCTCCAGTTGCGCAACCTTGGCCGCGAGCTCCTCCTTGGCGGTCTCCGCGGCGGCCGCGGCGGCTTTCGCCTCCTTCATCTCTCCGCCAAGGGCCTGCTCCCAAGCGGCAAGGTCTTCCTCATGGGAGTCGAGGTTGACCTTCCGTTGGGCGAGCTCTCCTTCTCGCCGGGACAGCTCCTCCCCGGCGAGTCGCTGCTGCTCTTCGGCTTCGGCCTTCTCCAGGAGCCACTCCTGGTACTCCCCGGCGAGCCTCTCGCGCTCCTCCGCCACGTCACGGAGGGCAGCCTGGTTGGCGGCGCGGAGCTCCGCCGCGCGCTTCTCCATCTCGACGGCGGCCTTGGCAGCAAGGGCCTCCCGAGACGCCAGCTTCGCCTGCCTGGCCCGGTAAAGGGCCAGGAGCTGATGAAGCAGCTTCTCCTCCTCGGGCCCGTCGCTTCCGCCGGGCGCCTCGACGATCTTCAGACCCGCGGAGGCGAGGACCTCTCCATCAAAGGCCTCGCCCTCTGCGGGGGCTCGCGATGAAGAACCCCACGGCACCTGGATGTAAACCCCGTTAGGGGCCTCAAGATAATAGGCCGACGGCTCCTTCTCCGTGGAGGGGTCGGCGGCCGGCGCAGCGCTCGACGCTCCTGCCGCCTCCGGGCCGGCAGTGTGGCCACCGTCCCCCTCCCCGGCCACCGCGTCTGCGGCCGGAGCGGTCTCCTCCGCAGCCGGCTCGGCGGCTCCCGCCGTGTCCTCAGCGGCGGGGGCGTTGCTGCCATCGCCCTGCGCGCCCTCCTCCTCGACGACGATGACTTCCGTCTCCATCTGCTCGGGGGGAGGAGGATCTAGAAGAAGAAGAAAAAGTAAAAGAAGTTCAAGCAAATATCCAAAAAGAGACGAATCCAAGAAGACAAAATTACAGAACTTACCTTGACGGACGTCGTCAGCGCCGGGCTCCCTCGCCGGGGAGCTCTGCCTTGGCGGAGTGGCCGCCCTCGCCGGGCTACTCGCCCTTGGCGGGGTACTCGCCCTTGGCGGAGTACCTGCCCTTGGCGGAGTGCTCTCCCTTGCCGGGGAGTTCGGCCTTGGCGGGGACGGCGGGGCCTGCGGCTCCTCGGGAGCGACCTCCGGATGCTCCTGTGGTTGTGGCTCCACCTCTGCACAAGACAATCAAGACAAGACGAAAACATCAAGATATTAGCACAAGACAAAGTCCTCAAGCGCGCCCGACGAGCGGAAGTATGGAACCCAGACTTACGCTGGGGGCTGCGCTGGGGGCTGCTCCTCGGAGCAGCACTCGGGTCCGGCAGGCTCGTCTCCGGCACGTCCCCAGTCGCCGCGACGGGCGAGTCATCCGCGACCTCGACAACGGGAACCTTGGCCTTCTTCGCCACTCGCTGGGCCAAGGTCCTGAAATCAAAGCAAGAAGCAAGATCAGAATCAACCAAAAATCAAGACAAAGTTAAAGAAGATGCGAAGCCTCAAGTTCTTACTCCTGTTCCTCGTCGTCGTCGTCGTCACTCAAGGCGGAGAAGTCAAACGCCACCTGAGACGCGTTCGCGCGGGGAGCAGGAGGCGAAGACTCCCTCGGGCGCTTGGCGGTCCCCGGGGCTGGGGGCTGCGAAGACCCGGCCCCTGTGGTAGCCGAGGCCCGGGGAGCGGGCGGAGCTGCCGCTCCGCTCTGCGAAGACCCTCCTCCGCTTGGCGCTGCCGTGCGGGGCGCCTCCGCTGTGGCCTGTGTGCGGGTCGCCCCCGCCGTGGCCTGTGTGCGGGTCGCCCCCGCCGTGGTTGGTGCGCCGGGCGCCCCCGTCGCAGCTTGGCTCCCCCGGGTAGCTCGCGCCGCCCGGCGAGCTGGTTGTTGCCGGGGCGCCTGCGCCCTCGTCCCTGTCGCCGTCTTGCGGAGACGCTTCAGCGGAGAGCGCCTAGGGCTTGCCCGAGGCGGGGAGGTCTCCGATGACGAGGAGAGGTCGTCGGCGTAGAGCCCCAGGGACCCGTCGGAGTCCTCGTCGGCCCCGACGTCCTCCTCCTCCTCCTCCTCCTCGGCAGGCTTGCTAGGCCCAGCGCCCTGCACTGTGGCCGCTCTCCCTCCGGCGCCTCCGCTCCCTGCGGCGCCTCCGCTCCCTGCGGCGCCTCTGTTTCCTCCGGCAGCGCTGCCTCTCGCCGCGGCCTCGGTTAGGATTCCGGGGATCCCGGAGTGCCTCAAGGAAGGGACCCCGGCGAGCTCGTCGGGAGGAAGCTTCAGCAGCCTGCGGATCTCCGCCTCCTCTGCTTGGCAGGACGCTTCCGCAGCCTCTGCCTCCTCGGGCGTAAAGCCAAATTCTCCTGCCGCTGCGGCTGCAGCGGCCTCTTCAACCCGAGAAGCTATATACGCTATCTCTTGGTCGGTGGTGTCCCGTGTGAGCCCCTTGATCTCGTCCTTGTTCTTCGCCACCTCCACTAGGTTGTCGAAGAAGCTCATGATGACGTCTGGCTTGGGCGGAATCCATGTGCGGTCGATGCCATGCGAGTCGCACGCGGGCATCATGGCGCGAAGGGAATCCCGGGCCGTGCTGTTGCAGAGGGGCACCACTCCCCGGGGAGCTCTGAACCACTCTGGGTGGGCCGGGTCATGCTTAAATAGTTCCCGGACCATCCCCTTCAGCTCCAGCGACGTGAAGTTGAAGTTTAGCCCAGGGCGCAGCCTCATTATGTCCGCCGCGTTGCCGTACTCCCAGGCTGGCCTCTTCCTATCTTGAAGAGGGGCGATGCGGCGGCGGAGGAAATCTGTGCCTACTTCTCCGACAGACAACTTTGCTACCCGGAGACGAAGAATTCTGATGAGGGCGACGTTGAGCTTGCCGTCGTCCGAATCCAACTCACTCCAGTCCCTGCCACGCACGATGGCTGTTGTGCGCGGCGCGGTGAAAGGTTGCGGCTCGTCCTCGACTATCCAACACCAGTCTGCACGCCACTCCTCCCACTTGCCGCGGAGCTCCCCCGGCAAGTAGGACTCCTTATTCAAGCGGAAGACCCAAGAAATCCCCCCGGAGAGGGGAGCGCCGGCTTCTACTCTAGGGGTGAAGAAGTGCCTAAACAGCACTACGTTTGGGTATATCCCAATATAGTTTTCGCATATGTGCGAAAACCGCCATCGTGAGGATGGCGTTGGGGGTGAAGTCTAGAAGATGGAGGCCGTAGGTGTGCATTATATCACAGAAAAAGTCGGAAAAAAGGGGGGACAGAGGCCGCAGTGGAAGAAGGCTGCGAAGAAGAAGTACCCGCCGGGGTAGTTATCCTTGGCGGCGGCCGGATAGGCTCGGGTGCGGGGATGCGCCTTGGTCTTCTTGGCCCAGAACAAGTAATACTTGTTCCAGAGCTCCCGCGCGCCGAGCCTTGGCGCGAAGATGACGTTCCGCTTCCGCAGCAGAGTAAGCCTCGCCGCCTGCTCCGATTTCTCTTTCTTGGTCTTCTCCACCTTCGCCTTCTCGGTCTTCGGGGCCATGGCGGAGGCGGCGAGGGAAGAGGGACGAAGAGTCCGGCGGCGCCGCAGATGCGGAAGGCGGCGGAGGAGGTGTGGAGGCGGAGCGCAAGAGGGGATCTCTGGAGATGGAAGAAGAAGCAATGAAGGCGTAGGAGGGGAACCGCTCCTGCTTCCTCTGCTTTTATGGGGAAGTGGGGGACGTTTTGCTCTTTCCATTAAAAGAACGTGGCCACGTCCCATCCCACGACGCCGCAATCGACGCGTGCCGTTACGGGGGGACGCGGCGGATGCGGAAGTGGATTCGGCGTGCCGTGGGCCGCGCATGTCCGTGCACTGTTTTGGGCCTGGCCCAACAGCGCTAGGCACCGTGTGTGGCCCAGGCCCGGGGGCTCCTGTCGGTGTACTAAGGTAGGGGTACCTCAGTACCCCAACTTGTGCACGGGCAGTAGCAGCTTCCCGCGGCAGGGCCTACCACGCGCTTGCCGGAGACCTTCCTGCTCCATATAAAACCATTCAAAAACAAAGTATACAAGACAGAAGATCAAGACCCCGGCAAGTGGAGCTTGCCGGAAAGGCCGTTCCAGACTCAAGATTACCTCACTCACGCAAGGCCCTGGCAAGAGGAGCTTGCCAGGAAGACTAGAAGATTGCATTACGGAAGACATGCCTCGGCGCAACATGCGCCCCGGCAGGGCCCGGGGAGCGACAAGCTTCAGAACCCGACAAGCTCTCGGGCCCGACAAGGTCCAGCCCCCGGCAAGGTGCTTGCCGGGGAGAGTTGCGCTGTGTGCCTGCGCTCCAGCTCATCGAACCACGCGTCGCCCTGGGGCGACACCAGGGACGCGTGGCGGATGGCTGTGCAGCCTGGGGGACACGGTGGCACTCCACGGTGGTAAAGCCATCGCCGTGGCGAACGGAGACACAAGGGCGGGCGCTTTTGGGGTCGACGGCGACGGGCATTAAATGCTCTTGTCCCCCACTGTCAAAGTAGGTAGCGACCACTGTTCATACACTGTAGCTCCACTATTCCCGCACTGTTACATCCACCACCTCTTTTACATTTTTACCCTTTCTCCTACGTTGACACCTGTCGGTGACCCCTTGCACTATAAAAGGAGGCCCATGTTGGAAATATGCCCTAGAGGCAATAACAAATTGGTTATTATTATATTTCCTTGTTCATGATAATTGTTTATTATCCATGCTAGAATTGTATTGATAGGAAACTCAGATACATGTGTGGATACATAGACAAACACCATGTCCCTAGTGAGCCTCTAGACGACTAGCTCGTTGGTCAATAGATGGTTACGGTTTCCTAACCATGGACATTGGATGTCGTTGATAACGGGATCACATCATTAGGAGAATGATGTGATGGACAAGATCCAATCCTTAGCCTAGCACAGATCGTGTAGTTCGTATGCTAAAGCTTTTCTATATGTCAAGTATCTTTTCCTTAGACCATGAGATTGTGCAACTCCCGGATACCGTAGGAATGCTTTGGGTGTACCAAACGTCACAACGTAACTGGGTGACTATAAAGGTGCACTACAGGTATCTCCGAAAGTGTGTTGGATTGGCACGAATCGAGACTGGGATTTGTCACTCCGTATGACGGAGAGGTATCTCTGGGCCCACTCAGTAGGACATCATCATAATGTGCACAATATGTGATCAAGGAGTTGATCACGGGATGATGTGTTACGGAACGAGTAAAGAGACTTGCCGGTATTGAGATTGAGCAAGGTATCGGTATACCGACGATCGAATCTCGGGCAAGTGCTATACCGATAGACAAAGGGAATCGTATACGGGATTGATTGAATCCTTGACATCGTGGTTCATCCGATGAGATCATCGTGGAACATGTGGGAGCCAACATGGGTATCCAGATCCCGCTGTTGGTTATTGGCCGGAGAGTTGTCTCGGTCATGTTTGCATGGTTCCTGAGCCCGTAGGGTCTACACACTTAAGGTTCGATGACGCTAGGGTTGTAGAGATATAAGTATGCGGAAACCCGAAAGTTGTTCGGAGTCCCGAATGAGATCCCGGACGTCACGAGGAGTTCCGGAATGGTCCGGAGGTAAAGATTTATATATAGGAAGTCCTATTTTGGCCACCGGAAAATGTTCGGGATTTTTCGGTATTGTACCGGGAAGGTTCTAGAAGGTTCCGAAGTGGGGCCCACCTGCAATGGGGGACCCACATGAACGTGGGTAGTGGGGGCAAGGCCCCACACCCCTGGTCAAGGCACACCAAGATCCCCCCTTAGAAGGAATAAGATCATATCCCGAAGGGATAAGATCAAGATCCCTAAAAAGGGGGGATAACAATCGGTGGGGAAAGGAAATGATGGGATTTCTTTCCCCCACCTTTGCCAACGCCCCAATGGACTTGGAGGGCAAGAAACCAGCCCCCTCCACCCCTATATATAGTGGGGAGGTGCATGGGAGCAACACCCCAAGCCCTGGCGCCTCCCTCTCCCTCCCGTGACACATCTCCCTCCTCCCGCAGCGCTTGGCGAAGCCCTGCTGGAATCCCGCTACTTCCACCACCACGCCGTCGTGCTGCTGGATCTCCATCAACCTCTCCTCCCCCCTTGCTGGATCAAGAAGGAGGAGACGTCCCCGCTCCATACGTGTGTTGAACACGGAGGTGCCGTCCGTTCGGCGCTAGGATCATCGGTGATTTGGATCACGACGAGTACGACTCCATCATCCCCGTTCTCTTGAACGCTTCCGCATCGTGATCTACAAGGGTATGTATATGCACTCCACTCTCCTTTATGCTCGTTGCTAGATTGCTCCATAGATAGATCTTGGTGATGCGTAGGAAAAATTTTGATTTTCTGCTACGATCCCCAACAGTGGTATCAGAGCTAGGTCTATGCGTAGTATCTTGCACGAGTAGAACACAAAATAGTTGTGGGCGTAGATCATGTCAATTTACTTGCCGTTACTAGTCTTATCTTGATTCGGCGGCATCGTGGGATGAAGCGGCCCGGACCGACCTTACACGTACTCTTACGTGAGACAGGTTCCACCGACTGACATGCACTAGTTGCATAAGATGGCTAGCGGGTGTCTGTCTCTCCCACTTTAGTCGGATCGGATTCGATGAAAAGGGTCCTTATGAAGGGTAAATAGAAATTGGCATATCACGTTGTGGTTTTGGCGTAGGTAAGAAACGTTCTTGCTAGAAACCTATAGCAGCCACGTAAAAACTTGCAACAACAATTAGAGGACGTCTAACTTGTTCTTGCAGCATGTGCCGTGTGATGTGATATGGCCAAAAGGATGTGATGAATGATATATGTGTGATGTATGAGATTGATCATGTTCTTGTAATAGGAATCACGACTTGCATGTCGATGAGAATGACAACCGGCAGGAGCCATAGGAGTTGTCTTATTTATTGTATGACCTGCGTGTCACTGAATAACGCCATGTAATTACTTTACTTTATTGCTAAACGTTAGCCATAGTAGTAGAAGTAATGTTTGGCGAGACGACTTCATGGAGACACGATGATGGAGATCATGATGATGGAGATCATGGTGTCATGCCGGTGACAATGATGATCATGGAGCCCCGAAGATGAAGATCAAAAGGAGCAAAATGATATTGGCCATATCATGTCACTATTTGATTGCATGTGATGTTTATCATGTTTTACATCTTATTTGCTTAGAACGACGGTAGTGAATAAGATGATCTCTCACTAAAATTTCAAGAATTGTGTTCCCCCTAACTGTACACCGTTGCTAAGGTTCGTTGTTCCGAAGCACCACGTGATGATCGGGTGTGATAGGTTCTAACGTTCGCATACAACGGGTGTAAGACAGATTTACACACGCGATACACTTAGGGTTGACTTGACGAGCCTAGCATGTACAGACATGGCCTCGGAACACAGAAGACCGAAAGGTCGAACATGAGTCGTGTAGGATCGAAAGTAGGTCTAGAGGGGGGGTGATTAGACTACTTGACAATATAAAAAATCTGCCTTAAGATCATGCAAAGTTTTTGGCAGTTTCACAATTAAGATCAATTCAAGTATCACCCTACACATGCAATTCTAGAGTATATGCAACGGAAAGTAAATTGCACATGTAAATGAGAGGTGGAGAAGATCAAACGCAGTTTGGTGACACGAAGATTTTTGTCGTGGTTCCAATAGGTGGTGCTATCGTACATCCACGTTGATGGAGACTTCAACCCACGGAGGGTAACGGCTGCGCGAGTCCACGAAGGGTCCACGAAGAAGCAACCTTGTCTATTCCATCACGACCTACGCCCACGGAGGACTAGCCTTACTCGGGGTAGATCTTCACGAAGTAGGCGATCTCCTTGCCCTTACAAACTTCTTGGTTCAACTCCACATCTCGAAGACGGAGGCTCCCAAGCGACACCTAACCAATCTAGGAGGCACCACCCCCAAAAGGTAATAGACGGTGTTGATGATGATGAACTCCTTGCTCTTGTGCTTCAGATGATAATCTCCCCAACACTCAACTCTCCTCACTGATATGGCTGTGGTGGAAGAATGGTTTGAGTGGAAAGCAACTTGGGAAGGCTAGAGATCAAGTTTCATATGGTAGGAATGGAATGGCTTGTTCTCAACACAAGGGTAGGTGGTTCACTTCTCAGAAAGTGTATGGTAGAAGTGGTGGTACTTTCTGATGGCTCTCTTCACGAATGAAGAGGGGGTGGAGGGGTATATATAGCCTCCACACAAAATCCAACCGTTACACACACATTTGACCAATCTCGGTGAGACCGAAGTTAAAACTCGGTCAGACCGAAAGTTCAAATATAGTGAACGTTGGGATTTTCGGTGGGACCGAAAATACCATCTCAGTGTGTCCGAAGTGAGTCAAAGGTTGGAGCTTGCCATCTCGGTGTGACCGAAAGTGACAACTCGGATATTCCGAAATGATGTCAATTGGTTACAGAAGGTTGGCAGTCCATTTTCGGTGAGACCGAAACTCAGAATCGGATGGACCGAGAAATTAGGGTTTGGGGAAATAACTGAAGTGGTTCATCTCGGTGGGACTGAGTTTGCAGAATCGGTTTGTCCGAGATTACTTATGAGTGTGTTGAATAGTGAAGAGTGCTGATAGTTGAGGGAGCTAGATCACCAAGCACTTGAGCAACTAGACCATTAACACAACCTCATCCCCTTTTAATAGTATTGGCTTTTCCTATGGACTCAATGTGATCTTTGATCACTAAACCAAAAATAGAGTCTTGAGCTTTTGCCAATGCTTGTCTTAGCATTTTGAGGGGTCCACTTCTTCAGACATTTCCATACCCATATCATCGAACTTTTCTGAAATGATTCTCAAGTAAATATTAGTTCAATGATATATATGTTGTTATTAATTACCAAAACCACCCGGGGATTAGTTGCACTTTCAATCTCCCCCTTTTTGGTAATTGATGACAACATATAGATCAAAGCTTCGACAAAAGATATAATCAAGGAATAATATCGTCGCTTTGAGAAGTATGTGATAAACAAGAGCTCCCCCTAAATTTGTGCATTATTTAAAATTTGCGTTTGAATGCAAATGCACAATCGATTAGGATTATGGGTCACTCTTCCATGTCACATACATCTTGGTGGAGCGCACAAAATGATAAGAATGAGTAACATGCACTCAATCACCAAGACAAGAGTAAATAGCCATACAAATAAGGAATAGCATATGATAAACAATAAGCACACATTAAAGCATAGTATGACTAAGCACTCATTAAGGTAGCATCAAACTTAGTAGCAAGCACACTTAAAGTATCAGGAACCAAAAGAAATCACTGTATCTCAAAGAAACCGGCAAAAGAACGAAAGACGAAAGAGCACTCTCTCTCTCGAAGCCCTATGATCTATAACAATTTCTCCCCCTTTGGCAACAAGTTACCAAAAAGTTCGAAAAGGTATAGAGCTAAGCGTCACTGCGGGCTCTGCTGGCGGCTCCCGTCTGGGTAGATGTCGGTGTAGAGATAGCTGCATCGGCGAAGACTTCTGCTGAAGTCTGCGGTGGAGGAGTGGATGCTGGAGCTGGAGGAACTGCTGGAGCTGTAGCTGGTGCTGAAGTGGTAGCCCTGGAGTCTGACACTGGGATAGCTGCAGATCTGGATCCTCTGGGAACCTGAGCAGTCTGGCGATGAGAGTCCTGGACTAGATCATCCTGCATAAGCTCTGCTCTCTCCTGCCTTGTCTCCTCCATGTCTGCCTCAAGCTTGTTGACAGACACCTGAATCTCAGTCAGCTTCACATCCAGAGCGTGGATCTTGTCCTCGACAATCCTCTCTAGGCTCTCCTGAGATTGCTCAGTGCTGGCCAGGCGTTGTTCAATCCTCTGGGTAGCTTCAAGAATTTGTTCTCCAAAGCTCTTTGGCTTAGCTGCTGCTGCTGCTGCCTCTTTGTCAGCTTTAGCCTTCTTCGCAGCTTCGATTTTGGCCTGTCCCTCAACTGAGGTAGGATCCTCTTCATCCATCACAACTACATTGTCCTCATGCTCTGGCTGCAGTGGCAAGTGCTTCCTATCCAACATGAATTTGCCCGTGCCAAACTTGGCGTTGATGAGCATCTGTATCTGCGGTGCAAACCCACACGACCTCTTCTGGTCAGCTGCAGTCCTCTTAATGGTCTCTACCATCAAGTCCATCACCTTAAAAGGTGCCTTCTCATCGAGAATGTGCAGCATGTTGATAGAATAGCCTCGAATCATCCGGTGGTCTCCAGACTTAGGCATCAAAGTATGCCTCAGAATGGTGTTAGTGGTGGTCAGACCTGCCTGGAGATAGTACACTGAGCCAAGCTTCCATCCTTCCAAATCAGCAGCTGGGATCTCCTTGTACATATTCTTCATGGAATCATGACTCTTCTTAGGAATCCCATAGACATCAATGTCGTCCTCTCTCTGCACTGGAGCGTTCAGAAGTTCTGCCCATTCTTCAACAGTTGAAGAAAACCTTTGACCTTCAGTCATCCAGGTGATCTTGCCATCAGGATAGAAATGGGCTGTGGCATAGAACTGCATGATCATCTCGTCATTCCAAGCTGTCAGCTCTTGACCCACAAAATCAGCAACTCCACATGCAGTAAAGCTCTCATGCACATGGGGAAAGAAGTCCTGGTGCTCTTCACTGTCAATGTACTTCCAGTCAACATACCTGGTGTCAGCAACAATGGGCTTCTTATCCATCAGCACGGTCTCATAGAAATCCTGCTGCTCTCTGGTGTGGAATCTGGGGTCCACAGCAGTCCTTCTCCTTACAGCATATGGATCAGACTGTCTCCATAGCCTGAGACCTTTGTCCTTTCTTGCCTTCATGTCCTCAGCTTGAGGATGAACATCATTGTGGAGTGGCAACTTGGGACGGAGCTTAAGCAACACATGCTCTTCATCTGATTCAGACGGTGGCATCTCACCTTTGTTCTTCTCAGAAGCTGGAATGCTTCTGGTTGTTCTCTTGGGCTTGGCTGGAGCTGCCTTGACTTGAGCAGGCTTCTTGGGCTTAGAGGAGGCTTGAGCCCGAATAGCATCACCCATGAACTTAGCTTTCTGAGGAGGAGGCTGGGGTGCTTCTTCTTCTTCTTCTTCTGCAGCATCAACTTGAGGTTCAGCATATACTACCCTCTTCCTTTTGGAAGTCTTCTTCACCTTGCTTGGAGCAGGCTCTTCCAAGTTGAGCTTCTTAGCAACTGCTGACTGCTTCACTTTGCTTGTGCCTTTCCTTGACTGCTGCCCTTGGTGCTCTTTGGCAACCACAGTCCTCTTTGGCTTGGAGGTAACTTCCTCAGCAACAAAGTCAGAGTCCTCATCATCAGAAGTTCTCTTCTTCCTGGTTCTAGTGGCTGCAGGAGGCAAACCACTAGGGGTGCTCCTCTCACCATCATCACTGGAGCTGCTAGCAGGACTTGTATCTGCCTCTGGAATTTCAGCAAACGGTGATTCAGACCTGTTCTGGCTGTCACTGACATCTGACATGGCTGAAAAACCTGTGAAAAGATAAGGTATAGGCAGAGTAGAAGAGTTATCACAACTGCAGAGGTTTTTGCAAAAAAATGAGTTCAAAACTTAGTTTTGACTTTTCACAGAATGTATTTCGGTCAAACCGATTTCAGGTTTCGGTGCAACCGAAGTGCTCAACAGAAACCTACACACCACTTTCGGTCAGACCGAAATGGGTTTCGGTCCTACCGATAACTTAGGGTTTCACTGAAACTACTTTTCGGTCGTTCCGATTGGCACAACTCGGTTAAACCGAATTATGCAGTGCAATGGCCAGAGGCCAAATCGGTCATTCCGAGTTTCAAAAATCGGCTTCACCGAGATGCATTCCGTGGAAACCTAAACCTAAGAATTTTCCTCGAAACTAGAAGATCTGAACTATTGTATGGGGAACTTATCAAACGTGGATTGAATCATGGCAAGCCTATCGTGCAAGAATCGGAAGGGGAGCACGAAAAGGGGTCGGGACACACCCTAACTTGGTGGTGTCCCTCTACGGCGGCAACGGTGGAGATGATTACCGTTGACGGCGGCGGAGACCTGCGGCGAAGGCGCACAGGCGACGAAGGCGACGATCCGTAGACCAGGGCGACGGCAGCAGGGGTATTGGGGGCGAACGGTTTGAAGAAAGAAATCGCGCGCAGCCCCTCAGGTATATATAACCCCATGCTGTCGGTGGGACCGAGTTGAAAAACTCGGTGTCACCGAGATGTATAACTGCTGTGCAGTTACACATATCGGTCAGACCGAGATTTTGAACTCGGTTTCACCGAGATGAAACCTAGATCAGTCTAAGCGTTTCGGTTGGACCGAGATTGAGAAACCGGTCAGACCGAAATGGACTTAGAAGGTTTTGGAAGTCAGCCTTAGACGAATCGGTGGTTCCGAGTGCTCCTCACTCGGACTGTCCGAAAAAGACTTGTTCAAAGTTGTGATATGAGCATGAATAGAATTTGAGACAAGAAAGCATAGATAGCTAGGGAAGGTGCTTAGGCATTCTTGTCCATCCATTTGGCCAGAAAAATCAAAACAATCAAAACAACAAATGGATGTCCTTGAATGGATAAAATCATGCATTCAACATGCTCACACAATAAGATAGCAACTGAAATATGTGTCAAACATGCACAACCAATCACTCTAGCTACTAGCACACAATTTGTCGATGACTAGGTCATCTATATATGAGTATATTGACTTAGGAGCCAAATGAGAACATTTGATCATAGGTCATACTCATCGTTTAAGCACAAGTGGGGTTACCACTTTTACATAAAGCATTTATGTGTTCACATCATTTGAAGATGCTTTAGCTAAATTTTTAGAGCAAAGCTCCCCCTAGATGTGAGAACCCCTTTTAAAGGGTCAAACTAACCTTGGGTTGTCGTAGAAGACTTCATGTAGATGTTGAAGATGTGGATGCTCAATGTTGATGTAGATCATCAAGAGTTGGGAGCAATCCTTTGGATTAGGGCACTTTCAATACCTACATGGGTTAGTCCCACAAGGAACAAACAAGAATATCCATAGACATAGAGTGAAGTACACAAAGGATGATGTCCATGAAAGCAATGATTACCTTGTCCCTTGACTTACCAACAAGAGGGTTTGTGACTCCATGAACTAGTGCATGATGTGGAAGTTGATTGCACAAGTTCTTGCCAAAATGAATATGAGTGAAGTTTGTTGGCGGAGTCACCCTCAAGAACCTACTAGTTCTTCTTCTTTGGGATCCACATCATCTTGATGGGAATCCTTGGTGTTGTAGTTGAGCTTGACGAAGTAGAACTTGACGTGTCCTTGGGAACCCACTTGACCATGGCTTGAGGTGCTTCAATGAATGCATCAATCTCCTCTTGAAGCTTGTCCTTGGCCTTTAGCTTGTGGTCTTGTGGTGGAAGGTCATCTTGAGCTTGTTCCACATTGGAAGAAGTAGGATCATACTTCTCCTTTTGTGAGACAAACTGTGGAGTAGGGTATTGACCTTCTTCCCACTCAACACCTTCAGCGTTGAACTTTCGCTCAAAACCAATCCCTTGATTCTTCCGGTGTCTTCCTTGTTTGCGAACAATCTCCTCAAAGTTCTTGCTTCCGGCAAGACTCTTGTAGACACCTTTCTCTATGATTTCCTTCAATAAGCTATTTTCTTGCTCAAGTGTAACTTGGCTTGAAACATTGTTAGTGGAATCAAGAGAACTACTAGAAGTAACAACATTTGATTTAACATTGTTATTGTTACTACTAGAGGAAGAATTTTTCTTATGCTTGTCATGCTTAGTCTTAATAGGTGGCAAGAAATTAGACAAGAGAAGTCGTTTGGCAAGATATGAAGAACTCTTCTTTCGAAGATCGTCATTGATCGCTTTTAGAAATTCATGTTCTTGCTCTAGAGTGAGCTTCTCGAAGCGTAGCTTCTCATGAGATCTTAGGAGCTCTCTATGATCTTCTTGAGTTGTTTCATGAGCTAACTTAAGAGTGTTTAGTTCTTTAGTTAGACGCTCAATCTCCTTCATAGCATTGTCATTCGACTCTTCTCGACTATAAAGACTACTAGCATTTTCATCATTACTAAGCTCACTAGATTTATCATGCAAGAGCTCATCTTCACCAAGCAAGTCATCCTCATCACTATCAAAGTCAATGAATTCAGGGTGTGTTACCTTGGGACCTTTAGCCATGAAGCATCTTCCAATTCCCTCATTTGGTGAATCAAATAAGTCGTAGGAGTTGGAGTTGGAGGATACGAGTGCAAGTCCGGCAACACCTTCATCTTGACTATAGTCGGAGTCGGAGTGATAGCTTCCATCGGATTGATTGTCGGAGTCGGAGCCGGAGACCCATTCACCAACATGAGCTTGATGTCTTCTTCTTGTGTAGCTCCTTGATGACTTGTCTTTCCTCTCCGAATCCTTGCTTCTCCGAGAAGGTCTTCGTTCATAACGATCATCTCTGCTCCTTCTCTCTCTCCGAGGTGACTCATTTCTTGCTCTTCTTCTTGGAGATTCTTCTCTTCTCTTGTGGGGAGCCGTACACTCATTTGAGAAGTGTCCGGGTCTTCCACAATTGTAGCAGTTTCGATCACGACTAGAAGATCTCTTTTCATCATATGATCTAGACTTTGAGCTTCTTTCTTTGCCTCTATTCTTGTAGAACTTGTTGAAGTTCTTGACCATTAGGCTTATCTCTTCATTGGAAATTAGCTTGTCACTTGAGGTAGTAGGAGCATCACTTGTAGCTTTGTAAGCACCACTTGACTTGTTGTGAAGCTCTTCCTTATCCTTAAGTGTCATCTCATGAGCAACAATTCTTCCAATGACTTCAGTTGGCTTGAGAGTCTTGTAGTTTGGCATCATTTGGATCAAAGTGCACACGGTGTCATACTTTCCATCCAAAGCTCTGAGAATCTTCTTAATGATGAATCGGTCGGTCATTTCTTCGCTTCCTAAGCCGGCAATCTCATTTGTGATGAGAGCAAGCCTAGAGTACATTTCAGCGACTCCTTCACCATCCTTCATCTTGAACTTGTCAAGTTGACCTTGAAGAATATCTAGCTTGGATTCCTTCACAGATTCAGTACCTTCGTGCATTTCAACCAAAGTATCCCAAATCTCTTTAGCATTCTCAAGACGGCTGATTTTGTTGAACTCTTCGGGACACAAAGCATTGAAGAGAATGTCACAAGCTTGAGCATTGTTTTGCAACATCCGCAACTCTTCGGGTGTAGCTTCGCGATCCGGAACTTTTCCTTCTTCAAAGAAATCACCTTGCATGCCAACACAAATAATGCCCCATGCGGCTGGGTTATGACCAAGAATATGCATTTTCATTTTATGCTTCCAACTAGCAAAATTTGTACCATCAAAGTAAGGACCTCTACGATAATTACCCTCACTAGACGCCATACTCTCCTAGGTTGTGAAACCAAGCTTATGGAGTCCAATGCAATGGAAACCAAGGCAATGGAGACCAAAGCTCTGATACCACTTGTAGGATCGAAAGTAGGTCTAGAGGGGGGGTGATTAGACTACTTGACAATATAAAAAATATGCCTTAAGATCATGCAAAGTTTTTGGCAGTTTCACAATTAAGATCAATTCAAGTATCACCCTACACATGCAATTCTAGAGTATATGCAGCGGAAAGTAAATTGCACATGTAAAAGAGAGGTTGAGAAGATCAAACGCAGTTTGGTGACACGAAGATTTTTGTCGTGGTTCCGATAGGTGGTGCTATCGTACATCCACGTTGATGGAGACTTCAACCCACGGAGGGTAACGGCTACGCGAGTCCACGAAGGGTCCACGAAGAAGCAACCTTGTCTATTCCATCACGGCCTACGCCCACGGAGGACTAGCCTTACTCGGGGTAGATCTTCACGAAGTAGGCGATCTCCTTGCCCTTACAAACTTCTTGGTTCAACTCCACATCTCGAAGACGGAGGCTCCCAAGCGACACCTAACCAATCTAGGAGGCACCACCCCCCAAAAGGTAATAGACGGTGTTGATGATGATGAACTCCTTGCTCTTGTGCTTCAGATGATAATCTCCCCAACACTCAACTCTCCTCACTGATATGGCTGTGGTGGAAGAAAGGTTTGAGTGGAAAGCAACTTGGGAAGGCTAGAGATCAAGTTTCATATGGTAGGAATGGAATGGCTTGATCTCAACACAAGGGTAGGTGGTTCACTTCTCAGAAAGTGTATGGTAGGAGTGGTAGACTTTCTGATGGCTCTCCTCACGAATGAAGAGGGGGTGGAGGGGTATATATAGCCTCCACACAAAATCCAACCGTTACACACACATTTGACCAATCTCGGTGAGACCGAAGTTAAAACTCGGTCAGACCGAAAGTTCAAATATAGTGAACGTTGGGATTTTCGGTGGGACCGAAAATACCATCTCGGTGTGTCCGAAGTGAGTCAAAGGTTGGAGCTTGCCATCTCGGTGTGACCGAAAGTGACAACTCGGATATTCCGAAATGATGTCAATTGGTTACAGAAGGTTGGCAGTCCATTTTCGGTGAGACCGAAACTCAGAATCGGATGGACCGAGAAATTAGGGTTTGGGGAAATAACTGAAGTGGTTCATCTCGGTGGGACTGAGTTTGCAGAATCGGTTTGTCCGAGATTACTTATGAGTGTGTTGAATAGTGAAGAGTGCTGATAGTTGAGGGAGCTAGATCACCAAGCACTTGAGCAACTAGACCATTAACACAACCTCATCCCCTTTTAATAGTATTGGCTTTTCCTATGGACTCAATGTGATCTTTGATCACTAAACCAAAAATAGAGTCTTGAGCTTTTGCCAATGCTTGTCTTAGCATTTTGAGGGGTCCACTTCTTCAGACATTTCCATACCCATATCATCGAACTTTTCTGAAATGATTCTCAAGTAAATATTAGTTCAATGATATATATGTTGTTATTAATTACCAAAACCACCCAGGGATTAGTTGCACTTTCAAGTCGTATAGAAGATACGATCAACATGAAGATGTTCACCGTTGATGACTAGTCCGTCTCACGTGATGATCGGACACGGCCTAGTCGATTCGGATCATGTATCACTTAGATGACTAGAGAGATGTCTATCTGAGTGGGAGTTCATTAGATGAACTTAATTGTCATGAACAACAGTCTAAGTTGTCTTCGCAAATTATGTTGTAGACCAATAACTGCGTTGTAGCTCCCTGTTTAATACGATCCTAGAGAAAGACTAAGTTGAAAGATATTGTAAGCAATGATGCGGACTAGGTCCGTAGTCTGAGGAGTGTCCTCACTACTACACAGAAAGCTTACGTCTTTGATGCACCGCTCGATGTGCAAACCCCTACAACGTTGTCTGTGGATGTTGTGAACACCTGAGAGACACGTCCTGATGACTACTTGATAGTTTAGTGCACCATGCTTTACGGCTTAGAATCGGGATTCCAATGACGTTTTGAACGCCATAGAACATATGAGATGTTCTAAGAGCTGAAATTGGGATTTCAGGCTCATGCCCGTGTTGAGAGGTATGAGACCTCTGACAAGTTCTTTTGCCAAAAGGATGGAGGAGAATAGCTCAACTTGTGAGCATGTGCTCAGAATGTCTGGGTGCTAAAATCACTTGAACCAAGTGGGAGTTAATCTTCCAGGTGAGATAGTGGTTGACGGAATTCTCTAGACACTATCACCAAGCTACTAGAACTTCGTGATGAACTATGACATGCAAAGGATGGAGATGATCCTGGTGCTGTTAGCGGTTCTTAGTACCGCAAAAGTAGAAATCAAGAAGGAGCATCAAGTGTTGATGGTTTAACAAGACCACTGGTTTCAAAAGGGGTAAAGGGCTAGAAGGGAAACTTCATGAATGGCAAACCTGTTGTCGCTCTGATGAAGGAACCCATGGTTGAACCCAAACCTCGAGACTAAGTGCTTCTATTGTAAGGGGAACGGTCACATGGTAGCGGAACCACCCCAAATACATGGTAGATATGATAGCTGGCAACTTCAACAAAGTATATTTGATATACGTGTTATTGATGTGTACCTTAGTAGTACTCCTTGTAGCACCTGGGTATTGGATACCGGTTCAGTTGCTATTATTAGTGACTTGAAGCAAAAGCTACGGACTGAACGGAGACTAGCTAAGGGCGAGGTGACGATGTGTGTTGGAAGTGTTTCCAAGGTTGATAGGATCACCATCGCACACTCCCTCTATTTTCGAGATTAGTGTTGAACCTAGATAAATGTTATCGGGTGTCTACGTTGAGCATGAATATGATTAGATCATGTTCATTGCAATACGGTTGTTCATTTAAGTTAGAGAATAATGGTTATTCTGTTTACATGAATAATACCTTTATGGTCATGCACCCAATGGTTTGTTGAATCTCGATCATGGTAATACACATGATGATAATATTAATGCCAAAAGATGTAGAGTTAATAATGATAGTACCACTTTCTTGTGGCACTGCCGCTTAGGTCATTTTGGCATAAAATGCATGAAGAAACTCCATGCTGATGGATGTTTGGAGTCACTTGATTTTGAATCGCTTGACACATGCGAGCCATGCCTCTTGGGCAGGATGACTGAGATCCCGTTTTCACGTACAATGAAACGGGCAAGTGACTTGTTGGAAATCATACATGCTGATGTATGTGATCCAATGAAAATTAAGGCGTGTGGTGGATATCGTTATTTTCTCATCTTCACTGACGATTTGAGTAGATATGGTATATTTACTTAATGAAGCAAAAGTCTGAAACGTTTGAAAGGTTCAAAAATTTCAGAGTGAAGATTAAGAATCATCATAACAAGAAGATCATGTTCCTACGATCTGATCAAGGGGATATTTTCTGAATTATGAGTTTGGCAATCACTTAAGACATTGTGGAATTGTTTCGCAGTTGAAGCCCCCTGGAACACCACAGCGTAATGGTGTGTCCGGACATCGTAATCGAACCTTATGAGATATGGTGCGATCTATGATGTATCTTACCGATCTACCGCTGTTATTTTAAGGTTATGCATTAGAGACAGCTGCACTCACTTTACATAGGACACCATCTAAGTCCGTTGAGACAACGCCGTATGAACTAAGGTTTGGCAAGAAACCAAAGTTGTCGTTTCTCAATGTTTGGGGCTGCGATGCTTACGGCTTCAGCCGGGAAAAGCTCGAACCCAAAGCGGACAAATACATCTTCATAGAATACCCAAAGGTAACATTTGGGTATACCTTCTATCTCAGATCCAAGGGCAAAAATGTTTGTCGCTAAGAACGGGTCCTTTCTCGAGAAGGAGTTTCTCTCGAAAGATTTGAGTGGGAGGAAGATAGAACTTGATGAGGTTGTCGAACCCTCACTTCAACCGGAGAGTAGTGCAACACAGAAAGATGTTTCTGTGGAACCTACTAATGATAGTGATCATGAAGTTTTGGATCAAGTTGCTATCAAACCTCGTAGGTCGACAAGGATAAGTACTACTCCTGAGTGGTACGGTGTTCCTGTCTTAGATGTCATGTTGTTGGACAACAATGAACCTACGAACTATGGAGAAGCGATGGTGGGCCCATATTCCGACAAATGGTTAGAAGCCGATAAATCCGAGATAGGATCCATGTATCAAAACAAAGTATGGACTTTGGTGGACTTGCCCTATGATCGGCAAGCCATTGAGACAAATGGATCTTTAAGACTAAGACGGACGTGGACGGTAATGTCACCGTCTATGAAGCTCGACTTGTGGCGAAGAGTTTTCCACAAGTTCAAGGAGTTGACTACGATGAGATTTTCTCACCCGTAGCGATGCTTAAGTCCGTCGGAATCATGTTAGCATTAGCTGCATTTATGAAATCTGGCAGATGGATGACAAAACAAGTTTCCTTACCAGTTTTTGTAAGGAAAGGTTGTATATGATACAATCAGAAAGGTTTTGTCGATCCTAAGGATGCTAAATGATATGCTAGCTCCAGCGATCCTTCTATGGACTAGAGCAAGCATCTCGGAGTCGGAATATACACTTTGATGAAGTGATCAAAGTTTTTGGGTATACAAAGTTTGTTAGAAACTTGTATTTGCAATAAAGTGAGTGGGAGCACTACAACATTTCTGATAAGTATATGTAAATGACATATGGTTGATCCGAAATGATGTTGAATTTCTGGAAAGCGTAAAGGGTTGTTTGAAAGGAGTTTTTCAAAGGAAGACCTGGATAAAGTTGCTTACATAATTGGGCATCAAGATCTATAGAGATAGATCAAGACGCCTGGTGATACTTTCAAAAGGAACACACACCTTTGACATGATTTTGAAGGAGTTCAAAATAGGTCAGTTAAAGAAGGAATTCTTACCTGAGTTATAAGGTGTGAAGTTGAGTAAGACTCAAAACTTGACCACGGCAGAAGGAAGAGGAAGGACGAAGGTCGTCCCCTATGCTTTTGTCATAGGCTCTATACGGTATGCCATGATGAGTACCGCACCTGATGTGTGCCTTGCCACATGTCTGGCAAGAGGGTACAAAGGTGATCCAGGAGTGGATCACTAGATAGTGGTCAAAATTATCCTTAGAGGAATAAGGAAATGTTTCTCGGTTATGGAGGTGATAAAGAGTTTGACGTAAAGAGTTACGTCAATGCAAGCTTAACACCTATCCGGATAACTTTGAGTAGAGATACCGGATACGTATAATGGAGCAACCGTTTGGAATAGCTCCAAGTGGAACGTGGTAGCAGCATCTACGATATGACATAAAGTTTTGCGAAGTACATAGGGATCTGAATGTTGCAGACCCGTTGACTACAACCTCCCTCACAAGCATAACATGATCAAACCCAGAACTCATTGAGTGTTAATCACATATTGATGTGAACTAGATTACTGACTCTAGTAAACTCTTTGGATGTTGGTCACATGGCGATGTGACCTGTGAGTGTTAATCACATGACGATGTGAACTAGATTATTGACTCTAGTGCAAGTGGGAGACTGTTGGAAATATGCCCTAGAGGCAATAACAAATTGGTTATTATTATATTTCCTTGTTCATGATAATTGTTTATTATCCATGCTAGAATTGTATTGATAGGAAACTCAGATACATGTGTGGATACATAGACAAACACCATGTCCCTAGTGAGCCTCTAGACGACTAGCTCGTTGGTCAATAGATGGTTACGGTTTCCTAACCATGGACATTGGATGTCGTTGATAACGGGATCACATCATTAGGAGAATGATGTGATGGACAAGACCCAATCCTAAGCCTAGCACAGATCGTGTAGTTCGTATGCTAAAGCTTTTCTATATGTCAAGTATCTTTTCCTTAGACCATGAGATTGTGCAACTCCCGGATACCGTAGGAATGCTTTGGGTGTACCAAACGTCACAACGTAACTGGGTGACTATAAAGGTGCACTACAGGTATCTCCGAAAGTGTGTTGGATTGGCACGAATCGAGACTGGGATTTGTCACTCCGTATGACGGAGAGGTATCTCTGGGCCCACTCAGTAGGACATCATCATAATGTGCACAATATGTGATCAAGGAGTTGATCACGGGATGATGTGTTACGGAACGAGTAAAGAGACTTGCCGGTATCGAGATTGAGCAAGGTATCGGTATACCGACGATCGAATCTCGGGCAAGTGCTATACCGATAGACAAAGGGAATCGTATACGGGATTGATTGAATCCTTGACATCGTGGTTCATCCGATGAGATCATCGTGGAACATGTGGGAGCCAACATGGGTATCCAGATCCCGCTGTTGGTTATTGGCCGGAGAGTTGTCTCGGTCATGTCTGCATGGTTCCCGAGCCCGTAGGGTCTACACACTTAAGGTTCGATGACGCTAGGGTTGTAGAGATATAAGTATGCGGAAACCCGAAAGTTGTTCGGAGTCCCGGATGAGATCTCGGACGTCACGAGGAGTTCCGGAATGGTCCGGAGGTAAAGATTTATATATAGGAAGTCCTATTTTGGCCACCGGAAAATGTTCGGGATTTTTCGGTATTGTACCGGGAAGGTTCTAGAAGGTTCCGAAGTGGGGCCCACCTGCAATGGGGGACCCACATGAACGTGGGTAGTGGGGGCAAGGCCCCACACCCCTGGTCAAGGCGCACCAAGATCCCCCTTAGAAGGAATAAGATCATATCCCGAAGGGATAAGATCAAGATCCCTAAAAAGGGGGGATAACAATCGGTTGGGAAAGGAAATGATGGGATTTCTTTCCCCCACCTTTGCCAACGCCCCAATGGACTTGGAGGGCAAGAAACCAGCCCCCTCCACCCCTATATATAGTGGGGAGGTGCATGGGAGCAACACCCCAAGCCCTGGCGCCTCCCTCTCCCTCCCGTGACACATCTCCCTCCTCCCGCAGCGCTTGGCGAAGCCCTGCTGGAATCCCGCTACTTCCACCACCACGCCGTCGTGCTGCTGGATCTCCATCAACCTCTCCTCCCCCCTTGCTGGATCAAGAAGGAGGAGACGTCCCCGCTCCGTACGTGTGTTGAACACGGAGGTGCCGTCCGTTCGGCGCTAGGATCATCGGTGATTTGGATCACGACGAGTATGACTCCATCATCCCCGTTCTCTTGAACGCTTCCGCATCGCGATCTACAAGGGTATGTAGATGCACTCCACTCTCCTTTATGCTCGTTGCTAGATTACTCCATAGATAGATCTTGGTGATGCGTAGGAAAAATTTTGATTTTCTGCTACGATCCCCAACAGCCCATGCACAACGTAGAAAGGGTTCGGAACCTAGATCGCTCATACGCTCGGTGTAGCTAGTTCTTCAAGCTCCCGAGCTCTCCAACCCAATACAAACTAAGCAGGAGTAGGGTTTTACGCGTCCATCGTGGCCCGAACCTGGGTAAACTGTCTGCGTGATCTCCACGATCTGCTCTTCGTGCTCCCTCCGCCCTCTTACCGCACAAGCAAGGGGCTCCGGTCCCATAGGTGTTCGTGGAGGACAGTTTCCCCCGACAGTACCGGACTTACCCACTTACTATCAGCTATAGGGTAGATAATACCTGCGGCTAGAAGCTTGAGAATCTCAGTTCTCACGACATCCATCATCTTCGGGTTCAACCGTCGTTGATGATCAACAACTGGTTTAGCATCAGGCTCAAGGTTGATAGTATGTTGACAGATAGATGGACTAATCCCCTTAAGGTCATCAAGGGTATAGCCAATTGCGCCTCGGTGTTTATGAAGTACTTCCAATAATCGCTCCTCTTCATATCCTGAAAGGTTAGAATTGATAATAACAGGATATACTTTCTTTTCATCTAAATAAGCATACTTGAGCGTATCGGGAAGAGGTTTAAGATCGAACACCGGGTCTTCTTTTGGTTTTCATAAAATTCCCAAAGGTTCAACCGGAAGGTTGTGCTTCAGGATAGCAGTCTGCCTCAAGAATATTTCACCTAGTTCATTTCTTTCCTGCATATGCAAATCATTCTCGTGGTCCTCCATGTATTGCTGCAAAGGATCATTAGGGGGAATAGCAATAGAGGCAATACTTTCAATAATTTTATCATCACTAGGTAAATCAGTACCACGAGGCTGCTTAGAGAACTTAGAAAAATTAAATTCATATGGCTCACCATCGAATTCAACAGAAACTTTACCTTTCTTGCAATCTATTATAGCTCCACAAGTTCTAAGAAAAGGTCTACCAAAAATAATTGGACAAAAATTGTCCCTCTCTGAACCAAGTACTAGAAAGTCGGTAGGGTATTTTACCTTTCCACATAGGACTTCAACGTCCCTCACAATTCCGATAGGAGAGATAGTTGTTCTATTTGCAAGATGAATAGTAACATCAACTTCTTCAAGTTCACAAGGGGAAATCTCAGCGATGATCTCTTCATAAAGTGAATAGGGGATAGCACTTGCACTCGATCCCAAATCGCATAGCCCATAATAATTGTGATCTCCTATTTTAACAGATACCACTGGAGTACCTGAGATTGGGCCTTTATTCTTGGCTGTGACAAGGTTAGTGGAAACAGCACAAAAATTTATATTGGAATCCAAAACATCATTAGTAGCAAGGTCTTTAATCAATGCAACTTGAGGATCGACTTTGATCTAGTCCTTAGGCTCATCAACTCTTCTCTCACTTTTATTTATTATGCCTGTCACAAGAGAGTGCTCCCTTATCCTCGTGGGAAAAGGAGGCTTTTCATATATAACTGCAGGCAAAATAGGGTCAGCAACATAAATATCAATAGGTGGTTCTTTAAAAGGTTCATGGTGCTGGTCTCTCTTCTTTTTAAAAGAATCAACGTGAGAGGCAAAATTCTTACACAAATCAATCACTAGATGGGAATCAAGACCAATCTTAGAGCAAAAAGTATTGAAGTAATCAGTTTTCACATAGCTCTCAATATAATCATGTTCATAATTTATAGTGGGTTCAATACCTTTATCAATTTCCCAATCTTCGGTATTCCTCTGGATTCTTTCAAGGAGATCCCACCTTTCTTCAACACTCTTCTTCTGAAATACCCCACTAGAGGAGGCATCCAGCATCTCCTTATCCTGACGAGAAAGCCTGGCATAAAAATTTGTAAGTATAATTTCCTTGGGAAGCTTATGAATAGGGCATTTGAGCATTAGGGACTTCAATCTCCCCCAAGCTTGAGCAATGCTTTCTCCGTCACGAGACCTAAAGTTATAGATATAATTCCTGTCTCGATGAATTTCATGAAGAGGATAAAACTTAGTATAAAAGAGAGACATAAGCTCCTGCCAGTCCAGCAAATGTGAGTTATCGAGAAGCCCATACCAATCTGAAGCTTTATCTATAAGTGATACGACAAACAATTTCCTCATGACAAACTCCCTTGATACACCTGCAAGCTTAAATAATGAACATTGTTGTGACAGATATAGCAAGTGTTCACCGGGATGTCTGTCTCCTGCGTATCGATTAGCCAAAACATAATCGATAATACCAGCTGGTATTTTATAAGGCACAATTTCAGTAGGGGGAGGATCAACCACCACAGGTGTGGGGCGTCTTCCCGCAAGCAACGATCCAATAATAGGGTTGTCCATAAGGACAAGCAGCAGCAAATAGCAAAAAAAAACAGAATTATAATAAACTTTCTTACCAGTTTCACTTTACCAATAGCGCTACGCTCCCCGGCAACGGCGCCAGAAAACGGTACTTGATGACCCACAACCGTAAGGGATCTATTGCAGCGTTTTCGATAAGTAAGAGTGTCAAACCCAACGAGGAGCAGAAGGTATTGATAAGCGATTCTGAGCAAGAATTTACTGCAAGCACTGAAAGATAACTTTTAGGGGTTTTCTCGGTATAAGCAACAGGAAAGTAAAAGCAAGTAATGTAAAAGGTACTGAGAGTGACAAGTGGCCCAATCCTTTCTTAGCAAAGGAGAGGCCTAGCAACTGAACTTATAAAGACTAAGGCGTTCCTGAGGACACACGGGAGAGGTAGTCATGTGCTTTCACCATATTCCGTATCGATACTATGTTATGAGTTGATAAGTGTTGAGTGGGTGGATCTATGCTAGTGCACTCTCTAGACTAAGATGAATGCACTCTTATGATTAAACACCTTGCAAGCATCCGCAAATACAAGATAGAATTTAAGGCAAAAGCCTAACCATAGCAATACGATCGAGGATCCATTATTCCCTTATGCAAAAGCGTGCGAACTGGGGTTCAGGTTTCTGTCACTCCGGCAACCCACCATATGCATTATTTATACACAATGTATTCTCCTAGGTCCTTAATAAGGCGAAGTGTTGGGTGTTCGACTCACACAACACCACTAGTAGAATGACAACACAACTTAAGTATCAAACAACACATATTACTTCAACAGCATATGACTACTAACAACAAGACTTTCCCCATGTCCTCAAGAACTAAGGTAACTACTCATGAGACATAAAAGAGACCATGATCAGCGGGGATAAATATGTGATAAACAATCTGGACATAATAATATTTCTCCAACAAAACTCAATAGCATTCACCACAAAGTAGTAATCAACACCGATGGAGTAGAGAGGATAGGTAGTACGAGTTACAACACGAGTTGCGATTGTAAGATGAGATTTGGATGAAGATGGAGATGGTGCTGGTGTTGGGGATGATGTTGATGATGATCTCGATGATGCCCGTGACGATGGTGATGACGATGGCGACGATCTCCCCTTCCGGGAGGTGATCTCCCTGGTGGAATCTGCCCGCCGGAGATGCCCTTTTCTTCTTTGTAGGGTTCCGCCTCGAAGCGGCGGCGGAACTCCGTAAAAAGTCTTGTTTTTAGGGTTTTCGGAGAACGGAGAATATATATGCAAAAGGGGGCATCCGGAGGTGGGCCAGGGGCTCCAGGCGCCCCCCGGCGCTGTAATGCCCATGATGGAACTATGCCTCCTACGTGTCGAGGCACGACTTAAAGGCATAAGTCCATCCTAGAATGATCTCAAGTTTGGTAATCTTTGCACATCTCATGTAAAAGAGGGGAATTGTAAACATAAATAGTTGGCTTACACTCGCCACGTCACACAATACAATACATGTCTCAAACATCATACATTAAGAATATCACAACCCTCTAAGGGCAAAAACCAAATGTCAAGATACCAACCTTAAATAAATAAACCACAGGTCGGAACGAATCCTAGTAGAAGTCTCCACTATTGATCATCCGGATAACGAACATAGTATCGACTACGCTCCTCGTCGTACTCCCAGTCTAGCTCGGTGCCATCACCTGGATAGCTCACAACTGGACCTGCATCTGGTGTGGTGAAGTAACTGTGAGCCACAGAGGACTCAGCAATCCCGTTCCCGGGTAACAAGACTATTTAAGCCTTGGGAGAGGAAAGGCTGAAGAAAAGAATAAGGTTCTGCAGCAGCAACAAGCAACTAGCTTACGTGAGTGAGAGCGAGAAGAGAAAGCCTCGGACGACAAGATGATCACGAAGTGATCCTAGCTAAGCTCAACAGACATAACCCCTCCGTGTTCAACTCCCGAATCCCTATTCGGAAATTGACAGTCACGGAACACACGCTGGTAGTGTATTAGAAACATTGTGTCAAGTTATCTACAACCGGATATTAACAAGCTCCCATCTGCCACATAACCGCGGGCACGGCTTTCGAAAGTTCAAAACCCTGCAGGGGTGTTCCAACTTGACCCATTACAAGCCCACGATCCGCGGAGTCGCAACTCCAAAGTGGGAAGACCCGAGTATTCTCGGAATCCCGTGCTCAAGATACTCCGAACTAAGGTAAGGCTAATCCAGCAAATCCTCCCGGCGTGCCGACACCCTAATAGTAGCCGCGCGTATCTAGTCTCAGGCCACGACCGGATGAGCACAGCGTACAGTGGCCGAAATACCCAAGTTGCCAAGGGGGGCCCCGCACACGACTCTAGTTTGGACCAACACTCAAATCGAGCACTGGCCCAGGGGGGTTGAATTAATTAAGCCTCGGGTTAATTACTCCCTCGAAAAGTTTTAGTTGTTTAGGTGAATAGTACCAATGTTGGGACTTGCTGGAAAAGACTTAGCACTTAGCGGTTTATCAAGGGGGTCCCATACACCCCAACCGTGTTAGGAACGCATAATCAAGGAACATAACACCGGTTTATACGGTTCCTAACGGCATGAGTGGAACAAATCACCAAGCAAAAGGCTTAGCCTTCCACCCTTGCCAATATATAGATGATTTCATTTAAGCGATTATATAGTGTGATATAACCCAACCAAACTTCAACATGAAGCAAGCATCTTCGATCTTCACCTGCAACTAGCAATGCTATAAGAAGGGCTGAGCGAAGCGTACTTAGCCAAGCAACGGTTTGCATAGGTAGGGTGGTTAAACATGGTAGTGGTTACAAGTAGGAGGCTGACAGGAAGAACATGGGCATCGAGGCAAAACTATAGAGCAGAACTACTAGCAATAGGCAAAGATAGTAATGTTATCGGGGTTCGGTCATCTTGCCTGAAGTGTAGTCGTTCGGATCGTAAGAAAGGTCCTCGTGCTCAACCTCGTTGGTAACCTCGTGCTCGTACTCGTACTCGGTCTCAGCTTCCGGCTCTAAACAATACAATCACACAAGGCATGAATCAACAAGATGCAATGCGCACTCGAAAATGATGGATGCATGATGGATGCACTAAGGATGCACACGGAGCACGTGAAATAGCACTCAAGCAAAACACCTCAAAACATGATAACAATAAGAGATTATGAATCTACACAGAAAATCAATCAAGTTTCATATAAGACTCGCTGAAATCGGAGCTACGGGCTAAAAGTTATGCCCGAAACAAGAAACATGCGAAAGCTGAAAATTACAGCAACATAGCAACTTCGGAGCACTAGAAAAATAAGCTACATCACTCAAACATCATGGCAAAGGACATGAAAATAAACTAGACATATCCTACAGCAAATAAGTCCAAAGGTGCACCCCCAAAGGAGCCACGGATCAATAGCAATAAGCTTGGACATATTGAACTTGACAATAAAATTCTGGCAGCAGAATTTTATTGAAACTTTGGAGCAAAAGTTAAACATGCTACAGCCACTTAAATAAGCATGTGAGAACATGAATGGAAAGCCAACAATATATACTACAAGGAACAATCAAGATCCACTCCAAAACTATCATGGTTTGTCCAAGAGCAGCAAGCAAACATGGCATCGGAACGTTACAGATTTCAGACTTTGTGAAAAACCACTAAGTCCTAAAACAGCAGTTTCATCATGGCATCTAAACGAGCAAGTTTAAGTCACCTCGAAACTAAACATGGCAAGTGGTAAGCACCACATCAAAGTACACATGAAGGTGATCCCGAAACATTCAAGCATGCATCATGGAGATAAACACAATGATAGCAACGAGCTCAACAAGATGGCATTTCATAACAAGTGAAATAACATCACAGCCACATGGCACTTTGCAACGATGATAAACATGGAAAGAATAAATCTATCATGCAACCTATCACCAACAACATGTAGAGCATGGCAAGACGAACACGTGGACATGTCATTTGCATCATTCAGACAAATGAGCTAAAAGATATCACATGGCAAAGATGACATAAAAACATCACATAGCAGTAATTATACCGGGATGCACTCTTGCAACGGGAAAACAAGCATCTAGATGTACTCTAACATGCATGACACTAAAAGATAAAACGTAGTGCTATTCACCACGAATGTCTGAACATGCTATTTGCGCGAAACGGACAATCACACACAAAGTTAGAGCAGTTTGAACATTGCATCAGAAATTAATCACAGGGACTAGGAGGTAAACCTCAGGATTTGAAAAAAAAAACACCAACGCCCGGAAATCGGCCCGATCTGACGGAGAGGGCGGCCCAGCCGGATGAAGGAAGCCCGGCTCGGTGGAGTGGCTTCGGCCCGCAGGATGGCTGGCTCGGTGCGGAGAGTGGGCCGGTGCGGAGGAGGCGGCCCGTCTGGCGTCGGTGGCCTGGAGGAGGGCGAGGCGATCTCGGCTCGGAGGTGGCCTGCGGGGCGGCCTGGCGTGGGAGGGCGCGGCATACGGGCCTCGGGCGGCGGTGAAGTGGGCCGGAGGGAGGCGCTGGGAGGCGGGGAGAGGGGAGGCCCAGCCGAGCGGCTCGGTGGCGGGCTGGAGGCCGAGGAAGTGGTCCCGCAGCGGGGAAGGCGGCGGCGATCTGCTGAGGCCCGAGGGAGGAGGGCCTGGAGGAGGGCCTTCGATCGAAGAGCTCGGGCTGGCGAAGGAGGGAATCGGCCTGGAGTTTGTCGGTGAAGTGGTCCAGGGGATCGAAGGCGTTGACCCAGGCCGATCGAAGGAGCTGGTCGGCACGGTCGAAGGACCTGGTCGGGTGAGGCGATTTTTGCGGAAGGAGCTGCCAAGTGGCTGGGGCTGGATGGCTAGATCCAGATTTTTGAGGTGGAGAAGTGGGGAAGAAGGAGCTAGGGTTAGGGATGCCAAAAATAGACTAGGGGGTCTATTATATAGCAGATTTTTAGGGTTAGAGGGGATTTAGGTGTGTTTAGAGCCCTCCGATCGCGATCCGACGGATCCGATCGCGGGGAGAGTTTAGATGGGCCTAGGAGAAGGTAGAGGGCTGCTGTAGGGGTGTTTTAGGGCCACAAAGTGGAGGCACTTTGGACCCACACGAATAACTGTTGGGATAGCAAACGGAGTCCAAACGCGACGAGATTTGAGAGGCGGGTTACACACAACAAAACAACAACACACGACAAGTCTCGCGGCACACCGGCAACGTCACACGGCCAAACACCAAAATAGACCTATGGGACGCCACGGACACGTGAGGGAGCTCCGGAATGCGAAACGGACAACGGGAAGGAAAACGTGGAACCGGATGCAACCGACAACACAAATGCAATGCGATGCACATGTCTACATGATATGAATGAATGCCACACACTCACACAACAAAACGACGAAACCCGAAAGACAAAGAACCCGGAATGGAAATAGATGAAGCCGGAGATATATTATATGCCCAAAAGGGAAAGTATTACATCCGGGGCATTACAAACTCTCCTCTACTACAAAAAGATCTCATCCCGAGATCTAGGACTGGAAAAAGGAAGGGTACTCGGAACGAAGATGATCTTCTCGTTCCCACGTAGCCTCTCGGTCGGTGTGATGTGACCACTTGATTTTCAAGAATTTGATGGACTTGTTGCGGGTCTTGCGTTCGGTTTCTTCGAGAATAGCAACGGGATGCTCTCGGTAGGACAAGTCTTGTTGAAGATCAATCTCTTCAAACGGAATCATGCGCTCAGGTGCCTTGAAGCATTTGCGGAGTTGAGACACATGGAACACATCATGAACATTGGCGAAGTTGGAAGGGAGCTCAAGTTGATAGGCTAGATCGCCTCTTTTGCCCAGAATCTTGAAAGGCCCGACGTATCTAGGAGCAAGCTTTCCTTTGATACCGAATCTTTGGGTGCCTTTCATCGGAGAAACTCGGAGATAGACATGATCATCAATGTTGAATGTCAAATCACGATGCATGCCGTCATAGTAGCTCTTCTGACGCGACTGAGCGGCCTTGAGATTCTCACGTATGACTTTGCACATTTCTTCGGCTTCTGAGATCAAGTCATTGCCAAGAAGTTGACGTTCGCCTGTTTCAGACCAGTTGAGAGGGGTACGGCACTTTCTGCCATAGAGGATTTCAAACGGAGCTTTGCCTGCACTTGCTTGAAAGCTGTTGTTGTAAGAGAACTCGGCAAATGGAAGGCAGTCTTCCCATTTCATGCCAAAAAGATATGACACAGGCTCTGAGCATGTCTTCTAGAATCTGATTCACTCGCTCGACTTGACCACTAGTCTGAGGGTGAAAAGCAGTGCTGAACCTGATCTTAGTGCCCATGGCGGACTGAAAGGAGTCCCAGAACCTCGAAGTGAACAAACTTCCATGGTCTGAGGATATAACTTGAGGAATGCCATGTAGGGACACAATTCTGGAAGTGTACAGCTCTGCCAATTGAGCTGCATTGATTGATTCTTTGACTGGCAGAAAGTGAGCGACTTTGGTAAGCTTGTCGATCACCACGAAGATAGAATCATTTCCTCGCTTGGACTTAGGAAAACCAGTGACGAAGTCCATTTCAATGTGGTCGAACTTCCACTCGGGAATAGGAAGAGGTTGGAGAAGACCGGCTGGACGTTGATGTTCTGCTTTCACTCTTCTGCAAACATCACATTCATTCACGAATTGGGCAATCTCCCTTTTCATGCGTGTCCACCAGTAAGATTGCTTGAGGTCTTGGTACATCTTGGAACTGCCAGGATGAATGGAAAGGATAGAATCATGTGCTTCTTCCATTATGAGCTTCCTGAGATCACCTTTGGGAACAACGAGTCTGTCCTCGAAGAACAAGGTATCTCTCTCATCAACACGAAAGCACTTGTATTTCGGAATGCCCTTAGCAATAGCATGTTTCACTTTCTTCACCATGGTATCACTGAGTTGGGCCTCACGGACCTGATCTTCCAAGGTAGGAGCAATTTGAAGATTTGCAAGAAAACCCTGCGGAACAACTTGGAGGTTGAGTTTCCTGAAAGCTTCACAAAGCTCAGGCTGGTACGGCTTGATAAGAAGGCTGTTGCAATATGCCTTTCTGCTCAAAGCATCTGCAATCACATTCGCCTTGCCAGGAGTGTATTCAATGCTGGGATTATACTCTTGGATCATTTCAACCCAACGAGTCTGGCGGAGGTTCAGATGCGGCTGTGTGAAGATGTACTTCAAGCTCTTGTGATCGGTGAAGATGTCGACTTTTCTGCCCAACAACAGATGTCTCCACGTAATCAAAGCATGTACCACAGCTGCTAGCTCGAGATCATGTGTGGGATAATTCTTCTCACTTGGCTTGAGCTGACGAGAAGTGTATGCCACAATTCTCTTGTCTTGCATAAGCACACCACCAAGACCTTGAAGAGAAGCGTCACAGAAAAATTCATAGGGCTTGGACTCATCTGGAGGAGTAAGAACTGGAGCAGAGACGAGCTTTTCTTTGAGAGTTTTGAATGCCACTTCACACTCTGGAGACCAAAAGTATTTGACATTCTTCTGAAGCAAGTTGGAAAGAGGCTTGGCAATCTTGGAGAAGTTCTCAACGAACCTTCTACAATAGCTGGCAAGACCCAGAAAACTGCGGAGTTGCTTGACGTTCTGAGGAGCTTCCCAGTTGACAATTGCTTCAACTTTCTTGGGATTAACCGCAATACCGTCAGCTGAGATGATGTGGCCCAGGTACAAAACCTTATCGAGCCAAAACTCGCACTTTGAGAACTTGGCATAGAACTTATGCTCTCGGAGTCGATCAAGAACCAGACGTAAGTGCTTTTCGTGATCTTCTTCATTCTTGGAAAACACCAGAATATCATCCAGATACACAAGCACAAACTCGCCAGTATAGGGGTTGAAGATGTAGTGCATCATCCTCGAAAAGGTAGGAGGAGCATTGGCGAGACCAAAAGACATGACAGTATACTCGTATGAACCGTAGCTCGTTCTGAAGGCCGTCTTGGGAATGTCCTCCTCGCGAATGCGAATTTGGTGATAGCCCATTCGGAGGTCAAGCTTAGAGAACACTTTAGCTCCTTTGAGCTGCTCGAAGAGTTCGTTGATGTTGGGGAGCGGATACTTGTTCTTTATTGTCTTCTTGTTCAATGGCCGGTAATCAACACAGAGACGCTCCGTGCCATCTTTCTTCTTGACAAATAAGACACCACAGCCCCAAGGAGACGTACTAGGCCTGATGAGACCCATACTCTCCTGTTTATCAAGCTGCTTCTTCAATTCCTTCAATTCGTCAGGAGAGAGTTTGTACGGACGCCGGCATGCTGGCTCAGTACCCGGCTCGAGTTCAATAATGAATTCCACCTGACGGTGTGGAGGCATGCCTGGAAGTTCTTCAGGAAAGACGTCTTGATATTCGTTCACCACCGGAATTTGAGATATGGCATTAATTTCGCCCTTATCATTGAGAGAGAAAAGCCTGATAGTGTTATCCCTGGAGGCAAAGATAATCACATCTTCATCAGGATGAGTCATCTTGACTTCCTTCTGTGCACAATCAATGTGAGCATCATGCTGAGAAAGCCAATCCATCCCGAGGATGAGGTCAATATCAGAATTACCAAGAACCACCGGATTAGCCAGAAATCGATAATCACCCATGCGAATAGACACATTCGGAGCAACTGAGTTGGAAGTCATTTGCAAACCCGGAGAAATAATCTTCAAAGGTCTAGGAATCCTCTCCGAAACCAATTCATGGTTAGCAACAAAAGGTCTTGACATGAAAGAATGTGAAGCACCTGAATCGAACAAAACTTTTGCCGGAAAAGAGTTAACTGAGAGGTTACCCAAAATGACATCAGAAGAATTCTCCGCTTCAGCTGCACTCATCAGATTGACCCTTGCTGCCTTTGGATCATGCTTGACAATAGCTGAACTCACAGGCGGAGGAGGAGGAAGACGCTTTGGGTTTGGACATCTGTTGGCATAATGACCCTTCTGGCCACACTTGTTGCACACCACTTCTGAGAGAGGACGGAAATGAGAACCACTTGACTTGGAGCCTTGAGACTAAAACTGCTTCTTCGACTGGTTGCTCGGGTTGGGTGGGTGGGAGAAACCACGTCCACCGGAGTTCTTGTTGCTGTTGGAGTTGTTGGAGTTGTTGGAGTTGTTGTAAGGAGCTCGAATCACTGGAGGAGGAGGAAGCCAGAATTTCTGCTGCTTTGAAGCCATCTGAGATGATGAGGAAGAGTGAACGGCATCCCGAATCCTCTTTTTAGAAGCCTCCATCTTAAGCTGAGCTGCTTCTTGTTTCAAAGCCATGTTATAGAACTTGTCGAATTCATCAGGCTCGAACAAAGTGAGAGCAAGCTGAAGTTCATCTTTGAGACCTCCACGGAACTGGTAGATTTTGCTCTTGGCATCAGGAATGTCTTGCTTAGCATAGCGGGCAAGGTTTTGGAACTTGACATTATACTGATAGACTGTCATAGAGCCCTGCTTCAGGTTGCGGAATTGCTCACGCATACCCTCAATGACACTTGTAGGAATATGATGAGAGCAAAAATCCTTGCAGAAATTCTCCCAAGAGATCACTTGACCTGGCCTGGAGTCCTTGTACTGCTGCCACCAGTCAGCTGCTTGGTCCTTGAGTTGGAAGGCTGCAAACTTCACATAATCCTCTTCCTTCACGTTACTGCACTCAAAATGCTTCTTTATGTCGGTTAACCAATCTTCAGCATCAAGAGGGTCGACACAGTAACTGAAAGCTTTTGGATTATTGGCCAGGAACTGGTTGAGAGTAGCATGGTGTTGCTGGTTGAAGAAGTTGCCTTGATTCCCTGGAACACCCTGATTAGCTTGATTAACTTGCATCTGTTGCATCATCTGCATCAACATCTGAGTGTTCTGAGTTGTAGTCTGCATAATCGCTCTCCAAGCCTCAGACGGAGGGGGAGGGGAAGGAGGACGTTCTGGGACCTCTTCACCCTCTGGGTTAGCGTTGGGAACCCTTTTCGGAGCCATCCTGAAAGAGATGACCACGAATCAGCAATTGATTGACAGAAGGTATAAGATGAATCAATGGAATGAATTGCAACAAGTCTTCACAATAATCATTCGAACAATAGAACGAATGAAATCATTCGAACAAGAGGAACGAATGAAATTCTCAGTTAAATGATAACATCAATCTTCACGAGAAGCCACATAGGGGACAAAAGGTAAATAAGAAAAACAACAAGGTACAGACGGGAACAAACACAAGATAGGAGCTTCGTTCTAACATCTTTGTGCTGAAAGCATATGAACGCGTTACGAAAAGGTTTTGCAATCCCCGGATCAGCATAGCCAAGGACCCTTTAAGATGCAACTCCTAATAGTAACATCGGTCATAAACCACTTCACTCAATGTAGAACCCCGAACTCGCTAACCTGCATTCGTTGGAAGAATGCCTACGATCTACTGGATAAACCCACCTATAAATTTCCGAAAGATTCCAGTTATGCAATCAGGTGTTGGGGATACACGGGAAGCACCGCGCAATCAACTCTAAACCTACATCCAGGTGTATCCATCCTTCAACACATAACCAGTCTTTCTCGGAAACTGTTTACCTCGGACCTTCGAAAAGCATCCACTATAACAAGCTATGGCAATACTCCCGAACTACCTCCCTAGTACTGGGTGATGTCGGGGTTATCTTGCCACTGGCCGTATAGGAGAGATTTTCGATGTCGGTCGTCTTAAGTATTTAGTACTGCCGCGATATGCTTGTGACGACAATACCCCGAAGCTCAACTCCCCGGGACACTGCCACAACCCCTAATGACAGGAGGCATCGAGAACAATATCCTCGTCACAAGAACATCGAAACAATCCCAGAATACTCGCGGGATTCCTAAAAAAAATTTGTGCAATTTTTGAAAATAGGAGAGACAAGAGTAGTCGTCAGGAGTCCTCACCAGAGAGAAAGGGGATGAGAAGAAAAGAAATCCTACTCTCCGATATAATATAGGACTCAAAACATTTTCAGTGTGTGCCTAGACTCGACCGTCAACGATTCGATCAAACAGTGGGGGCTCCTAGGTCGGAGAAGGCTTTGAATACCAACTTGTAATGCCCAGGATGGAACTATGCCTCCTACGTGTCGAGGCACGACTTAAAGGCATAAGTCCATCCTAGAATGATCTCAAGTTTGGTAATCTTTGCACATCTCATGTAAAAGAGGGGAATTGTAAACATAAATAGTTGGCTTACACTCGCCACGTCACACAATACAATACATGTCTCAAACATCATACATTAAGAATATCACAACCCTCTAAGGGCAAAAACCAAATGTCAAGATACCAAACTTAAATAAATAAACCACAGGTCGGAACGAATCCTAGTAGAAGTCTCCACTATTGATCATCCGGATAACGAACATAGTATCGACTACGCTCCTCGTCGTACTCCCAGTCTAGCTCGGTGCCATCACGTGGATAGCTCACAACTGGACCTGCATCTGGTGTGGTGAAGTAACTGTGAGCCACAGAGGACTCAGCAATCCCGTTCCCGGGTAACAAGACTATTTAAGCCTTGGGAGAGGAAAGGCTGAAGAAAAGAATAAGTGTCTGCAGCAGCAACTAGCAACTAGCTTACGTGAGTGAGAGCGAGAAGAGAAAGCCTCGGACGAGAAGATGATCACGAAGTGATCCTAGCTAAGCTCAACAGACGTAACCCCTTCGTGTTCAACTCCCGAATCCCTATTCGGAAATTGACAGTCACGGAACACACGCTGGTAGTGTATTAGAAACATTGTGTCAAGTTATCTACAACCGGATATTAACAAGCTCCCATCTGCCACATAACCGCGGTCACGGCTTTCGAAAGTTCAAAACCCTGCAGGGGTGTTCCAACTTGACCCATTACAAGCCCACGATCCGTGGAGTCGTAACTCCAAAGTGGGAAGACCCGAGTATTCTCGGAATCCCGTGCTCAAGATACTCCGAACTAAGGTAAGGCTAATCCAGCAAATCCTCCCGGCGTGCCGACACCCTGATAGTAGCCGCGCGTATCTAGTCTCAGGCCACGACCGGATGAGCACAGCGTATAGTGGCCGAAATACCCAAGTTGCCAAGGGGGGCCCCGCACACGACTCTAGTTTGGACCAACACTCAAATCGAGCACTGGCCCAGGGGGGTTGAATTAATTAAGCCTCGGGTTAATTACTCCCTCGGAAAGTTTTAGTTGTTTAGGAGAATAGTACCAATGTTGGGACTTGCTGGAAAAGACTTAGCACTTAGCGGTTTATCAAGGGGGTCCCATACACCCCAACCGTGTTAGGAACGCATAATCAAGGAACATAACACCGGTTTATACGGTTCCTAATGGCATGAGTGGAACAAATCACCAAGCAAAAGGCTTAGCCTTCCACCCTTGCCAATATATAGATGATTTCATTTAAGCGATTATATAGTGTGATATAACCCAACCAAACTTCAACATGAAGCAAGCATCTTCGATCTTCACCTGCAACTAGCAATGCTATAAGAAGGGCTGAGCGAAGCGTACTTAGCCAAGCAACGGTTTGCATAGGTAGGGTGGTTAAACATGGTAGTGGTTACAAGTAGGAGGCTGACAGGAAGAACATCGGCATCGAGGCAAAACTATAGAGCGGAACTACTAGCAATAGGCAAAGATAGTAATGTTATCGGGGTTCGGTCATCTTGCCTGAAGTGTAGTCGTTCGGATCGTAAGAAGGTCCTCGTGCTCAACCTCGTTGGTAACCTCGTGCTCGTACGCGTACTCGGTCTCAGCTTCCGACTCTAAACAATACAATCACACAAGGCACGAATCAACAAGATGCAATGCGCACTCGAAAATGATGGATGCATGATGGATGCACTAAGGATGCACACGGAGCACGTGAAATAGCACTCAAGTAAAACACCTCAAAACATGATAACAATAAGAGATTATGAATCTACACAGAAAATCAATCAAGTTTCATATAAGACTCGCTGAAATCGGAGCTACGGGCTAAAAGTTATGCCCGAAACAAGAAACATGCGAAAGCTGAAAATTACAGCAACATAGCAACTTCGGAGCACTAGAAAAATAAGTTACATCACTCAAACATCATGGCAAAGGACATGAAAATAAACTAGACATATCCTACAGCAAATAAGTCCAAAGGTGCACCCCCAAAGGAGCGACGGGTCAATAGCAATAAGCTTGGACATATTGAACTTGACAATAAAATTCTGGCAGCAGAATTTTATTGAAACTTTGGAGCAAACGTTAAACATGCTACAGCCACTTAAATAAGCATGTGAGAACATGAATGGAAAGCCAACAATATATACTACAAGGAACAATCAAGATCCACTCCAAAACTATCATGGTTTGTCCTAGAGCAGCAAGCAAACATGGCATCGGAACGTTACAGATTTCAGACTTAGTGAAAAACCACTAAGTCCTAAAACAGCAGTTTCATCATGGCATCTAAACGAGCAAGTTTAAGTCACCTCGAAACTAAACATGGCAAGTGGTAAGCACCACATCAAAGTACACATGAAGGTGATCCCGAAACATTCAAGCATGCATCATGGAGATAAACACAACGATAGCAACGAGCTCAACAAGATGGCATTTCATAACAAGTGAAATAACATCACAGCCACATGGCACTTTGCAACGATGATAAACATGGCAAGAATAAATCTATCATGCAACCTATCACCAACAACATGTAGAGCATGGCAAGACGAACACGTGGACATGTCATTTGCATCATTCGGACAAATGAGCTAAAAGATATCACATGGCAAAGATGACATAAAAACATCACATAGCAGTAATTATACCGGGATGCACTCTTGCAACGGGAAAACAAGCATCTAGATGTCCTCTAACATGCATGACACTAAAAGATAAAATGTAGTGCTATTCACCACGAACGTCTGAACATGCTATTTGCGCGAAACAGACAATCACACACAAAGTTAGAGCAGTTTGAACATTGCATCAGAAATTAATCACAGGGACTAGGGTTGGAAAAGAGGTAAACCTCAGGATTTGGAAAAAAAAAACACCAACGCCCGGAAATCGGCCCGATCTGACGGAGAGGGCGGCCCAGCCGGATGAAGGAAGCCCGGCTCGGTGGAGTGGCTTCGGCCCGCAGGATGGCTGGCTCGGTGCGGAGAATGGGCCGGTGCGGAGGAGGCGGCCCGTCTGGCGTCGGTGGCCTGGAGGAGGGCGAGGCGATCTCGGCTCGGAGGTGGCCTGCGGGGCGGCCTGGCGCGGGAGGGCGCGGCGTACGGGCCTCGGGCGGCGGTGAAGTGGGCCGGAGGGAGGCGCTGGGAGGCGGGGAGAGGGGAGGCCCAGCCGAGCGGCTCGGTGGCGGGCTGGAGGCCGAGGAAGTGGTCCCGCAGCGGGGAAGGCGGCGGCGATTTGCTGAGGCCCGAGGGAGGAGGGCCTGGAGGAGGGCCTTCGATCGAAGAGCTCGGGCTGGCGAAGGAGGGAATCGGCCTGGAGTTTGTCGGTGAAGTGGTCCAGGGGATCGAAGGCGTTGACCCAGGCCGATCGAAGGAGCTGGTCGGCGCGGTCGAAGGACCTGGTCGGGTGAGGCGATTTTTGCGGAAGGAGCTGCCAAGTGGCTGGGGCTGGATGGCTAGATCCAGATTTTTGAGGTGGAGAAGTGGGGAAGAAGGAGCTAGGGTTAGGGATGCCAAAAATAGACTAGGGGGTCTATTATATAGCAGATTTTTAGGGTTAGAGGGGATTTAGGTGTGTTTAGAGCCCTCCGATCGCGATCCGACGGATCCGATCGCGGGGAGAGTTTAGATGGGCCTAGGAGAAGGTAGAGGGCTGCTGTAGGGGTGTTTTAGGGCCACAAAGTGGAGGCACTTTGGACCCACACGAATAACTGTTGGGATAGCAAACGGAGTCCAAACGCGACGAGATTTGAGAGGCGGGTTACACACAACAAAACAACAACACACGACAAGTCTCGCGGCACACCGGCAACGTCACACGGCCAAACACCAAAATAGACCTACGGGACTCCACAGACACGTGAGGGAGCTCCGGAACGCGAAACAGACAACGGTAAGGAACGCGTGGAACCGGATGCAACCGACAACACAAATGCAATGCGATGCACATGTCTACATGATATGAATGAATGCCACACACTCACACAACAAAACGACGAAACCCGAAAGACAAAGAACCCGGAATGGAAATAGATGAAGCCGGAGATATATTATATGCCCAAAAGGGAAAGTATTACATCCGGGGCATTACAGGCGCGGCCAGGGGGGCGCGCCCCCAGGCCGCCTGGGCACCCTGTGGCCCCCCTCTGGCTCCCCTTTTGCGTGTCCTCGTGATTTATCTGAAAAATACCTCCCGTCAATTTTCAGGTAATTTGGAGGTATTCTTCTTCAGCAACTCAGCGTCCACTTTTTACTGTTGAATCCTGCGTCTGCTGTTCCGGCATCGGAGAGTTTGCAAACTGTGTAAAATAGACCAAAACAACATAAGAACATCACCGTAACGTGAAATATATCAATGAATAAGGATAAATTATGATACAAAATAGTGATGCATTTTGGACGTATCAGGCCTCATACCCCACCAGAATCTGCCAACAAGGACAAGCTGCTGCCATTCTATGTGGAGAAGACTTGATGCGGAGCATCCTAAGGTCATCCCCATGGACCCTTCATCGCCTCACCAAGTGCCCAAAGGACCAATGACTCGAGCCCGTGCAAGAGCTCTCGAGAACGAGGTACTTGGACGAAGGCCACGGGACAGCTCTGCACAATGGTCAAGACTACAAGCTCGACGAGTACACGAGACAAGAAGAAGGAAGGCTGAAGATGCTACAGGCACCGGACGTCCGGCCTGCACCGGACGACCGGCGACTTCCAGGCACCGGACGACCGGAAGACACCGGACGTCCGGCCTCTCCCAGACGACCGAACGACCGGAAGCCACCGAACGTCCGTGACAACGACTACAGAAGCTAAATAGCGTAAATCCGAGGATTACCGGACGTCCGGTCCCTCCGGAACCTCCGGACGTCCGATAACCAGTGGACGTCCGCCCCGACGGTGTCCATCCGTGTAATATATACTCGTTGACTTCCCTCCTTTCGAGGTAGCTGTTGGATAGCTTATTTCTCAGACTTGTGTGGATTCTCTCCCATCAGACCGTGCGCCTCTACGGAGAAGATCCACTACGGATTCAAGGCCTCCACATCAGGCAAGATCCTACGGGATAATCAAGACCTCCTCGCAGAGAAGACTACCCTTGTACCACCGACGTTGACTTTGGATCGTGTAGCTCGACTATGTATCGTGAATCTAGCGCTTGTGTGATCATCTTCGTGTTGATTTGAGTGTTTTCTCTCGTGTTTTCCCCGTTTCCCTCCTTGTGATCTCCATGTTCTCCGTGGGACACTCTCCAAAACGTGAAAGATCCGCTGATTAGGGTTCCACCCTACATCATCTTGGTATCAAGAGCAAGGTAGATCACGATTTTGGAGCCCCACACCCCGTCTTCTAGCTTGTTTTTGTTGTGTTCTTCCCAATTTCGAAAAATCCCCACAAAAATAACCCCAAATTTTTTTTGTGATCTGTTGATTTGGCAAGATTTTGTTGACTTTGTTCCATGGATTTGCTGTGCCACGTGTTGATCTAGCATTTCCCCACCTTTTCACCAATTTTCCTCCGCGAATTCGGGCAAGTTTCACAAATTTGTCCACGGATCCACCAACCCCAGTCCCAGCCCTACCGGACGACCGACGTTTACCGGACGTCCGGCACCTCTCGAGACACCGGACGTCCGCTAAACACCGGACGACCGGCACCCCGCCTACATAAACTATTACCGGATTTCCGGCAACTACCGGACGTCCGACCCCTTCCGACCGACCGGACGACCGGTAACTTCCGGACGTCCGACAAAACCTGACGAAGCTGACTTTGTTCAGTTCCGTACCACCTTCCACTACCACCTACCTTTCATCCCACCTTCCGCAACCACCATCGCTCACCCGCTCCGAGTTTGAAAAGTGTGTCTCCCTTTGCCTTGGATACTTGAGTTGTGGTTTCACCGTTTCCTTGGATGTTTAGGCTACCCTGGAACGGCAAGACTTCGACAACATCACCGCTCAACTTCGGCAAGGACGGTAACATCGACGACACTTCGCTCATCCTACCTCGCAATTGCATTGTCACCCTATGAACCATCTTTGCGTAGCTTTCCAATTGAGACTAGCCATTTGAGTATTGCCGGGCCACAACACTTGTGCACATTAGTGATAGTCATAGATATTGCATACTACATTCATTTTGGTATCATCATATCTCCGTGTGCCACAAGAGTGCTCGGCATACACAATAGCTACCTTGATCCGAGAAGCATGCATATGTGTCCAAAGAAAGAGCTCACAAGCTTTTAAGCAAAAGGGCCAACCAAAGCAAAAGACAATAGCATCATACGCCTTGCATCAAAGGAGATCATACATCATAGCAACATCATCTTGTGCTCAAACATCGGCACATCATACACTCATAGCATACTTGTGATAGATAGTCGTTACATTTTGCCTCTTATAGGTCGTGCACAAGTGCGTATCCGCCTATTAAGCAATCGGTTAGCGTCTCTCTAGTGTTGTGCAACACGAGCATTTTCCGTGGTTTCCACATTTTCGCTCATCCTTGGTTGCACAACCACATTTATCTATCCGTGCGTGTGTTCCGTGTGCTACTTTGCTAGTGATCTACTTGTTGCATGAGCAAATTGTGAACCATTTTCAACATCATTGAGTCACTTTGACGATTGCATTGAATTTGTGCCACATCCTAACCAAGCTCCTCTCAAAGCTTTACTTGTGTAGGTGTGAGAATCGACACGAAGTGATACCAATAGTGCTATTTCCGGGTTACATTATTGAGTGATCATTGATCCATTTTCAACCTTGGTTAAGGTACATTGATATTGTCTTCTCCTTTCTCCCACTCACATACTTGCTTGTGATGATGGATAGGCCAAGTACATCTTCCAACCCGATCTTCGACGATCCTCAAGAAGCGAACAACTACGTCACCAAACTACATCTTTTCGGTGTCCAACGAGCTCTACATCAAGAGAGTGAAGCTATGCGTGAGTACATTGGTCAAGTCGCCGAGGACGCGCGCCAATTTGAAGCAAGGACAAAAGAACAATTCGACATCATCAACACCAACATGACTACTCAATACAATGAGCTCCGGACATTGATAATCAACCGACGTTCTTCCTCAACATCTTCTCAAAGACGAAGCCGCTCAAGTCGACACTCCGACTCCACGCAAGACTCAAGTACACCTACGTCAAACACTCTTTGTCAAGCCGCACGTCAAGCTCGACATGACCACCGGCAACCTCTACATGACAAGAGTTCACAAGAGTTATTCGACGAGCAAGAAAGCCGACGTCGTCACAACCAAGCTACACTTGAGCAAGCACAAGAATGGCAACGACTACGCCAACAACAACAAGAGCGAGCACGTCAATATCAAGAAGAACAAGATGCCGAGGCTAACCGCCAAGCATAACAACATCGAGAAGCTCAAGCTATGGAGGCGCAACATGCTTTACAAGATGCACATCGCAATGTGGTAGCCCGCACTCGACACACTCGTCAAGAAGAGGATTTCCTTCGCGATGAGATGCAAGAGAGGCGACATCAAGCAAGAATGCAAGAAGAAGCTCCTCCTCAAGCGCGCCAAGAGCAACAACCCCAACAAGAACATCTACATCCTCAAGAGCAACAAGATATGGCAAACCGCCAAAATCGAGACCGCCCTCCCAATAGGCAAGGAAACAACGATGAGCATCGCTATGGCAAGCTCAAGTTCACCATGCCTAAGTTCTTCGGAAGCATTGATCCCGAAGACTATCTCTCATGGGCATTGAAAGTTGACAAGATCTTTCGCCTTCACAACTTCGATGAAGAGAAGAAGATCGCAATGGCATCCCTTGAGTTCCAAGACTATGTTCTCATTTGGTGGGAGCAAATTATAGAGAGAAGAGAAGAAAAAGGCGAACCTCCTATCACCACTTGGGCTCAAATGAAGGAAGTCATGAGAGCAAGATTTGTGCCTACACACTACAACCGCGACTTGTTCAAGAAGCTACAACTCCTCCAGCAAGGTACCAAGTCCGTTGAAGAGTACTACAAGGAGATGGAGATTGCTATGATACGAGCAAACATCACGGAAGATGACGAGCAAACAATGGCGAGATTCTTGAATGGACTCAACTATCCTATCAAGAAGATTGCGGACTTCCAACCATACAACAATCTCCTCGAGCTAGTGCATCAAGCAACCAAAGCGGAGCGACAAGTTCAAGAGGATTACAAGTACTCCAAGTTCAACTCCAAGAACTTCGGCTCCTACAACCAAGCTTCAACGACTTCGGCTACTACGCCTACCTCTACCAAGCCTTCTACAAACTTAGGCGACAAGTCAGGCTACAAGAATGCGACTACATCGAGTCGTCCACCTTCTACCAACAACTTCAAGCCAAGAGCTTCCTCAACTACAACTCCAACCGAAGACAATAACAAGACGAGCTCCATCAAATGCTTCAAGTGCCAAGGACAAGGCCACAATTCATTTGAGTGCAAGACCGTTCGCACCATGATCATCAACGACGATGGATCTTATGACTCCATGAGCGATGATGAGATGGAAGCACTTGAGCATGTCGCTATGCATCGCCAAGTGAATGAAGAAGAAGACCATCAAGTGTTTTGCGACAATGACTCAAGCCCCAACCTTGTTGTCTCCAAAGTCTTGACACTCCAACATCAACAAGATGACGACCAACGATGTCACATTTTCCATACAAAAGCCGGCATCAATGGACGCTCCGTCAAGGTTATCATCGATGGAGGAAGTTGCCACAACTTGGCAAGCGAAGAGCTATGCGACAAGCTTCATTTGGTCAAGACGAAGCATCCTCACCCCTACAAGGTCCAGTGGCTCAACGACGCCGGAATTCTTCGAGTCGAGCACACCGTGCAAGTCTCTTTCAAGATTGGCGCCTACGAGGACACTCTCGAATGTGATGTGATACCCATGTCCGTGTGCCACCTTATTCTTGGACATCCATGGCAATATGATCGTGGAGTCACACACAATGGACGGACAAATCACTATCATTTCAAGATGAAGGGCAAGGAATTCGTGCTCCGACCAATGTCTCCAAGTCAAGTAGCCGCCGACAAGCTTTTACCCACCAACCATCATGGAGAGAATGGTGAGAGAGTGAGCCACCAAAAGGAGAGTGAGAGCCACAAGCCAAATAAGAGCGACTCCACGATGAGCGTCAAGAAGCAACTAGTCCTATTTGCCACCAAACGTGAGATGAGAGAAGTGTGTGAGAACCAATCGAGCATCTTCCACCTTGTGCTCTTATGCAAAGGGGAAGCCAAACCTACTAACACTTCACCACCTCCACCTTTTGTGTTGTCTCAATTGTTGCAGGAATTCTCGGACGTCTTTCCCGATGAGCTACCTCCGGGTCTACCTCCACTTCGAGGAATCGAACACCGCATCGACCTCACACCCGGTGCACCACTTCCAAACAAGGCTCCGTACCACGTCAACCTCGAGGAAACAAAGGAGATACAACGGCAAGTGCAAAAACTCATCCACAAAGGTCATGTACGTGAAAGCCTAAGCCCTTGTGCCGTTCCGGTTATTCTCGTGCCTAAGAAAGATGGAAGTTTTTGCATGTGTTCCGATTGTCGTCCGATAAATGCTATCACCGTTAGATACCGTCACCCTATTCCACGCTTAGACGACATGCTTGATGAATTATGTGGTGCCACAATTTTTTCCAAAATTGATCTTAAAAGTGGCTACTACCAAATTCGCATTCAAGAGGGTGATGAGTGGAAAATAGCTTTCAAAACCAAGTTTGGGTTATACGAGTGGCTTGTTATGCCAATGGGATTATCGGAAGCACCCGGCACATTCGTGCGTCTTATGCATTTTGTTCTCCGACCCTATATAGGCGTCTTTGTAGTGGTTTACTTTGACGACATTCTCGTCTTTAGCAAGTCGCTTGAAGAACATGTTGACCATGTCCAACTAGTTTTGCAAGCACTTCGCAACCAACAATTATATGCTAATATGGAAAAATGCACTTTTGGGGTTGACAAGGTTGTCTTTCTAGGATTTGTCGTTTCTTCTCAAGGTGTTCACGTTGATGAAACTAAAATTGAAGCAATTAAAACTTGGCCTCAACCAAAGAATCTCATGCAAGTGCGTAGTTTCCTTGGTCTAGCCGGTTTCTATCGACGTTTTGTGAAGGACTTTAGCACCATTGCTATGCCTCTACACGCTTTGAGCAACAAGAACGCACCCTTCATTTGGGGTCCTTCGCAAGACACCGCGTTCAATGAGCTTAAAAGCTTGCTCACGCACGCACCACTTCTAGCCCTACCAAACTTTGACAAACCGTTTGAGATTCATTGTGATGCTAGTGGTACCGGCATAGGTGGCGTGCTAATGCAAGAAAAGCGTCCAATTGCGTACTTTAGCGAAAAGCTATCGGGAGCGCAACTTAACTATCCCATCTATGATAAAGAGCTTTATGCCTTGGTGAGAGTTCTACGTGTTTGGGAACACTATCTTAGACCTCATGAATTCATTCTTCATACGGACCATGAGACACTCAAGTATCTCAAAGGTCAAACTAAGTTGAACAAGCGTCATGCTAAATGGAGTGAGTTCATTGAGTCTTTTCCCTATGTCACCAAATACATCAAGGGCAAAGAAAATGTTGTGGCGGACGCGCTTTCCTGCAAATGCATGCTTGTAACACAACTTGAGTTGAATGTGATTGGCTTTGAGCATATCAAAGATTTATATGAGCATGATCCTTTCTTTGCAAATGCTTATGCTAAATGTTTGACTCACACTTCTTGGGAACATTACTACATCAAGGATGGATATCTTATGAGAGCTAACAAACTTTGCATTCCCGAGTCTTCGCTTCGTTTGCTTCTTTTGCAGGAATCTCATGGAGGAGGACTCATGGGACACTTTGGACGCGACAAGACGTTTGCTACCCTCTCTAAGAACTATTTTTGGCCCAAGATTCTTCGTGACGTCTCACGCCTCACCAACCGATGTTCTACATGCCGCAAAGCTAAGTCCAAAGCTCAACCTCATGGTCTTTTGTGACGCCCGAGACCGACGTCCCAGAAGATCCCAGAAGATTCCAGAAGATTCCAGATGTTCCGGGTTGCCCGTGTGTTTCTTTTGAGCTTGTGTTATTTATTTTTGCATTGCATCATGTCATCATGCCATCATGTCATATTTTATTTTGCATCTCAACCTAAATAAATCGTGTGGACCTTCGGTCCATTTAAATCGAAGGAAGGTGACTTCTCTTTATAACATATCCTCCAAATATTATGGAGCTATTATAAATAAATATTCCATTGTTTGGAATTACCCGCAACACACTTGCATTTTTCCCCATGTCTTTTTCACTTCAAGTTCACCGTCAAAACCTTGTCTTAATTCTTTCCGTTGTTTCGAGGTTCCTCCAAAAATTTGAACATTTTTGGACACTTCAATATTCACGTCTTAGTTCAAAACTATTTGAATTAAATTCAAATATGTTTGAATTATTTTCCGATCACGCCTTTTCTATTTTTCTCGGACCGTGCTCTTTTTATGAGGCCCGAGAAATATCACCTCTTGTTCAACCTTTGTCATAACCCTTCCTTCTCTTTTATCTTCTCTCTATTTCTTTTCCCTTTTTCTTCTTTCCTTCTGTTTTTATTTACTCTTCTTGGTTAAGCAGAGCCCAGCAGGCCTGAGGCCCAGCTGGCTGCCTAGCCAGGCCGGCCCACCATTCCCCTAACCCCCTAGCCCGACTAGCTCCTCTAACCCTAGCCGCACCAGTCCCCATCGATCCTCCCTGTTTCCCTTCCCCCGCCGCCAGCTCTCCTCTGCCCGATCCCATCGCTCGCTTCATCCTCCTCCCTTTGAGCGCACGAGCCTGCGGTCTCCCTCGCTCATCTCGCAGAGCCCGATTCCCTCGCCGCACTCCCCCTCGCCCGCATCTCCCTCTCGCTCGTCCCTCCCTCTCTCGCGCCTCACCTCTCTCTCCGCCGCGCCTCGCACTCTCCTTCGCGACCCCAACTCCCAGTGCCCTTCCTTCCCTCCGTTCCTCGGGCCCTCCTCCTAATCGCGCCAGGAGCCAGTTCTCTGTCGCGCCTTCCTCCTCCGAAGCAGATCGTGACCTCGTCCTCCCGTCGCGCGAGCGGCCACCCGAGCCCGATGCATCCGGCCCTCCAGCGCCCGCAGAGTCCTCGTGGCCTCCCTTCCTTCGCCTGGCCCGAGCCGGGGCCCTCCTGCGTCGCCGCCCTGGTTTCGCCAAGGCCAGAGCCCCCTGGAGCCCCGTCGCCAGGGCCGAGCCCCTACAGCCCCCGCGACCAGCAGCACCGCGAGGCCTTCTCTGTCGCGCCCCGTCCTCCAGCAAGGGCTCGTCTCCTGCGGATCCAGCGCCCGCGGCCTCTTCCCCGTGCTGCCCTTTTTGTTCTGCTCCGGTGTGTTTTGTTTTTGTTTTGTGTTGCCTGTGCTGTAATTTTGACAGATGACCCGAACGAGTACACGGCGACCCGACCAAGTACCTCTTCGAGACAAGTACCTCTACGTATGCACCCGAACATCTACGGAAATGAGTACCCCTACGCTCGACGACCCTCATGTACCACGACGTCGACGTCCGTCAAGTTCGACTACACAGCGATATGTCAAGTACCCCTACACGGCGAAACGACGAGTACCACTACCCACGCCGGAGCCATCGGAACCCTCAAGTACCTCGACGGCATGTACAACTACGACTCGAGACGAGACCGGCAAGACCGAACGGAACGAGTACAGCTACCGTCGCCCGAGTACAACTACCGCCTCGTGAACGGCTACTTCCTCTTCGAAAACGTGAACAACTACTTCCTCTACGACCCGCAAGAACGACTCCTTCCTCTACGATCTCGAACCGTCCCGAAACGAGTGTTTCGAAGGTATAACCCCGAGACGTGACCCGTGGAATGCTTGTTGTGGTTGTATGAAATGTTTCCCGTGTGTGCATCGTGCCGTTTCATCTTTTGTCATGTTCCTCGGTTGCCTCGTCATCGACTCGTGGGAACCCGGTGACGGGATCACCCCACCTTTCATCTCGTTTGACTCGCTCACGCCATATTTCCTTTTGCACCGGACTCTCAACGAGTTACCGGCACCGAGATGTTGCGTTGCATCATTTTCGGATCGTTGCCGTGGCACCCTTTCATTCCACCACGGTGACGATGCTTCATATCATCTTCTTGTCAACTTTTAATAAAACTTGCATAAAACTTGATCATGTCATCCGCATCATCATAATAACATGAGAATGTTTAATTGTTGTTTGCTTTTATAATTACTAAACATGCTCATGGGGATTTTCCGGATATGTTGTTGTTATTTTTCCGGCCCCATTTAAAATGTCTTAATAGTGTAGTTTCTTTATGCTTCACCTCTTGCCATGTTAACCAACATTTAATCTTGTCTTGTTAATAATCGAGAGTCAACTAAATAATTAAATGTGGTGTTTCGTCAATATGCAACTCGTTGCATATTGAGCTCCACTTAACTTGTAGTTTTTGTTTGTGCACTTTGCCATGCCTTGCATATTTAAACCGGACATGCATCATACTTGGATGTGCATCGTATGCCATGTTTATGATTGTGTGTTTACCGTGTTGTTTCTTTCTTTCCGGTTGCTTCTCTTGTTAGCTTCGGTTTCGTTCCGGAGTTGTGAGGATTCTCTCGTCTCTGTTGCTCCGTCTACTTCTTGGATCCGTTCTTCTCCCTTGTGGAATTCCAGGCAAGATGACCGAACCCGGATACCATTACTATCTTTGCCTATTGCTAGTAGTTCCGCTCTATAGTTTTGCCTCGATGCCCATGTTTTTCTATCAGCCTCCTATTGTAACCATGAACCTGTTTAACCACCCTACCTATGCAAACCGTTGCTTGGCTAAGTACGCTTCGCTCAGCCCTTCTTATAGCATTGTTAGTTGCAGGTGAAGATTGAAGATGCTTGCTTCATGTTGAAGTTTGGTTGGGTTATATCACACTATATATAGGCTTAAAAATGAAATCATCTATATATTGGCAAGGGTGGAAGGCTAAGCCTTTTGCTTGGTGATTTGTTCCACTCATGCCGTTAGGAACAGTATAAACCGGTGTTATGTTCCTTGATTATGCGTTCCTAACACGGTTGGGGTGTATGGGACCCCCTTGATAAACCGCTAAGTGCTAAGTCTTTTCCAGCAAGTCCCAACATTGGTACTATTTGCCTAATAACTAATAAAAAACTTGCATGTGGACTAGCTATCCCTTTTATTTTAATTCAACCCCCCGGGCCAGTGCTCCACATGAGTGTTGGTCCGAAATGAGCGGACTGCGGGGCCACCTCAAGGAAACTTCAGGTCTGGTAAAAACTCGTAGGATGTCTCATCCGGTCATGCCCTGAGACTAGATACGCGCGGCTACTATCAGGGTGTCGGCACGCCGGGAGGATTTGCTGGATTAGCCTTACCTTAGTTCGGTTTAACTTGAGCACGGGATTCCGAGAATACTCGGGTCTTCCCACCTATGGAGTTGCGACTCCGCGGATCGTGGGCTTGTAATGGGTCAAGTTGGAACACCCCTGCAGGGTTTGAACTTTCGAAAGCCGTGCCCGCGGTTATGTGGCAGATGGGAGCTTGTTAATATCCGGTTGTAGATAACTTGACACAATGTTTCTAATACACTACCAGCGTGTGTACCGTGACTGTCAATTTCCGAATAGGGATTCGGGAGTTGAAAATGGTGGGGTTATGATTGACCGGCTTTAGTTAGGATCACTTCGTGATCATCTCTCGACCGAGGCACATTCTCTTCTCGCTCTCTATTACGTAAGTTGGTGCTAGTTGCTGCTGCAGACTCTTGTTGTTCCTTCACCTCTTATTCTTTCTTCAGCCTTGTTCCACACCCAAGGCTTAAATAGTCGTGTTACCCGGGAACGGGATTGCTGAGTCCTCTGTGGCTCACAGTTACTTCACCACACCAGATGCAGGTTCAGCCGAGTTTGATGCAGGAGTTGGATCAGTTCTTCACCAGGAGCTCGATGAAGAGTTTGACCGTATGCTTGTGGCGTTTCGATGTTCAGTAGTGGTTTCTACTAGGATTCGATCCTGACCTGTGGCTTTATGTTGTTTTGGTATCTTTCTTTGGATCTTCACCCGTAGTCGGGTTGTGATGTTTTGAATGATGATTGTTTATGTAATGTATTGTGTGAAGTGGCGAGTGTAAGCCAACTATCTCCTTTTGCAATTTAATCCCTCTTTTACATGAGTCGTGCAAAGATACCAAACTTGAGATCATTCTAGGATGGGCTTATACCTTTAAGTCGTGCCTCGACACGTAGGAGGTATAGTCCCATCCTGGGCATTACAAGTTGGTATTCAGAGCCTTCTCCGACCTAGAAGCCCCCACTGATTGATCGAATCGTTGACGGTTGAGTCTAGACACACACTGAAAATGTTTTGAGTCCTATATATATCGGAGAGTAGGATTTCTTTTGCTCCTCATCTCTTTTCATTCTGGTGAGGACTCCTGACGATTACTTTTATCTCTTCTATTCTAAAAATTGCACAAAATTTTTTTAGGATCCCGCGAGTATTCTGGGATTGTTTCGATGTTCTTGTGACAAGGATATTGTTCTCGATGCCTCTTGTTACCGAGGAGTTGAGCTTCGGGGTATTGTTGTCACAAGCATATCGCGGCAGTACTAAATACTTAAGACGGCCGACATCGAAAATCTCTCCTATACGGCCAGTGGCAAGATAACCCCGACATCACCCAGTACTGGGGAGGTAGTTCGAGAGTATTGCCATAGCTTGTTATAGTGGATGCTTTTAGAAGGTCCGAGGTAGACAGTTTCCGAGAAAGACTGGTTATGTGTTGAAGGATGGATACACCTGGATGTAGGTTTAGAGTTGATTGCGCGGTGCTTCCCGTGTATCCCCAACACCTGATTGCATAACTGGAAACTTTCGGAAATTAATAGGTGGGTTCATCTAGTAGTTCTAGGCATTCTTCCAACGAATGCTCGATATGAAGTTCAGGGTTCTACATTGAGTGAAGTGGTTTTATGGACTTGTTCTGATCGGGAGTTGCATCTTAAAGGGTCCTTGGCTATGCTGATCCGGGGATTGCAAAACCCTTTTGTAACACGTTCCATGAGCTTTCAGCACGAATATGTCGAACGAAGCTTCTATCTTGTGTTTGTTCTATCTGTTCCTTGTTCCTTTTTATTTACCTTTTGTTCTCCAAATGGCTTCTCGTCAAGCTGATATACCTACGGAATTCATTCGTTCAATTCTCTGTTCGGATGATATTGTGAAGATCATCCTTGTTTTTGTTCTGATTCCGGTATTCGAGTTGCTTCGATGTCAAATGTTGATTCCATACCTTTCCTAATCGGTGTTCTCATATTTCTATGGGAGTGCTAGTCCTTCTTGATCATCAAGATCTTCTTGTTAATTCTTTTCAACCGGCGTGCCTTCTCTTCAAGTTATTGAAGGAAATATGCCCTAGAGGCAATAATAAAGATGTTATTTGTATTTCCTTATATCATGATAAAAGTCTTTTATTCATGCTAGAATTGTATTAACCGGAAACTTAGTACATGTGTGGATACATAGACAAAACAGTATGTCCCTAGTATGCCTCTACTAGACTAGCTCATTGATCAGAGATGGTTATGTTTCCTAGCCATAGACATGAGTTGTCATTTGATCAACGGGATCACATCATTAGGAGAATGATGTGATGGACAAGACCCATCCGTTAGCATAGCACTATGATCGTTTAGTTTAACTGCTATTGCTTTCTTCATGACTTATACATGTTCCTATGACTATGAGATTATGCAACTCCCGAATACCGTAGGAACACCTTGTGTGCTATCAAACGTCACAACGTAACTGGGTGATCATAAAGATGCTCTACAGGTGTCTCCGAAAGTATTCATGGTGTTGGCATAGATCAAGATTGGGATTTGTCACTCCGAGTGTCAGAGAGGTATCTCTGGGCCCTCTTGGTAACACACATCACAATAAGCCTTGCAAGCAAAAGGACTAATGAGTTAGTCACGAGATGATGTGTTACGGAACGAGTAAAGAGACTTGTCGGCAACGAGATTGAACTAGATATAAAGATACCGACGATCGAATCTCGGGCAAGTAACATACCATTTGACAAAAGGAACAACGTATGTTGTTATGCGGTTCTTACCGATAAAAGATCTTCGTAGAATATGTAGGAGCCAATATGAACATCCAGGTTCCGCTATTGGTTATTGACCAGAGATGAGTCTCGGTCATGTCTACATAGTTCTCGAACCCGTAGGGTCCGCACGCTTAACGTTTGATGACGATCGGTATTATGAGTTTTTGAGTATTGATGTACCGAAGGTAGTTCGGAGTCCCGGATGAGATCACGGACATGACGAGGAGTCTCGGAATGTCCGAGACATAAAGATTGATATATTGGACGGCTATATTCGGACACCGGAAGTATACCGGAAAAGTTTCGGATTTATCGGGAATGCCGGAGGGGGTTACCGGAACCCCCTACGAGAGGGAATGGTCCATAGTGGGCCTAAAGGGTGAGAGAGAGGCAGCCCATAGGGCTGGCCGGCGCCCCACCTAGGAATCCTAGTTGGACTAGGATTGGGGGGGGCGCCACCTCTCCTAATCCTTTCCCCCTTCTTCCTTCCGGTGAATCCTACTAGGAATAGGATTGCAATCATATTCCTAGTGGGAGTCCCCTCCCTAGCCGCACCATAGGAGGTGGCCGGCCCCTCCTCCCTTGCTCCTTTATATACGGGGGCAAGGGGGCACCCAAAGACACACAAGTTGAATTGTTTTAGCCGTGTGCGGTGCCCCCCTCCACAGAATCACACCTCGGTCGTACCGTCGCGGAGCTTAGGCGAAGCCCTGCGCCGGTGAACACATCATATCCGTCACCACGCCGTCGTGCTGACGAAACTCTCCCGTGAAGCTCTACTAGATCAAGAGCTCGTGGGACGTCATCAAGCTGAACGTGTTCTGAACGCGGAGGTGCCGTACGTTCGGTGCTTGATCGGTTGGATCGCGAAGAAGTTCGACAACATCAACCGCGTCACTTGACGCTTCCGCTCCCGGTCTACGAGGGTACGTAGACACACTCTCCCCTCTCGTTGCTATGCATCTGGTAGATAGATCTTGCGTGATCGTAGGAAAATTTTAAAATACTACGTTCCCCAACAGTTATTCCATACAGACGCCGTTGAGAAATCTGACGATTTGTCTGTTTCATTCATCCCAAGTCGTCTTTGTTTTGGCCACCCTCCCACCCCTTTTCTTATGGAGCCAGAAATTCTCAAATGAAGTATCCATTTTATTCATGTGATGTTTCTTCATTCTTTTCCTTCAATGTTCTTATCCGGTGATTTATCGTGAAGATGCTCAAGAGCTTCAAGTTCATCATTCTTTTGTTCTCATAATTCTGCCGGTGGATGTAATTCAAGATTTCGATGTTGATCTTATCCTTTTTCTTCTTTTCATCAATGCTTTCTTATTCCGGTGCACCAATTAATCATTCTCCTCTTGCTATTCATTCCGGAGTATCTCAGAAGATTCATAATTCCATTCTTAATCCGTTCAAATTATTTCTTGAGCATTGTTATCTCATTCAAGCCATTTAATTCAACTGGTGCAATATCTCTCAAGCAATCTTTTCAACGGTGGTTTCTTTTGAGTGGGCCCTAACCCACAGGTCTTTTCCCAGGATCTTACCTGACTCTTCTAATTATTCCGGAGATATACTTAAATTCTTTTCAAAGTGTGACGTAAGAATGATCTCCATCAGTCACATGCCTTCTCCAAGATCGCTTTCAAATTCTTTTCTTCGTTGGTTCAACCTTTTAATTCTTCATTCCGAAGTGATCAACAATTCTTCATGGCATTCTCGTCTTCACTCTCAACATTTGGAGACCGGAGAAGTGTTTCTCTTAATCTTGGCCGTTCTCTTGAAGATTCGTGGTTCTAGCTTCATGACATCCTCATAATTGTTTTCGATTGTGGGAGTTGTTTTCATGCCCCTTCAGAGCAATTCTTGAATTCTTTTCTTTGTGATCCTCCGAAGGCCATCATTTCAGAAGATTTCTTCGTTCTCAGTTTTCAACTTCGTCCTCCAAATATTCTTCATTGATGTCTCTTCGTTCGTCTCCATATTTTTTACGGTGGTTCGTTCAAGTTTACCCTTCCGTTGTTATCGTTTTTAATTCATTTGTTCTTTTCATAATCCTACCGGTGGTTCGTCGAAGATTTACCCAAGCTTGTGCTAGATCTCTCTTTAATTCTTTGCAACGAGAATAAGTAGTATGCCAAATCATTTGGTTGTCATCAATTTAAATTGGTGAAGGATATGCATAACATAAATCTTATTCTAGTTCTTCCAATTCTCCGGAGCTTGTTCATCATATCATATTCTCGCTTCTAAGTTTTTCATCTTCTTTTCCGGAGCTCCATGTTATTTCAATTATCATTTCAAAGCTCCATCTAATTCATCGCAGGCCTTGAGTCTTATTCTTTTCATATTTCACTTCTCATGCTTTCATTACCGGAGTTCTCATGGTGGTTCATCATGTTTTAATTCATCCTCGAAGTCTTCATCAAGATTCTTGTTTGAGCTCAAGCATTCTTCATCATGCTTTCCAATTGCAATTCTTTCTACCTTATCTTTTCAGATGGTGTTATGTTATTCTTGACAATTCCTTCATGTTTTATGATTCACGAGTTGTCAAGAATGAAATATTTAAACCATCATTTTCTTTGTTCAGGAGATCTTTTCAACCCTTCAATTTATTCATTGGAGTTATCTTGGGTTGTATTTCACCTAAAGCTTTCCCTAAGGATTGTTGCTATTATGGTGCTTATAAATGACCCAAGTTCTTCATTTATCATTCCGGGAAGATAAGTTTATCGTCTCCTTGTTGATCTCAATCCATTTAAATATTTTCGTCAGTGGCTGGTTATCACCTCATAATTTTGCGATGTTTTCCATAAGCCCACAACGAGCTTATTCGTTTCGTTGTTGATTTTTCCAACAACTCCGTTCAACCCTTCTTTGTAAGGATGCTCTTTCAAATTCAATTTTGAGAGAAGTTGTCTTTTTCTTCTCCATTCTTTTCTTTCATTGATTTATATGCTATTCTTTCATTCCGGAGGCATTGTGATGTTGCTCTCTTCAAACCATCATCTTGTTTTCTTTTCAAGATCATGTTCTTTCCTTTGCTTATCATTTAACCGGAGTGTTGTATTCTTCATTCTAGTTCCCTCATCTTATCAAGTTTGCCTCTCTTTTTAACCGGAGTGCTGTCGGAATCCTTCTTACCCCTTGTGCCATTCTTTTAATTGTTTCGGAGGCAATGTGTTGTTGTTTTCATCAAGTATCATCCATCTTTTCAAGTTCTTGTTCATTCCTTCCATTTCAGACGGAGTGTTGTCCAAATTCTGTCATTCTTATTCCTTGGCTATACCATTGCGGTTTCTAATTCTTTTGGTCATCCGTGAGCTCTTGTTTCATGTCTTTCAACTATCAAGGTTCTCATAATGCTCCTTGTCCCTCTTTTCTAATGGAGTATTTTCATATTCGTTCATCTCCGTTGTATTCTTTCTTTCAAGATTGTTCAAGGTTCTTTGGTTTCACTCGTCTGTCAAAGAAGCAACTTTGTTTTACCTCCTCCTTTTCGTTTTTTTTACCCGGTGCTATCTCTAGGATCTCGGGTCGAGATCCTCTGTTAGTGTGGGAGAGTTGTGACGCCCGAGACCGACGTCCCAGAAGATCCCAGAAGATTCCAGAAGATTCCAGATGTTCCGGGTTGCCCGTGTGTTTCTTTTGAGCTTGTGTTATTTATTTTTGCATTGCATCATGTCATCATGCCATCATGTCATATTTTATTTTGCATCTCAACCTAAATAAATCGTGTGGACCTTCGGTCCATTTAAATCGAGGGAAGGTGACTTCTCTTTATAACATATCCTCCAAATATTATGGAGCTATTATAAATAAATATTCCATTGTTTGGAATTACCCGCAACACACTTGCATTTTTCCCCATGTCTTTTTCACTTCAAGTTCACCGTCAAAACCTTGTCTTAATTCTTTCCGCTGTTTCGAGGTTCCACCAAAAATTTGAACATTTTTGGACACTTCAATATTCACGTCTTAGTTCAAAACTATTTGAATTAAATTCAAATATGTTTGAATTATTTTCCGATCGCGCCTTTTCTATTTTTCTCGGACCGTGCTCTTTTTATGAGGCCCGAGAAAAATCACCTCTTGTTCAACCTTTGTCATAACCCTTCCTTCTCTTTTATCTTCTCTCTATTTCTTTTCCCTTTTTCTTCTTTCCTTCTGTTTTTATTTATTCTTCTTGGTTAAGCAGAGCCCAGCAGGCCTGAGGCCCAGCTGGCTGCCTAGCCAGGCCGGCCCACCATTCCCCTAACCCCCTAGCCCGACTAGCTCCTCTAACCCTAGCCGCACCAGTCCCCATCGATCCTCCCTGTTTCCCTTCCCCCGCCGCCAGCTCTCCTCTACCCGATCCCATCGCTCGCTTCATCCTCCTCCCTTCGAGCGCACGAGCCTGCGGTCTCCCTCGCTCATCTCGCAGAGCCCGATTCCCTCGCCGCACTCCCCCTCGCCCGCATCTCCCTCTCGCTCGTCCCTCCCTCTCTCGTGCCTCACCTCTCTCTCCGCCGCGCCTCGCACTCTCCTTCGCGACCCCAACTCCCAGCGCCCTTCCTTCCCTCCGTTCCTCGGGCCCTCCTCCTAATCGCGCCAGGAGCCAGTTCTCTGTCGCGCCTCCCTCCTCCGAAGCAGATCGTGGCCTCGTCCTCCCGTCGCGCGAGCGGCCACCCGAGCCCGATGCATCCGGCCCTCCAGCGCCCGCAGAGTCCTCGTGGCCTCCCTTCCTTCGCCTGGCCCGAGCCGGGGCCCTCCTACGTCGCCGCCCTGGTTTCGCCAAGGCCAGAGCCCCCTGGAGCCCCGTCGCCAGGGCCGAGCCCCTGCAGCCCCCGCGACCAGCAGCACCGCGAGGCCTTCTCTGTCGCGCCCCGTCCTCCAGCAAGGGCTCGTCTCCTGCGGATCCAGCGCCCGCGGCCTCTTCCCCGTGCTGCCCTTTTTGTTCTGCTCCGGTGTGTTTTGTTTTTGTTTTGTGTTGCCTGTGCTGTAATTTTGACAGATGACCCGAACGAGTACACGGCGACCCAACCAAGTACCTCTTCGAGACAAGTACCTCTACGTATGCACCCGAACATCTACGGAAATGAGTACCCCTACGCTCGACGACCCTCATGTACCACGACGTCGACGTCCGTCAAGTTCGACTACACGGCGATATGTCAAGTACCCCTACACGGCGAAACGACGAGTACCACTACCCACGCCGGAGCCATCGGAACCCTCAAGTACCTCGACGGCATGTACAACTACGACTCGAGACGAGACCGGCAAGACCGAACGGAACGAGTACAGCTACCGTCGCCCGAGTACAACTACCGCCTCGTGAATGGCTACTTCCTCTTCGGAAACGTGAACAACTACTTCCTCTACGACCCGCAAGAACGACTCCTTCCTCTACGATCTCGAACCGTCCCGAAACGAGTGTTTCGAAGGTATAACCCCGAGACGTGACCCGTGGAATGCTTGTTGTGGTTGTATGAAATGTTTCCCGTGTGTGCATTGTGCCGTTTCATCTTTTGTCATGTTCCTCGGTTGCCTCGTCATCGACTCGTGGGAACCCGGTGACGGGATCACCCCACCTTTCATCTCGTTTGACTCGCTCACGCCATCTTTCCTTTTGCACCGGACTCTCAACGAGTTACCGGCACTGAGATGTTGCGTTGCATCATTTTCGGATCGTTGCCGTGGCACCCTTTCATTCCACCACGGTGACGATGCTTCATATCATCTTCTTGTCAACTTTTAATAAAACTTGCATAAAACTTGATCATGTCATCCGCATCATGATAATAACATGAGAATGTTTAATTGTTGTTTGCTTTTATAATTACTAAACATGCTCATGGGGATTTTCCGGATATGTTGTTGTTATTTTTCCGGCCCCATTTAAAATGTCTTAATAGTGTAGTTTCTTTATGCTTCACCTCTTGCCATGTTAACCAACATTTAATCTTGTCTTATTAATAATCGAGAGTCAACTAAATAATTAAATGTGGTGTTTCGTCAATATGCAACTCGTTGCATATTGAGCTCCACTTAACTTGTAGTGTTTGTTTGTGCACTTTGCCATGCCTTGCATATTTAAACCGGACATGCATCATACTTGGATGTGCATCGTATGCCATGTTTATGATTGTGTGTTTACCGTGTTGTTTCTTTCTTTCCGGTTGCTTCTCTTGTTAGCTTCGGTTTCGTTCCGGAGTTGTGAGGATTCTCTCGTCTCTGTTGCTCCGTCTACTTCTTGGATCCGTTCTTCTCCCTTGTGGAATTCCAGGCAAGATGACCGAACCCGGATACCATTACTATCTTTGCCTATTGCTAGTAGTTCCGCTCTATAGTTTTGCCTCGATGCCCATGTTTTTCTGTCAGCCTCCTATTGTAACCATGAACCTGTTTAACCACCCTACCTATGCAAACCGTTGCTTGGCTAAGTAAGCTTCGCTCAGCCCTTCTTATAGCATTGTTAGTTGCAGGTGAAGATTGAAGATGCTTGCTTCATGTTGAAGTTTGGTTGGGTTATATCACACTATATATAGGCTTAAAAATGAAATCATCTATATATTGGCAAGGGTGGAAGGCTAAGCCTTTTGCTTGGTGATTTGTTCCACTCATGCCGTTAGGAACCGTATAAACCGGTGTTATGTTCCTTGATTATGCGTTCCTAACACGGTTGGGGTGTATGGGACCCCCTTGATAAACCGCTAAGTGCTACGTCTTTTCCAGCAAGTCCCAAAATTGGTACTATTTGCCTAATAACTAATAAAAAACTTGCATGTGGACTAGCTATCCCTTTTATTTTAATTCAACCCCCCCCCCCCGGGCCAGTGCTCCACATGAGTGTTGGTCCGAAATGAGCGGACTGCGGGGCCACCTCAAGGAAACTTGTGGTCTGGTAAAAACCCGTAGGATGTCTCATCCGGTCGTGTCCTGAGACTAGATACGCGCGGCTACTATCAGGGTGTCGGCACGCCGGGAGGATTTGCTGGATTAGCCTTACCTTAGTTCGGTTTAACTTGAGCACGGGATTCCGAGAATACTCGGGTCTTCCCACCTATGGAGTTGCGACTCCGCGGATCGTGGGCTTGTAATGGGTCAAGTTGGAACACCCGTGCAGGGTTTGAACTTTCGAAAGCCGTGCCCGCGGTTATGTGGCAGATGGGAGCTTGTTAATATCCGGTTGTAGATAACTTGACACAATGTTTCTAATACACTACCAGCGTGTGTACCGTGACTGTCAATTTCCGAATAGGGATTCGTGAGTTGAACACGGTGGGGTTATGATTGACCGGCTTTAGTTAGGATCACTTCGTGATCATCTCTCGACCGAGGCACATTCTCTTCTCGCTCTCTATTACGTAAGTTAGTGCTAGTTGCTGCTGCAGACTCTTGTTGTTCCTTCACCTCTTATTCTTTCTTCAGCCTTGTTCCACACCCAAGGCTTAAATAGTCATGTTACCCGGGAACGGGATTGCTGAGTCCTCTGTGGCTCACAGTTACTTCACCACACCAGATGCAGGTTCAGCCGAGTTTGATGCAGGAGTTGGATCAGTTCTTCACCAGGAGCTCGATGAAGAGTTTGACCGTATGCTTGTGACGTTTCGATGTTCAGTAGTGGTTTCTACTAGGATTCGATCCTGACATGTGGCTTTATGTTGTTTTGGTATCTTTCTTTGGATCTTCACCCGTAGTCGGGTTGTGATGTTTTGAATGATGATTGTTTATGTAATTTATTGTGTGAAGTGGCGAGTGTAAGCCAACTATCTCCTTTTGCAATTTAATCCCTCTTTTACATGAGTCGTGCAAAGATACCAAACTTGAGATCATTCTAGGATGGGCTTATACCTTTAAGTCGTGCCTCGACACGTAGGAGGTATAGTCCCATCCTGGGCATTACATCTTTACATACCTCTTCCTATTCCATACCATCCATGGGAAGACATAAGCATGGATTTCATACTTGGCTTGCCTAGAACTCAAAATGGAAAAGATTTCGTGCTTGTCGTGGTAGATAGATTCTCTAAAATGGCTCATTTCATTCCTTGTAACAAGATCGACGATGCTTCACATGTTGCAACTCTCTTTTGTAGGGAGATACTTCGTCTACACGGCGTGCCCAAAACAATCGTGTCGGACCGGGACGTCATGTTCTTGAGTTACTTTTGGAAAACACTATGTGCCAAGCTCGGAATCAAGCTACTCTTTTCTTCGGCGTACCATCCACAAACGGACGGCCAGACGGAGGTGACGAACCGCACGCTTTCCACTCTTCTTCGTGTGTTGATCAAGAGGAACATCCGGGAATGGGAGCATTGCTTGCCCATCGCCGAGTTCGCCTACAACCGTGCAAGACATTCGACCACCGGCAAGTCGCCATTCGAGGTTGTCTACGGCTTCAATCCGTTATCCCCATTGGACATTCTACCTCTACCTCTACAAGAGCGCATCAACATGGACGCAAGTGCATGAGCAAGCTATCTCAAGAAGGTGCACGAAGATACAAGGGCAATGATCCAGCGACAAGTCCAACGTCTCGCCACCAAGCTCAACGTCAACAAGGCACCAATGGTGTTCCAACCGGGAATCTTGTTTGGCTTCATCTTCGCAAGGACCGCTTCCCAAACGAGCGCAAGTCCAAACTTCTACCTCGCGCCGACGGTCCCTTCAAGGTGCTAGCTCGCTACAACGACAACGCCTACAAGATCGACATCCCATGAGACAAGTGCTCCGTGAGCGACACTTTCAACGTCAAGGACCTATCTCCTTTCCATGGTGATGAAGATTTCGATCCGAGGTCGGATCTTTCCCAATGGAGGGGAGATGATGCGGAGCATCCTAAGGTCATCCCCATGGACCCTTCATCGCCTCACCAAGTGCCCAAAGGACCAATGACTCGAGCCCGTGCAAGAGCTCTTTAGACCGAGGTACTTGGACGAAGGCCACGGGATAGCTCTGCACAATGGTCAAGACGAGAAGCTCGACGAGTACACGAGACAAGAAGAAGGAAGGCTGAAGATGCTACAGGCACCGGACGTCCGGCCTGCACCGGATGACCGGCGACTTCCAGGCACCGGACGACCGGAAGACACCGGACGTCCGGCCTCTCCCAGACGACCGGAAGCCACCGGACGTCCGTGACAACGACTACAGAAGCTAAATAGCGGAAATCCGAGGATTACCGGACGCCCGGTTCCTCCGGAACCTCCGGACGTCTGGTAACCAGCGGACGTCCGCCCCGACGGTGTCCATCCGTGTAATATATACTTGTTGACTTCCCTCCTTTCGAGGTAGCTGTTGGATAGCTCATTTCTCAGACTTGTGTGGATTCTCTCCCACGAGACCGTGCGCCTCTACGGAGAAGATCCACTACGGATTCAAGGCCTCCACATCGGGGAAGATCCTACGGGATAATCAAGACCTCCTCACGGAGAAGACTACCCTTGTACCACCGACATTGACTTTGGATCGTGTAGCTCGACTATGTATCGTGAATCTAGCGCTTGTGTGATCATCTTCGTGTTGATTTGAGTGTTTTCTCTCGTGTTTTCCCCGTTTCCCTCCTTGTGATCTCCGTGTTCTCCGTGGGACACTCTCCAAAACGTGAAAGATCCGCTGATTAGGGTTCCACCCTACATCAAGACTCTTGCAAGTGGCAAGAAGACTTGGGTGTTGAACCCATTTCTGGACATCATCTATCGGATCTTTCGCAACACTCTGTTTCCTCGCGTTGGCGACAAGGACAAGGTCCATGCATACCTGGTTGACATGTTGCTGATGTGTGAAGCGGCTCGCACGGAGCAGTCTCCACCACTTGACATATCCAATATCATGTGGTGTGAGCTCCATTTTGCAATCTACTCTCGCAAGGTACCCATCTATGGTCCTTTCTTGTTCCTGCTGATCTCCAAGACTTGGGAGAAGCTGTACCCTGATGAGGAGTTCGAGGCCGACTGTATCCGTCATGATCCCATCCGTCTTCGCATCAAGACTCGATGGGCCAACACCACCACTCGTGCACAAGCTGCTGCAGCTCAGATGGGCACTGATGAGGAGCCTGTGGAGGAGGCTGATGAGGAAGGCCCTGGAAGATTTGCTCCTTCTTCCTCCTCAGAGCCTTCTTGGGCTAAAAAGCTTAAGCAAAAGATGAAGGCCCTCTTCTGCATGCCGGCTAAAGGACAATACAGGGCTCATGTGACTGACAAGAAGACTCGCCAGCGTGACAAGAAGCTCTTGGCGGTCTATGGAGAGGATGTGTCTAACGGGTCCGAGGACAACATCACCCCCGAGGCAGCTTGGATGGCCCATCAGGGGTACAAGTGGTCAGAGTCTGATGAGGAGCGTCAGGAGGAGCATCAGGGGTCTGATGACGAGTACGATGACTGAGTGTCTCCAGGGCTGCCACCCTTCTTAGTGTCCTCTTTCCCCTTTGTGGTGTCTCGATGACAAAGGGGGAGAGTGATTTGCTTCTTGTGCTCTTGTGTCAGTTGTTTCTTTTCGTTGGTTGAACTCTGTTTATTTGCGTGCTTTTGTGTCGTGTGCGTGAGACTATCGTATGGTGTAAGACATATGCTTCTCTATCGTTGAACTCGCCGTTATGTCTTTAATTTTATATCGAGAGCAGTTAGTTTACTTTCCCTTGTTTATGTGCTTTGTGGTATATAAAGAGTATATTATGTGTAGAATATAGGGGGGGCACTGAACCTAGTATGTGTGTTGTGCAGTCCAAAGCACAATCTTATGTAGGCACACATCCAGGGGGGGTTCACCTATATTCTAGTGTTAGGATTGCATACTCTCTTATTTTATCCCTGTGCAAATCCCGTATTGTCATCAATCCACCAAAAAGGGGGAGATTGTAAGGGCATATTTCTCCCTAAGTAGTTTTGGTAATTGATGACAATGCATTTGCGGACTAATCGTGTGCTCTAAGCTCCTACAGGTATATCTCACTTAGGCACAAGACGATTGATTGCCCCTCGGATCCGACGGAAGACGGTGTTTTCTTTTTGCTCCCTGTCGGTGGCTTTGAGTAATAGGAAAGCCGTACTATTAAGAGGGGGTCCGCTTCGGAAAGGTTTGGGTGGAATCAACACGTACACATCTTACTCTCGCACCACCTTTCCCTTGCTTCTCTGGAGTTCCAACCGTTTATTAACGTATATGCAAACCATGACTTCTTAACCAAATCATCTGCCTGGCAAGCGGTAGTACCGCTCAAATAAGCGGTAGTACCGCACAGCCACACGGTAGTACCGCCTGCCGACACGGTAGTACCGCACCAACGGTAGTACCGCGGCTCCAGAGCGGTAGTACCGTGTATCTGGCCCGGCGCTGGTTCTAAGTGCAGAAGTAGGTGCAGAAGTAATTTTTTTACTTCCGCATCCTATGCGGTAGTACCGCTTACTCCAAGCGGTAGTACCGTGTCGTGTTTTGCTACTACCATTTTCCCTGCGGATGTAGCCGCGGATGTAATTTATTTCATCCGTGGTTGTCAATCATCTCGCATGTTTTTGCCTAGCGGTAGTACCGCTCCCGAAGCGGTAGTACCGCTCAGTCAGCGGTAGTACCGCAACTTACGTGCGGTACTACCGCACTCTGCGGGCTGAAAACGCACATAACGGTTGGATTTGCTCTCCCACTATATATAGGGGGTCTTCTTCCCCAAGAAGACTTACCTCTTCCCCCACTACTCCATTGTTGCTCCAAAAGCTCCATTTTCGCCCGATCTCTCTCCCTAGCCAATCAAACTTGTTGATTTGCTCGGGATTGCTTGAGGAGGCATCGATCTACACTTCCACCAAGAGATATTTGATTCTCCCCACTAATCCCTTGCGAATCTTGTTACTCTTGGGTGTTTGAGCACCCTAGACGGTTGAGGTCACCTCGAAGCCATATTCCATTGTGGTGAAGCTTCGTGGTTTTGTTGGGAGCCTCCAAGTTGTGGAGATAGCCCCAACCTTGTTTGTAAAGGTTCGGTCGCCGCCTTCAAGGACCACTAGTGGAATCACGACACCTTGCATCGTGTGAGGGCGTGAGGAGAATACGGTGGCCCTGGTGGCTTCTTGGGGAGCATTGTGCCTCAACACCGCTCCAACGGAGACGTACTTCCCCTCAAAGGGAAGGAACTTCGGCAACACATCCTCGTCTCCACCGGTTCCACTTGTGGTTATTTCTTACCTTTACTTGTGCATGCTTTACTTGTTCAACTCCTATAGCATGCTTGTGTAGTTGTTATCCTTCTTTCCTTTAGTTGTCATCTTAGTAGAATATCTAGACAACTTACTTTGTCGTTTAATTTAAAGTGGTTAAGAAAAGCTAAAAATTGTTAGTTGCCTATTCACCCCCCCCCCTCTAGTCAACCATATCGATCCTTTCACCTGCCAGTGATCACCAGCTTGGGAACGGGCACCGACAGAGAGAAGTGAGAATCCGTCCAGCTCGCTCCATGTTGGAAATATGCCCTAGAGGCAATAATAAAAGGGTTATTATTATATTTCCTTGTCCATGATAGTTGTATGTTATTCATGCTTGAATTGTATTGTACGGAAACAATGCTACATGTGTGAATACATAGACCACAACGTGTCCCTGGTAAGCCTCTAGTTACTAGCTCGTTGATCAACAGATGGTCACGGTTTCCTGGCCATGGACATTGGATGTCATTGATAACGGGATCACATCATTAGGAGAATGATGTGATGGACAAGACCCAATCCTAAGCCTAGCACAAGATCGTGTAGTTCGTAATGCTTAAGCTTTTCCAATGTCAAGTATCTTTTCCTTAGACCATGAGGTTGTGCAACTCTCGGATACCGTAGGAATACTTTGGGTGTGCCAAACGTCACAACGTAACTGGGTGGCTATAAAGGTACGCAACGGGTATCTCCGAAAGTGTCTGTTGAGTTGGCACGAACCGAGGCTAGGATTTGTCACTCCGTATGACGGAGAGGTATCTCTGGGCCCACTCGGTAAGACATCATCATAATGAGCTCAATGTGACTAAGGAGTTAGTCACGGGATGATGGATTATGGAACGAGTAAAGAGACTTGCCATGACGAGATTGAACAAGGTATCGGTATACCGACGATCGAATCTCGGGCAAGTATTATACCGATAGACAAAGGGAATTGCATACGGGATTAAGTGAATCCTTGACATAGTGGTTCATCCGATGAGATCATCGAGGAACACATGGGAACCAACATGGGTATCCAGATCCCGCTGTTGGTTATTGACCGGAGAGTCATCTCGGTCATGTCTACGTGTCTCCCGAACCTGTAGGGTCTACACACTTAAGGTTTGATGACGCTAGGGTTGTAGAGATATATGCACACGGTAACCCGAATGTTGTTCGGAGTCCCAGATGAGATCCCGGACGTCATGAGGTGTTCTGGAATGGTCCGGAGGTAAATAATTATATATAGAAAGTCCAGTTTCGGCCATCCGGAGAGTTCCGGGGGTCACCGGTAGTGTACCGGGACCACCGGAAGAGTCCCGGGGGTCCACCGGGTGGGGCCACCCATCCCAAAGGGCCCCATGGGCCGTAGGGGGAGGGGGACCAGCCCATAGTGGGCTGGCGCACCCCCTTGGGCCTCCCCCTGCGCCTAGGGTTGGAAACCCTAGGGGTGGGGGCGCCACCCTTGCCTTGGGGGGCAAGTCTCCCCCCTGGCCGCCGCCCCCCTAGGAGATCCCATCTCCTAGGGCCGGCGCCCCCCTGGCCCCTATATATAGTTGGGGGAGAGAGAGGGCAGCCGCACCTCAGCCCTTGGCGCCTCCC
>LR738709.1:653539104-653554433 GCA_902687465.1 Secale cereale
CACCTCTCCCTCCTCCCGGAGGTCCTTGGCGAAGCCCTACAGTTTTTCTCGTTGCATCCACCACCACGCCGTCGTGCTGCTGGATCTCCATCAACCTCTCCTCAACCTTGCTGGATCAAGAAGGAGGAGACGTCGATGCACCGTACGTGTGTTGAACGCGGAGGTGCCGTCCGTTCGGCGCTGGGATCATCGGTGATAGGGATCACGACGAGTAAGACTCCAGCATCCACGTTCCATTGAACGCTTCCGCTCGCGATCTACAAAGGGTATGTAGATGCACTCCTTTATGCTCGTTGCTAGATGACTCCTTAGATTGATCTTGGTGAAGCGTAGGAAATTTTTGAATTCTGCTACGTTCCCCAACAATGGTATCAGAGCTAGGTCTTTGCGTAGCATCTTGCACGAGTAGAACACAAACAAGTTGTGGGCGTAGATTTGTTCAATTCTCTTGCCGCTACTAGTACAATCTTGATTCGGCGGCATCGTGGGATGAAGCGGCCCGGACCGACCTTACACGTACGCTTACGTGAGACTGGTTCCACCGACTGACATGCACTAGTTGCATAAGGTGGCTGGCGGGTGTCTGTCTCTCCCACTTTAGTCGGATCGGATTCGATGAAAAGGGTCCTTATGAAGGGTAAATAGAAATTGACATATCATGTTGTGGATTTGGTGTAGGTAAGAAACGTTCTTGCTAGAAACCTACAGCAGCCACGTAAAAACTTGCAACAACAATTAGAGGGCGTCTAACTTGTTCTTGCAGCATGTGCTATGTGATGTGATATGGCCAAGAAGATGTGATGAATGATATGTGATGTATGAGATTGATCATGTTCTTGTAATAGTGAATCATGACTTGCATGTCGATGAGAGTGACAACCGGCAGGAGCCATAGGAGTTGTCTTATTTATTGTATGACCTGCGTGTCACTGAATGACGCCATGTAATTACTTTACTTTATTGCTAAACGTTAGCCATAGTAGTAGAAGTAATAATTGGCGAGACGACTTCATGAAGACACGATGATGGAGATCATGGTGTCATGCCGGTGACAAAGATGATCATGGTGCCCCGAAGATGAAGATCAAAGGAGCAAAATGATATTGGCCATATCATGTCACTTTATTTGATTGCATGTGATGTTTATCATGTTTATGCATCTTATTTGCTTAGAACGATGGTAGTAAATAAGATGATCTCTCACTAAAATTTCAAGAATTGTGTTTCCCCTAACTGTGCACCGTTGCTAAGGATCGTTGTTCCGAAGCACCACGTGAGGATCGGGGTGTGATAGGCTCTAACGTTCGCATACAACGGGTGTAAGCCAGATTTACACACGCAGTACACTTATGGTTCACTTGACGAGCCTGACATGTACAGACATGGCCTCGGAACACGGAAGACCGAAAGGTCGAACATGAGTCGTATAGAAGATACGATCAACATGAAGATGTTCACCGTTGATAACTAGTCCGTCTCACGTGATGATTGGACACGGGCTAGTTGATTCGGATCATGTATCACTTAGATGACTAGAGAGATGTCTATCTGAGTGGGAGTTCATTAATTTTGATTAGATGAACTTAATTGTCATGAACTTAGTCTAAAATCTTTACAATATGTCTTGTAGATCAAATGGCCCACACTCATGTTGCCCTCAACTTCAACGCGTTCCTAGAGAAAACCAAGCTAAAAGACGATGGTAGCAACTATACGGATTGGGTCCGCAACCTGAGGATTATCCTCATAGCTGCCAAGAAATCATATGTCCTTGAAGCACCGCTAGGTGATGCACCCGTTTTCCCGGCAGCCCAAGACGTTATGAACGCCTGGCAGTCACGTTGTGATGATTACTCCCTCGTTCAGTGCGGCATGCTTTACAGCTTAGAATCGGGGCTCCAAAAGCGTTTTGAGCACCACGGAGCATATGAGATGTTCCAAGAGCTGAAAATGGTTTTCCAAGCTCATGCCCGAGTCGAGAGATATGACGCCTCCGACGCATTCTACAGTTGTAAGATGGAGGAGAATAGTTCTATTAGCGAGCACATACTCAAATTGTCTGGGTTGCACAATCGCTTGTCTCAGTTGGGATTAATCTCCCAGACGAAGCGGTCGTTGACAGAATCCTTCAGTCGCTCCCACCTAGCTACAAGAGCTTCGTGATGAACTTCAATATGCAAGGGATGGAGAAGTCCATTCCCGAGGTGTATTCAATGTTGAAATCAGCGGAGGTGGATATCAAGAAAGAACATCAAGTGTTGATGGTCAATAAATGCACTAAGTTCAAGAAAGGCAAGGGCAAGAAGAACTTCAAGAAGGACGGCAAAGGAGTTGCCGCGCCCGGTAAACCAGTTGTCGGGAAGAAGCCAAAGAATGGACCCAAGCCTGAAACTAAGTGCTTTCATTGCAAGGGAATGGGTCACTGGAAGCGGAACTGCCCCAAATACTTAGCAGATAAGAAGGCCGGCAACGTCAAAGGTATATATGATATACATGTTATTGATGTGTACCTTACCAGCGCTCGTAGTAGCTCCTGGGTATTTGATACCGGTGCAGTTGCTCACATTTGTAACTCAAAGCAGGAGCTACGGAATAAGCGGAGACTGGCGAAGGATGAGGTGACGATGCGCGTCGGGAATGGTTCCAAGGTCGATGTGATCACCGTTGGCACGCTACCTCTACATCTACCCTCGGGATTAGTTTTAAACCTTAATAATTGTTATTTAGTACCAGCTTTGAGCATGAACATTGTATCTGGATCTCGTTTAATGCGAGATGGCTACTCATTTAAATCCGAGAATAATGGTTGTTCTATTTATATGAGAGATATGTTTTATGGTCATGCCCCACTGGTCAATGGTTTATTCTTGATGAATCTCGAACGTGATGTTACACATATTCATAGTGTGAATGCCAAAATATGTAAAGTTGATAATGATTGTCCCACATACTTGTGGCATTGCCGCCTTGGTCATATTGGCGTCAAACGTATGAAGAAGCTCCATGCAGATGGACTTCTAGAGTCTCTTGATTATGAATCATTTGACACGTGCGAACCATGCCTCTTGGGCAAGATGACCAAGACTCCATTCTCCGGAACAATGGAGCGAGTGACCAACTTATTGGAAATCATACATACCGATGTGTGCGGTCCAATGAGTGTTGAAGCTCGCGGAGGCTATCGTTATGTTCTCACCCTCACAGATGACTTGAGTAGATATGGGTATGTCTACTTGAAGAAACACAAGTTTGAGACCTTTGAAAAGTTCAAGGAATTTCAGAATGAGGTTGAGAACCAACGTGACAGAAAAATAAAGTTCTTACGATCGATCATGGGGGTTAATATTTAAGTCACGAATTTGGCATGCACTTAAGGAACTATGGAATTGTTTCACAATTGACACCGCCCGGAACACCTCAGCGTAATGGTGTGTCCGAACGTCGAAATCGTACTCTGTTGGACATGGTGCGATCTATGATGTCTCTCACCGACTTACCGCTATCTTTTTGGGGATATGCTTTAGAGACTGCCGCATTCACTTTAAATAGGGCTCCGTCAAAATCCGTTGAGACGACACCGTATGAACTTTGGTTTGGCAAGAAACCTAAGTTGTCGTTTCTGAAAGTTTGGGGTTGCGATGCTTATGTCAAGAAACTTCAACCTGAAAAGCTCGAACCCAAATCGGAAAAATGCGTCTTCATAGGATACCCAAAGGAAACGAGTGGGTACACCTTCTACCTCAGATCCGAAGGCAAGATCTTCGTTGCCAATAATGGATCCTTTCTGGAGAAAGAGTTTTTCTCGAAAGAAGTGAGTGGGAGGAAAGTAGAACTTGATGAGGTGACAGTCACCCCTTCCGAACCGGAAAGTAGCGCAGCGCAGGAAATTGTTCCTGAGGTGCCTGCACCGACTAGGGAGGAAGATAATGATGATGATCATGAAGATTCAGATCAAGTTACTACTGAACTTCGAAGGTCCACAAGGACACGTTCCGCACCAGAGTGGTACGGCAACCCTGTCATGGAAATCATGTTGTTAGACAACGGTGAACCTTCGAACTATGAAGAAGCGATGGCGGGCCTGAATTCCAACAAATGGCTTGAAGCCATGAAATCCGAGATAGGATCCATGTATGAAAACAAAGTATGGACTTTGGTGGACTTGCCCGATGATCGGCACGCCATAGAAAATAAATGGATATTTAAGAAGAAGACTGACGCGGATGGTAATGTGACCATCTATAAGGCTCGGCTTGTCGCTAAAGGTTATCGACAAGTTCAAGGGATTGACTACGACGAGACTTTCTCTCCCGTAGCGATGCTGAAGTCCGTCCGAATCATGTTAGCAATTGCCGCATACTATGATTATGAGATATGGCAAATGGACGTCAAAACGGCATTCCTTAATGGCTTCCTCAAGGAAGAACTGTATATGATGCAGCCGGAAGGTTTTGTCGATCTTGAGAATGCTAACAAGGTATGCAAGCTCCAGCGCTCTATCTATGGGCTGGTGCAAGCATCTCGGAGTTGGAATATTCGCTTTAATGATGTGATCAAAGCGTTTGGGTTTATACAGACTTGGGGAGAAGCTTGTATTTACAAGAAAGTGAGTGGGAGCTCTGTAGCATTTCTCATATTATATGTGGATGATATACTGCTGATGGGAAATGATATAGAATTCTTGGAAAGCATAAAGGCCTACTTGAATAAGAGTTTTTCGATGAAGGACCTTGGAGAAGCTGCTTACATATTAGGCATCAAGATCTATAGAGATAGATCGAGACGCCTCATTGGTCTTTCACAAAGCACATACCTTGATAAGATATTGAAGAAGTTCAATATGGATCAGTCCAAGAAAGGGTTCTTGCCTGTATTGCAAGGTATGAGATTGAGCACGGCTCAATCCCCGACCATGGCAGAAGATAGAGAAAAGACGAGTGTCATCCCCTATGCCTCAGCCATAGGTTCTATCATGTATGCCATGCTGGGTACCAGACCTGATGTGAACCTTGCCATAAGTTTGGTAGGGAGGTACCAAAGTGATCCCGGTATGGAACACTGGACAGCGGTCAAGAACATCCTGAAGTATCTGAAAAGGACTAAGGATATGTTTCTCGTTTATGGAGGTGACGAAGAGCTCGTCGTAAAGGGTTACGTCGATGCTAGCTTTGACACAGATCTGGATGACTCCAAGTCAGAAACCGGATACGTCTATATTTTGAATCGTGGGGCAGTCAGCTGGTGCAGTTGCAAGCAGAGCGTCGTGGCACATTCTACATGTGAAGTGGAGTACATAGCTGCTTGCGAAGCAGCGCAGGAAGGAGTCTGGATGAAGGAGTTCATCACCGACCTAGGAGTCATTCCAAGCGCGTCAAGCCCAATGACTCTCTTCTGTGACAACACTGGAGCTATTGACATTGCCAAAGAGCCCAGGTTTCACAAGAAGACCAAGCACATCAAGCGCCGTTTCAACTCCATCCGGAATTATGTTCAAGATGGAGACATAGATATTTGTAAAGTGCATACGGATCTGAATGTCGCAGATCCGTTGACTAAACCTTTTCCACGAGCAAAACATGATCAACACCAGAACTCTATGGGTGTTCGATTCATCACAATGTAACTAGATTATTGACTCTAGTGCAAGTGGGAGACTGTTGGAAATATGCCCTAGAGGCAATAATAAAAAGGTTATTATTATATTTCCTTGTTCATGATAATTGTCTGTTATTCATGCTTGAATTGTATTATACGGAAACAATGATACATGTGTGAATACATGATGGCTTCTCGCCCCTCGTTGGTTACCCCAAGTGGAAGGTTGAGATGTAGCGTAGCGGCAAATTTCCCTTGGCAAAGATACCAAGGATCGAATCCCATGAGACTCCGAGGGTCGACAAGTAGGTGTCAACGGCGCCAGAAACTTAGCGATTGACGGGACCTGCACACAGATACAGATAACTTTGCTCCCAACGAGTACAGAGAGGTTGTCAATCCCTCCGGCCTTGTTGTTTACAAAGGATCAAACACAAGAGATAATAATGATAGCTATGACTGCAACTAGGAAATAAAAACAGGAAGTAAATAGAAGGTGTCATCAGCGGTGGTAATATGGACCGGGGTCCCATGATGTTCACTAGTGATGTCTCTCTCCCAAAAGACGATAAAACAGCAAAGCGAGGTAAACAAATTACAGCTGGGCAATTGACAGGATTATGTGCGCAAACCAATGCTAACTATGCTACAAAGAAAGCTAGAGGCTCAAAAGCATGGGCGGTACGCCAAGGCAAGTAGACCGAAATCCATCTGCATCTACTACTAATCATCCACCTTGAGATATCTATCCAGAACATCTTGCTGGTATTAAGTTGCGAATCCCACCCAAAGTGTAAACTCAAAGCAACAGACAACTGCATTAAAAGAACTTTGCGTAAAGTAAACAATCCTTGCACCCGCAAGTACAAGCACCGTTGTTTTCTCCCTTGTGGCAACAGCACATCCCCTAGACTCATGTTTCTGTCACTCAAGCTAGTCATCAGGGGGCATGAACCCACAATCAAGCATAACGCTCCCTCTTGGAGTTACTACCTACTACTTGGCCAAAGCAATAAACAGCAACGGAGAACATGCAAGAATTACTCAAGAACAAAGATATAAAAGAGGTGAATCAAATATTACTCAAACACAATCTGAACATAGTCTCATAATCCATCAGATCCCAGCAAACTCAGCAAAGCAATAGCAGAAAGATTACATATGTGCTTCGATCATGTAGGGCAGCTCACGAGGTCTAAACCATGAAGAGCAAAGAGGGGAGGAGAACATCACATAGCTACTGATCATGGACCCATGGTCCAAGGTGGACTACTCACGACTCATCCGGGAAGCGTCCATGGTGGTGGAGAAGCTCCCGGTGGTGGTTCTCCCCTCCGGCAGGGTGACGGGAAGAGTTCTCCTGATGCTCCCGATCTTGGAAGCGCTGCGGCGGCGGAACAGAGGCGAGATCGCGAAAAAGGGTTCTGTCCTCGAGGGTCTTGGGACGAGAGGGATATATAGGCGAAGGGGGGCAGCCAGAGGCGGAGCAGGGGCCCCAGGCGCTCCCCTGGCGCGGCCAGGGGTGGGGCCGCGCCAGGTGGCCGCCTAGGCCTCCACTGGCTCCCCTCTGGCCCATCTTTGGTTCTTCGCGAAGCTTCCTATATGCTGATTTTTCCTATATTTTTCCTGGAATTTTTGGAGCACTTTTAATATGGGGGAAACCTGAAATAGAAAAACACTAGAAAACAGGAACTGGCACTGTGGTGCACTGAGTTAATAGGTTAGTCCAAATATGATCAAAAGTGTATGGAAGTGCATCAATATCATAGCAATATCACACAAAAGAAGCATGGAGCAAGCAGAAATTATAGATACGTTTTGGACGTATCAACATCCCCAAGCTTAATTCCTGCTCGTCCTCGAGTAGGTAAATGATAACAAGCATAATTTCTGTGGTGACATGCTACCAACCATATAAGAACTTTTTAAGTAAAGCAATCAAGGCATGTAATTCAATTCAAGTCATAACAAGCAAGAGTCTATATTAGCATTGTAACAAGCAACATAAGAACATAAAGGTGCAAGAGCTCTCGCTGTCCATGACTCGAATGTCTCCAAATGGTGTTTGCGTGCAAGAAAGGGGATAGGGATATACGAGAGAGTAAAACATAGTTTTTGTATTGTTGAGAACTTAATCTACTAAAGTTTCACACTTGGTCTTCTTTGGAATCTTATCTTGACTCATCCCCAGACCACTAGCCAGGTACAAGTCAAAATGATCCACTCCCTTTCGATATTTTGAGCACTCATGCAATGGATGAGCGTAAGCAAGAAAGTTGACACTTAGGATGGCAAAGAGAGAAAAATGATGAAGGGGGAAGACAAAAAAGGTGTGAAAGGCTCACATTAATTAGGACAATCATAGGCGAGAGAAAGCCAAATGATAGATATGATGTGAGGAGTAGGGATTGCCATGCAACGGATGCACATATGAGTTAAGGTAAGCTCTCTAATGGAACTAGTGGGGGTGCATCCAACTTGCTCGCTCAAGAAGACCTAGAGCTCTTTTGAGGAGGCTCATCATTGGAATATACAAGCCAAGTTCTATAGTGTGAAGGTCCCCACATAGCTATGTGCATGAATGATAATCTCTATGGAGTACAAGGTATAAGATGAAGTACGAGTGTGGATCTCTCAAAAGGAATAGTAGTGTGCCCCCTTCTCTCTTTTTATTTCTTTTTCTCTTTTTTTCTATATTTTTTTTATTTTTTTGTGGCCTCAATGGCTCTTTCTATTTAACTCTCATTTGTCCTCTTTGGGATCTTTTGATTTTGTCCTCTTTGGGATCTTTTCCTCACTTTAGGGGCAGCACTCTATGTATTACAAGAAGTATAGAAGATCTTTCACACTTTACAAAAGTACTCAACATAAAGAAGATGAAACTATCATGATGTATGCAAATGTATGCCTCTGCCAGTGTAGCAGGATATGCAATGATACTAGCGCGTCATGTAGCAATGATTAGGGCAGGGCCCCACTAGCATGCGGTTCATCGATCAAGCAAAAGCATGTATGACAAGAAGATCAAGTCATGAGAAGATGGATGTTGCATGGCAATGTATCTCGGAAAGGCTATGGAAATGCCTTGATAGGTAGGTATGGTGGCTGTTTTGAGGAAGGATATAATGAGGCTTATGATGACAGAGCGTATCGTGCCAAGGATTTGGATGCACCGGCGAAGTATGCGCCAACTCTCGAGGTGAGAAAGGGCAATGCACGGTACCGAAGAGGCTAGAAAAATATGGCTAGGTGGAAGTGTCAACTTTCGAATACTCACATTAGTCCGAAGAACTCATGCACTTATTATCGGTAACTCTCAATCTAATTAGGAGGTTCACAAAGAGACAAGTACCCCGAGGAGGAGTGTATGGGGGTTTGGTTATCCTTGCGCATCCTCGACTCATGGTACGTGAGTGTACTCTAATATTCGATCCCTCCAAAGATTAGTGATCCATCTAGTAGCTAAAGTTCTCAACTATTTTGTAGGTTTTTGAAAATAAACACGGATTGCCCAAAATACGACATCTATCACTAATAGGCTAAAGCTCTTGACACCAAAAGTTCAGACATTACTCATGGCAATACCTCAAAGCTATTGCAAGTTACTACTAAAATTAAATAGCAACCTCAATTACCTACTTTAAGTTAAGACACACAACTCAGTGCAACAGGCAAACTCTCTTAACAAGATAAACATGAAAACTCAAGAGAGTTCAGCAACCAACTAAACAAAAGCTCTTTAAAAGAAAAGCATGAAAACTAAGAGCTAAACATGACAGCAGCTATGGAAAGACAAAGAACACACACAGCAAAGATAAGCATGAAAATCCTATGTTGTGTTCTAGGTTGAAGTGGAGCGTGTTTCTCTCCCACACAAAGAAAGCTGGGTTCTAACTTGTTATGAACAGCAAGCAAAGCTAAAGGAAACTAAAAAAAGAAACTAAGAGCAAGACGCTCCAAGCATAGCACATAACGCATGAAGTGATAAGAATATAGTGGAACGAAAGACGAACTGATAATTGTTGATGGAGAAGGGGATGCATGGGGGCATCCCCAAGCTTAGACGCTTGAGTCTTCTTGAATATTTCTTGGGGGTGCACGGGGGCATCCCCAAGCTTGAGCGTTTGACCCTCCTGAATCTTCTTTTATCATCTTCCCTCGCACACTTGAAAACTCCCTTCATACATAACTCATCATAATCTGATTAGCGAGGTTAGTACCCACAATAAAATAATTTTTTCCCTACTGGAAATAAAGATAATCTTGAAGAGCTACTGTTTCTCAAGATTGCCAAAAGGTTTTTGCAAAGAAAAAGCAAGCTAAAGGTTTGCAAAACGAAGAAAAGGCAAAACAGGACAGAATCTGTGAAAAACAGACCAGCAGGTAGTAAATAATTTTTTCGGGGCACTTCTGCAACTCAAATCAAAAAAACTCAGAACAGACGCTCGAAATCCAATTGTATAGAGCACGCTGTCAAAAAAATTCAGATCAAAAAGATGATCTGGTGATTTTATTCGAATTTTTCTGTCCAAGGACAGAATCTGTTTTCTGGACAGCACGTCACAACTTTTGAACTTTCTTGCAATCGGAGGCTAAATTTGGCACAAAGCTGAAAAGAAAAGATACAATGATGATGCTACTGTAGTAACAAACATCAAGACACAACAAAAGCAAAATAAGACCTAATTCGTTGTGGGCTGCCTCCCAAAAGCGCTTTCTTTTATGCCTTTAAGCTAGGCATGATGCAAAAAGAGAAGATCAAGTTTTATCAAGAGTAAGAGAATAGCTAGCCCGTGTAACGGACTCAAAAGGCAACTTAATCTTCTTTCTAGGGAAGTGTTCCATCCCTTTCTTGAGAGGGAATTGGAATTTTATATTCCCCTCTTTCATGTCAATGATAGCACCAACGGTGCGAAGAAAAGGACGTCCCAAAATAATTGGACATGAAGGTTCACATTCAATATCCATAATAGTAAAATCAACGGGAACATAATTGTCATTGACAATGATAAGAACATCGTCGATCTTCCCCAAAGGTTTCTTTACGGAAGAATCAACAAGACGAACACCAAAAGAACAAGGATCAAAAGGTTTCAATTTAAACATATCATATATTCTTTTGGGCATAACGGAGGTACTAGCTCCAACATCACATAAAGCATAGCAAGAGAAGTTATTCAACTTAATTTTAATCATAGGATCCCAACCATCTTCTAGCTTTCTAGGTATGGAGGCTTCTACCCTAAGCTTCTCCTCCCTAGCTTTGATGAGAGCATTAGTGATATGCTCTGTGAAGGCAAGGTTAAGTGTGCTAGTGTGGGGATCTCTAGACATATTGTGAAGAAAATCAATAACTTCAGAAAGGGTGCAATTATCAAAATCAAGGTCACTACTATCAAGTAAAGTGGTAGTGGTGTCCTTTAGGCTCACTTGTTTGGTAGCTTCTATGGTCATAGGAGTTTCTACGGTTGAGGTCATAGCATCACCATTAATAGGTCCAATGGGACCAGGAGTGCATTGGGTGCTAAGAGTTTGGATATCCTCAACAACTTGGATAGTAGCAACAGTGTGGTGGGTAGGAAGGCTCTTAATTCTATCTTCTTCCTCCTTTTCTCTAGCCCATCTCTCTTTAAGTTTAGCCATCATCCTAATGTTTTCATTAATTTGCACTTGAATAGCATTCATAGGAGTGGTCTTCCTCTCCTCAAGAGGGGAAGTTCTAATTTTAAGCAATTCTACCTCATGGGCTAAATTGTCTACCTTCGAAGAGAGATTATCTAGTTTGTTTAGTTTTTCTTCTACACTTTTATTGAAGGCTTTTTGGGTAGTGATGAAGTCTTTAAGCATAATCTCTAGTTCAGAAGTGGAGTTCTTGGTGCTAGGATAAGCATTGTTGTTCCCATAGGAATTAGAGGGGAACGGTCTAGGGTTGCTACCAAAATTACTCCTATAAGCATTGTTATTGAAATTGTTTCTAGAGATAAAGTTCACATCTACTTGATCTTGAGCAATCAAAGAATTTAAAGGAACATCATGAGGATCAATAGAAGATTGCTTGGAAAGTAGAGACATGATCAAGTCAACTTTTTCATTTAGGGAGGAAATCTCCTCGACAGAGTTTACCTTCCTACATGTTGGAGCGCGTTCGGTGTGCCATTGGGAATAATTGGTCATCATCTCGTCGAGAAGCTTCGTGGCAGCACCAAGTGTAGTTGACATAAAGGTTCCTCCCGCGGCCGAATCTAACAAGTTCCGCGAGGTAAAGTTCAAGCCTGCATAAAAAGTTTGGATAACCATCCAAGTAGTCAAACCATGAGTAGGGCAGTTCTTGACAAGAGATTTCATGCGTTCCCAAGCTTGGGCAACGTGTTCATTATCCAATTGTTTAAAATTCATTATGTTACTCCTTAATTGGATAATTTTAGCAGGGGGATAGTACTTCCCAATAAAGGCATCCTTGCACTTGTCCCAAGAATCTATACTATTCCTAGGCAAGGATTGAAACTAGATTTTCGCTCCTCCTCTCAAGGAGAAAGGAAAAAGCTTAAGCTTAACAATATCACCATCTACTTCTTTGTACTTTTGCATATCACAGAGCTCAACAAAATTATTTAAGTGCAAAGCACATCATCTCCAGCACCGGAGAATTGATCTTTCATAACTAGGTTCAGTAAAGCAGGTTTAATCTCATAAGAAGGTGCTGAAGTGGCAGGTGTAGCAATAGGCGTGCAGATAAAGTCATTGTTGTTATGACTAGTGAAGTCACACAACTTGGTGTTCTCGGTGGAACCCATAGCAGCAGCAAGCAAGATAACTATTTTTGTGATTTTTGGTAAGGGACACTAAAGCAAAAACTGAAAGGTAAACTAACAAGACTAAAAAGCAAAGATAAAAGATAGCGTGCAACTCCCCTATCTTGAAGAGTGGAGTCCCCGGCAACGGCGCCAGAAACTTGCTTGATGGCTTCTCGCCCCTCGTTGGTTACCCCAAGTGGAAGGTTGAGATGTAGCGTAGCGGCAAATTTCCCTTGGCAAAGATACCAAGGATCGAATCCCGTGAGACTCCGAGGGTCGACAAGTAGGTGTCAACGGCGCCAGAAACTTAGCGGTTGACGGGACCTGCACACAGATACAGATAACTTTGCTCCCAACGAGTACAGAGAGGTTGTCAATCCCTCCGGCCTTGTTGTTTACAAAGGATCAAACACAAGAGATAATAATGATAGCTATGACTGCAACTAGGAAATAAAAACAGGAAGTAAATAAGGTGTGATCAGCGGTGGTAATATGGACCGGGGTCCCATGATGTTCACTAGTGATGTCTCTCTCCCAAAAGACGATAAAACAGCAAAGCGAGGTAAACAAATTACAGCTGGGCAATTGACAGGATTATGTGTGCAAACCAATGCTAACTATGCTACAAAGAAAGGTAGAGGCTCAAAAGCATGGGCGGTACGCCAAGGCAAGTAGACCGAAATCCATCTGCATCTACTACTAATCATCCACCTTGAGATATCTATCCAGAACATCTCGCTGGTATTAAGTTGCGAATCCCACCCAAAGTGTAAACTCAAAGCAACAGACAACTGCATTAAAAGAACTTTGCGTAAAGTAAACAATCCTTGCACCTGCAAGTACAAGCACCGTTGTTTTCTCCCTTGTGGCAACAGCACATCCCCTAGACTCATGTTTCTGTCACTCAAGCTAGTCATCAGGGGGCATGAACCCACAATCAAGCATAACGCTCCCTCTTGGAGTTACTACCTACTACTTGTCCAAAGCAATAAACAGCAACGGAGAACATGCAAGAATTACTCAAGAACAAAGATATAAAAAAGGTGAATCAAATATATTACTCAAACACAATCTGAACATAGTCTCATAATCCATCAGATCCCAGCAAACTCAGCAAAGCAACAGCAGAAAGATTACATATGTGCCTCGATCATGTAGGGCAGCTCACGAGGTCTAAACCATGAAGAGCAAAGAGGGGAGGAGAACATCACATAGCTACTGATCATGGACCCATGGTCCAAGGTGGACTACTCACGACTCATCCGGGAAGCGTCCATGGTGGTGGAGAAGCTCCCGGTGGTGGTTCTCCCCTCCGGCAGGGTGCCGGGAAGAGTTCTCCTGATGCTCCCGATCTTGGAAGCGCTGCGGCGGCGGAACAGAGGCGAGATCGCGAAAAAGGGTTCTGTCCTCGAGGGTTTCGGGACGAGAGGGATATATAGGCGAAGGGGGGCAGCCAGAGGCGGAGCAGGGGCCCCAGGCGCCCCCCTGGCGCAGCCAGGGGTGGGGGCGCGCCAGGTGGCCGCCTGGGCCTCCACTGGCTCCCCTCTGGCCCATCTTTGGTTCTTCGCGAAGCTTCCTGTACGCTGATTTTTCCTATATTTTTCCTGGAATTTTTGGAGCACTTTTAATATGGGGGAAACCTGAAATAGAAAAACACCAGAAAACAGGAACTGGCACTGTGGTGCACTGTGTTAATAGGTTAGTCCAAATATGATCAAAAGTGTATGGAAGTGCATCAATATCATAGCAATATGACACAAAAGAAGCATGGAGCAAGCAGAAATTATAGATACGTTTTGGACGTATCAATACATAGACCACAACGTGTCCCTGGTAAGCCTCTAGTTACTAACTCGTTGATCAACAGATGGTCACGGTTTCCTGGCCATGGACATTGGATGTCATTGATAACGGGATCACATCATTAGGAGAATGATGTGATGGATAAGACCCAATCCTAAGCCTAGCACAAGATCGTGTAGTTCGTAATGCTTAAGCTTTTCCAATGTCAAGTATCTTTTCCTTAGACCATGAGGTTGTGCAACTCTCAGATACCGTAGGAATACTTTGGGTGTGCCAAACGTCACAACGTAACTGGGTGGCTATAAAGGTACGCAACGGGTATCTCTGAAAGTGTCTGTTGAGTTGGCACGAACCGAGGCTGGGATTTGTCACTCCGTATGACGGAGAGGTATCTCTGGGCCCACTCGGTAAGACATCATCATAATGAGCTCAATGTGACTAAGGAGTTAGTCACGGGGTGATGGATTACGGAACGAGTAAAGAGACTTGCCATGACGAGATTGAACAAGGTATCGGTATACCGACGATCGAATCTCGGGCAAGTATTATACCGATAGACAAAGGGAATTGCATACGGGATTAAGTGAATCCTTGACATCATGGTTCATCCGATGATATCATCGAGTAACACGTGGGAACCAACATGGGTATCCAGATCCCGCTGTTGGTTATTGACCGGAGAGTCGTCTCGGTCATGTCTACGTGTCTCCCGAACCCGTAGGGTCTACACACTTAAGGTTCGGTGACGCTAGGGTTGTAGAGATATATGAACACGGTAACCCGAATGTTGTTCGGAGTCCCGGATGTCACGAGGAGTTCCGGAATGGTCCGGAGGTAAATAATTATATATAGGAAGTCTAGTTTCGGCCATCGGGAGAGTTCCGGCGGTCACCGGTAGTGTACCGGGACCACCGGAAGGGTCCCGGGGGTCCACCGGGTGGGGCCACCCATCCCGGAGGGCCCCATGGGCCGTAGGGGGAGGGGGACCAGCCCATAGTGGGCTGGCGCACCCCCTTGGGCCTCCCCCTGCGCCTAGGGTTGGAAACCCTAGGGGTGGGGGCGCCACCCTTGCCTTGGGGGGCAAGTCTCCCCCCTGGCCGCCGCCCCCCTAGGATATCCCATCTCCTAGGGCCGGCG
>LR738709.1:653554527-653586031 GCA_902687465.1 Secale cereale
TAGTGGGGGGAGAGAGGGCAGCCGCACCTCAGCCCCTGGCGCCTCTCCCCCCACCCCCGTCACACCTCTCCCTCCTCCCGCAGGTCCTTGGCGAAGCCCTGCGGTTTTTCCCGTTGCATCCACCACCACGCCGTCGTGCTGCTGGATCTCCATCAACCTCTCCTCCCCCCTTGCTGGATCAAGAAGGAGGAGACGTCCCTACACCGTACGTGTGTTGAACGCGGAGGTGCCGTCCGTTCGGCGCTGGGATCATCGGTGATAGGGATCACGACGAGTACGACTCCATCATCCACGTTCCATTGAACGCTTCCGCTCGCGATCTACAAAGGGTATGTAGATGCACTCCTTTATGGTCGTTGCTAGATGACTCCTTAGATTGATCTTGGTGAAGCGTAGGAAATTTTTGAATTCTGCTACGTTCCCCAACACTCCAAGCCTAGTGCGCCCATCTCGACTCAACCTGGGAGTGAAGTCGATGTAACATTTTGAGAAGAAGGCACTTGTTTTGGCAGGCTAGATCCTTTTACGTTAGGGCCTCCCTCCTCCTTAGGGCGGCAGACGCCCTCCCACGCAACAAGGCATTGTGTGCTGGAAGCAGCTTCAACCACGTCTCGGAGAAATTCCGAAGCAACGCGTTGAGTGCCTTGATCACAAACGGTGGCAACAATATAGTGGTCGTGGTGTAGGTGAGGAGGGCGTCCATAACCGCGTTGACGAGAACAAAAAGCTTGTCGTGCAAGAGCAGCCACGCCCCTCTCGCGACTTCTAAGGCTCGTTTTTGGGTTGTTTGACTTTGTTACGATAACTTTTATAAGCTCTTATGAAAATGGGCATAAAAATAGTGAAAAGTTAGCTAGCTAAACATGAAAAAGAAATGCAAGAAGTAGAAATACCATGTAAGCCATGGAGTGCCAAACAAAGCCTCGTTGCTGGTATTGTATGCTTGCACGCATATGTTAGGCCACGTTGCCACTGCCACACGTTTCTACAGTCCAGCCCCAAGTCCAAGCAGTCGACTCACCGCACACGGCACGAGCACGAAGAAGGCAGCCACGCAAAAACCGCGACCGAGCCAGCCTGAGCCGAACCTCCACTCCAAGCCGCCACTCGCTCGGTCGCTCCGCTCGCCGCACCCGCACTGCATCGCCCTTCCCTTCCCCATGGCCGCCTCGCCTTCCCTCCACGCCCCCCGCCTCCTCCACCTGCTCCCGAACCCCGCCCCGACCCTCGCCGGGCCCCGGCGAGGGCGGCGGAGACGCCTCGCGACGGCGCCGGCGTCGGCGGTGCCGCCGTCGCGGAACGGGAGCTCGGCGGGGACGGACTGGTGCCCCGTGCCCCCGGAGCAGCGGCCCGTGAACGAGTACGAGGCGCTGGCCGCGTCGCTGCCCTTCTCCTGGGCGGCGGGGGACCTGCGCCTCTACTGCTCCCGCCTCGCCTTCACGGGGGCCGCCTTCGCGCTCTTCGTCGGCCTCCCCGTCGCGGCCTTCGGCGGCCGCGGGGGCGCCGGCGGCGACACCCTGCACCTCGCGCTCGGGGCCACCAGCTCCGGGATCATCGCCGTCACGCTCGCCGTCGTAAGGATGTACCTCGGCTGGGCCTACGTCGGGAACCGCCTGCTAAGCGCCACCGTGGAGTGTGAGCCACCCGCCCGATTTTGTTCCCCTCTGATTGGTGTGTCTGTGTGTCTCTGTGCCTGAATTATGCGCTTGATTCCTCGCAGATGAGGAGACGGGGTGGTACGACGGGCAGGTGAGATGATACTCCTGATCACTCGTTTCTGTGATCTGTTTTTTATTCGGTAACATGCTGACCTGACAAACCTCATATGCTATGATTGTTGAAGAGCAACTGGCTTTTAGTGAAGTATAATCAGCGGGATGTAAGGGGTTTGAATTGTGGAAGCCACTGGCGGCGCTGAATATAATATAAGTAGCGTGCCAAAATATCACTGGATAAGTAATATAATTAGCATCACACCATCAAAAGACCACTGAGTAATTGATCGAGGTAGCATCACGCCACCAAAATATCATTCACACTAGTCGTTCGCTTGCTTATAAGTTATAACTCTGTACCTGGCATTACTGTTGTTCAATATCTACCTAGTGCTGAAGTGTTACCTTCGCTTCTGTATGTTTTTTGTATGCTTATAATAGAAGCCTCTCATGATGAACTTTGTTGGCAAGACTGATATAGAAATCTAGAGATGACATAGCATGCTCATGTTCATTGGGCGCCAATTATTCAATCATCTCTGAAGCATATACACTAACTTGTTGATGGAGTTCCATTTCAGTTTGTTATACCAATTCATCATTTGTATTGATTCATACACTTCATGCATTTTTATGCTCCAGTTCTAAGGAGGAGCAACTTAGTAAGGAAACCCAATTAACTCTTTATTCTACCTTGCACATAAGCTGTGATGTAAGCATGAGAAAACCTATTTCACCCTTGTAGTATTGACACATTCCTCGGATGCAATCTAGATAGGTCAAGTTACCCCCTTCACTAATTTCGTTATTGATGATGTAAGGGATGTAAGGGGTTAGAACTAGAGAAGCGACGGGAAGCACCCAATATAATATAAGTAGCGTCACACCACCAAAGTATCAAGCTGGATAAGTAATAAAAACATCACGCCACCAACGTATCAAGCTGGATAAATAATAAAAGTAGCATCATGCCACCAAAAGATCACTGAATAAGAGACGCAAGTAGCATCACACCACCTAAAGATCACCGAGCAAGTGGCACAACTAGCAGCACGCCGCCAAAAGATCATTCATAATACTTGTTTAATTGCTATAAGTTACTATAACATTGTGCCTGACATTACTGATGTACAGTATAACTCTGTGCCTGAAATTACTGATGTACAGTATAACTCTGTGCCTGAAATTACTGATGTACTACTCAAGTGTTACCTTTACTTTTATATGCTTATGTATTTTTGTAATTGAAGCCTCACATAATGGACTCTGTTGGCAAAATTGCTATGGAATCCAAAGATGATATGGCTCACACATTTTCACTGGATGCCAATTAATTAATCGTCTCTGAAACGTATATACGTTAACGTATAGATGGTGTTCCAGTTATGTTTGTCATGACGATGCGTCATTTGTTTTGATTCATACACTTCATGCATTTTGGGTTGCAACTCTAGCGCGGAGCAATTATGTAAAGAAACTCAGTTGCCTTGCACAGAAGATATTATGTAAACATGATGGCTTGACGACTCGTTTCGTCCTTGTAGTATTAACACATTCCTCAAATGCTAATGAAACAGGGCTACTTTTTTAGTCTAGAGGGGCTAGGTTACCCTAAACCCGGGCAAACGTCAGGCCGGGCCGGGTTTCGGGCCGGGCTTGTAAAAGCCCGACCTTCATTTCTCAAGCCCGAGCCCGGCCCGAACTATCTTCTGGGCTGCAAAACAAAGCCCGAGCCCGGCCCGAATGGCAAGCCCGACCCGGCCCGGCCTGGGTTTTTTGGGCCGGGCTGCCCATGCCCGGGTTTAGGTTACCCTCTTCACTGATTTTATTCTTGATGATGTTATTGCAAATATTATGCTGACTAGATTAATTCATGCCTGAAGATATGAGAAAATAGTGTACATATTCAGCACTAGTCATTGGAATTAGCGCTGGCATTCTGACATTGTTTCTTGCTCTTGGCAGATATGGGTTAAAACACCAGAAGTGTTAGCTCGTGATCGTCTTCTCGGATCATTTTCTGTAAGTTAACATTATACTTAACCTCTGACATCCTAGTCCACTTTGGTCTGATCGGTTACGTTAACTGTCAAGTGCTTCTTTTCTGTTGTGATACCTGTCAAGAAGCTAGGGAGATTAAATATTGAATGGTGTTCTTTTCTGTTGAGATGCCTGTCAAGAAGCTAGGGAAATGAATATTGAATGGTGTATGCACATGGCATGAGCTGTGTAATTATTGAAAAGAATATACTCGTATTAAGAACCGATTGCTTGGATCTACCTTTTATGGGCGTTATCTGGACCAGTCTGTTTCTAAAATGATGCACATTATTAAACTGCCATGTTTCTATATAAAAAGTGCTATTAAACTGTGATAGGTGTGGGCCACTGGGAGCTACTAAATCATGCATTAGGAATCATCTTTCCTTAGGACTTTGTTTGGTGTAACAGGCTACGCATTATAGCTTACAAGACGAAGCAATTGGTCTTTACACCATCTCATGTCTTCTCCCTGATGTATGGTTATAGTATCCCATCTCATTGAATCCGTGCCGTGCTGGCCATCTTCTGTATAATACTAAAGTTTCTTGAATCGGTCATGCCTGTATTGTATGGTAATGCAGCAAAGAGAAGAGGAAAGAAAAACTAATGTTGCAGCATGCCTGCTTCAGGTGAAGCCTGTGCTGAACAGAGTGAAGTTCACCCTGGTGGGCCTGGCGGTGTCGCTGACCCTCTGCATCCTCCTCTACGCCAACACGGAGAAGCCGAGGGAGCCGCTGGAGAACCCCGCCGGCGGGAGGGCCATCCCCGGGGTGTACAGCGACACCGCCGCGAGGTCGTTCGAGCCCGACGCGTTCTGCGGGGAGCCCGACCTCGGCGACCAGTCGGAACTGTAACCGTAAAAAATGATGGTTCCAGTGGATATCTTCATGTTCATCAGGGTGAAAAGTGATGTAAATATCTGGCCGTACATAGCGATAGTCCATACGAAAAATGAAATCCCTTGTATAGTTGTATATAGCTGTTGGTCCTCTGTGTATCTTACTACATGGCCTTGGTCTGGTTTGGCTGGCGGGGACGGGACGTGACGGGTGAGGGCGACGTCGTTGGGTTATCCGCCAGCGCCAGGAATGTCGTTGACGCGCGTGGGAGCGCCCGCGTCTCGTGTGGCGTGCCGGCCGCCGAAGCCGAGTGGAAGCCGCCTGCCTGAGAAAACGATGCGCCTCCACTTGCCCGGAACGTAACTCTCTCAGCGGGCGCTTTTCCGGATCGAATCCAGGAAGGGGTCCATTTTTCGGAGCTCGGCGTTTCCTCAGGCCGGCAACTCCTCCTCGCGGCAAATTTGACTATTTTGACCTGTTGTGGCAACTAATTCACACAATGAACTGCTCGCGAAACTAATTCACAACCGTAACCCTTTTGTGTAGCGCCTGCCACGACGGCGCTGCACCCTTCTGTGCAGCGCCTGCCTTGGAGGCGTTGCATGCCTGTCCACCGTGGCAGCCCCCTGGCCCGCACCCGGCCGTGCAACGCCTCCCACTCAGGCGCCACACATTGTAATGTGCAGCGCCCCCGAGCCAGGCGCTGCACTAGCAGTTATCCAGCAGCCGTGCTGGACCCCCACTCCCCCACCCACACTCTCTCCCACTCCCCCACCCGAGCTTAGGCCCCCCTCCCACTCTCTTCCCCTCTCAAATCCTCTCTCAAATCTTGCTTATTTGAAGAATTTGACCGTGGATTTCGGAGTCAAGCCCTCCCTAAAGGTAATCACCTCCGATCCCCTTGTTTTGATCCAAGAAATGTTATCAAATTGCTCAAATGTTGCTAGTTTTGCTTGGATCTAGTGATTTGAATGGAGAAGTGAGATTTAGTGATTTGGGGTGTTCTATGTGTGTTCTTATTGGTGATGTTATTTTGTTGTTAGGGTTAGGTTATGTTTATGGTTATGGTTAGGGTTATGGTTAGGGTTATGGTTATGTGGTTGTTTGATATATATATTAGGGTTTCCATTCTTTGTTAATCTTTGCATTTATTACTCATGAAAGCAATGTTACCTTGTGTTTTTGGAATGCTTATAGGGATGGGAAGAACATGTGTGTTTGTTCATCATGGGGACAAAGACGCATTTTTGAAAGGAAATATTGAACCGGACCCGGATGAGCTTGACATTGTGTTTGATAGTAGTCCTAGCTATGCGGAGCTCTTGCAACAAGTTAGAAAAGAATTGAATTGGATGGACCTTAGTGATATCGTTGAGTTGGAGGGAAGGCATAATGTAGGCTTTGGAATGCACGTCCGTTGGAAGAAAATGCGCGTCAACTCGGAGCAACGTTGGGTTGCATACAAGGAAACGGTGGCCGAATCACTTGACAAGGCTCTTGAGTTATTTGATTCAAGTTTGCATTTGGACTTGAACCGGGAACCTTCCCCTTTGGTTCATAGTAGGCCACCACCCTTGAAGCGAGATGAAATTGATGAACCTCCTTTGGTTCATAGTAGGCCACCACCCTTGAAGCGATATGAAATTGATGAACCTGTTTTGACCCAAGAAGTGCGTCAAACATTGAGTCCGTTTACAAACAACCAAGATGAAGCTTTGCAAGAGGAAGAGGACAATTATGATTATGCGGACGATGACAATGAAGGAAATATGCCCTAGAGGCAATAATAAAGATGTTATTTGTATTTCCTTATATCATGATAAAATGTCTTCTATTCATGCTAGAATTGTATTAACCGGAAACTTAGTACATGTGTGGATACATAGACAAAACAGTATGTCCCTAGTATGCCTCTACTAGACTAGCTCATTGATCAAAGATGGTTATGTTTCCTAACCATAGACATGAGTTGTCATTTGATCAACGGGATCACATCATTAGGAGAATGATGTGATGGACAAGACCCATCCGTTAGCATAGCACTATGATCGTTTAGTTTTTCTGCTATTGCTTTCTTCATGACTTATACATGTTCCTATGACTATGAGATTATGCAACTCCCGAATACCGTAGGAACACCTTGTGTGCTATCAAACGTCACAACGTAACTGGGTGATCATAAAGATGCTCTACAGGTGTCTCCAAAAGTATTCGTGGTGTTGGCATAGATCAAGATTAGGATTTGTCACTCCGAGTGTCGGAGAGGTATCTCTGGGCCCTCTCGGTAACACACATCACAATAAGCCTTGCAAGCAAAAGACTAATGAGTTAGTCACGAGATGATGTGTTACAGAACGAGTAAAGAGACTTGCCGGTAACGAGATTGAACTAGGTATAGAGATACCGACGATCGAATCTCGGGCAAGTAACATACCGTTGACAAAAGGAACAACATATGTTGTTATGCGGTTCTGACCGATAAAAGATCTTCGTAGAATATATATGAGCCAATATGAACATCCAGGTTCCGCTATTGGTTATTGACCGGAGATGAGTCTCGGTCATGTCTACATAGTTCTCGAACCCGTAGGGTCCGCACGCTTAACGTTTGATGACGATCGGTATTATGAGTTTATGAGTATTGATGTACCGAAGGTAGTTCGGAGTCCCGGATGAGATCACGGACATGACGAGGAGTCTCGGAATGTCCGAGACATAAAGATTGATATATTGGACGACTATATTCGGACACCGGAAGTATACCGGAAAAGTTTCGGATTTAACGGGATTGCCGGAGGGGGTTACCGGAACCCCCTACGAAGGGGGATGGTCCATAGTGGGCCTTATGGAAAAGAGAGAGGCAGCCCATAGGGCTGGCCGGCGCCCCACCTAGGGTTCCTAGTTGGACTAGGAGTTTGGGGGCGCCACCTCTTCTTCTTTTCCTATTCCCTCTCTTCCTTCTTTGGTGGTTCCTACTAGGAATAGGATTGCAATCCTATTCCTAGTAGGATTGCACCCTAGCCGCACCAAACAAGGGCCGGCCGGCCACCCCCTTGCTCCTTTATATACGGGGGCAGGGGGGCACCCAAAGACACACAAGTTGAATTGTTCCAGCCGTGTGCGGTGCCCCCCTCCACAGAAACACACCTCGGTCATACTGTCGCGGTGCTTAGGCGAAGCCCTGCGCCGGTGAATACATCATATCCGTCACCATGCCGTCGTGCTGACGAAACTCTCCCGTGAAGCTCAACTGGATCAAGAGCTCGTGGGACGTCATCAAGCTGAACGTGTGCTGAACGCGGAGGTGTCGTACGTTCGGTGCTTGATCGGTTGAATCGCGAAGAAGTTCGACTACATCAACCGCGTCACTTGACGCTTCCGCTTCCGGTCTACGAGGGTACGTAGACACACTCTTCCCTCTCGTTGCTATGCATCTGGTAGATAGATCTTGCGTGATCGTAGGAAAATTTTAAAATACTACGTTCCCCAACAGACAATGAAGTTGATCTCCATGCCAACAATGTGGGTGATCTCGACAAATATCATTTGCAAGAGACAATGGACCAATCCATCCCTTTTTCCCGTGCATATGCATCGGACTCGGATGACGATGGTCCCGATGAAGAAGTTGATGCGGAGGGGTTCACGGTGAAGGAGGCCGAAGCTTTCGAGAAGGTATTCCGTCGGGATCATCGGACTAAATTGTTCAAGGATGTTAGTCTCGCGGATGAAGCCGTGGTAGATGGTGGCCAATGTGTATCTCTCGGTGTTAGGCCAAGCTCTCACCGTGATATGGGTGATGACAACCGGATGGCTAAAGGGTCTAAGTTCGAGACCTTGTTGGAATTGAAGATGTGGGTGGACAACTACTCGGTTACGCATTATCGTCCACACAAGGTGGTGCACTCGGACATCAATGTGCGCTACACGGTTGCATGTCGTGAACTTTATATGCATTTATGAACACCTTATGTGCCGTACTATGTCTCCTTCCCTATTTGGTTGTATCGTGAAGTACTAAGTTTGGTTGTCAACAACTATGTCTCCTTTTGTATTTGGTTGTATCGTGAAGTACTAAGTTTGGTTATGAACAACTATGTCTCCTTCTCGATTAGGTGGTGAAGTAGTATGTGTGGTGAACAACTATGTCTTCTTCTCTAAGTTTGCAAAAAAAAAGTATAGTGCAGCGCCGCTGTGGCAGGCGTTGCACATGCCTGTATCTCTCCAGAGAACAACAGAAACTTCTGTTGAGATACAGGCATGTGCAGCGCCTGCCACAGCGGCGTTGCACTGTATAGTGCAGCGCCTCTGCGGCAGGCATTGCACATGCCTGTATCACAACAGAAACTTCTGTTGTTCTCTGGAGAGATACAGGCATGTGCAGCGCCTGCCACAGAGGCGTTGCACTATGCAGTGCAGCGCCTTGCAGGCAGGCGTTGCACTGTACAGTGCAGCGCCTCTGTGGCAGGCGTTGCACATGTGATGAATAGTAGAACAAATGTAGTTATAGAGACTAGTTCAACACATATAGAAATAGGACAAGTTCAACACATATAGAAATAGAGACTAATTCAACACATATAGAAATAGGACAAGTTCAACACATATAGATATAGAGACTAGTTCAACACATATAGAAATAGGACAAGTTCAACACATATAGATATAGAGACTAGTTCAACACATATATAAATAGGACAAGTTCAACACATATAGGAATAGAGACACTAGTCCGACATAGCGTTCGACATTATAAAAAGAGACACATATAGAAATATGACCAGTTCCTTCCGCGCTTGCTAGCTCCTGCTGCCCTCTTCACACATGTCTTCTTGACCTTCCTAGGAAGAGGAACCCGCTCCGGCTCCGGCTCCGCCTCCTCATCCTCATCGTCATCCAAGTAGTCATCCAAAGCCGCCATCCGCGAGGTTTCGACCGCCCTTTTGCCTTTCTGGGTAAAGTCATCGGGTGTGTATTTCTTGTATTCCCTCCTAGGCTTTAACTTGATTGCAGAACGAGGCTTGTACTTCCCCAAGACCATATCGTCAGGAGCCTATGCATCAACAAAAGTTAAGGAAAGACCGTGTGTGAGCATGTAGTTAGCAATGCAACAACAACCGTACTGTGAGCATGTAGTTAGCAATGCCATACCTCTTGGATGACCACACCAACATCCTCATCATCCAAAGGATTACCATCGCCAGAAATGGGATCTGATGGTGTCGCCGACCCAGAACGTTCTGGTGATACGTACTCGGGGTCACGACAACCGAAAAGATTAGATAGCCGCCTTAACTTTTGGCCCTGGCGCTGCAACATGAACAAGTGAATGAGAGAACAAACGTGCAAACACATGTTAAGTGCTAGTTTGAAGGAGATGTGAACCTTAAGGAATGCTCGAAGGGCACCTTCCCCATCGTCTTTGCCAGCCGGGGTTGTTTCCAGTATACTATCGGTCTCATCGGCTGCTTTCTTGATCTGGGCACGCTATGAACACAAATGGTATTAACCTGTTAGGCAAGCGAAGATGTAAATAGTGCGAATGGAAAAGAGTAAAGGGCAAATACCACAAAGTTCATCATTGGGCCTGAAGGGATCACTGAGTTTCCTTTACGAACTAATGAGTTGTACTCGTGCTGGGCTATCTCATCGAATACGGTGGGATCATCCAAAATATCCTCAGCATACGCCGGCTTGCATACCTCCACACGGGTTCTTGCAAGGAACCATGTGAGATAGTTGTTGAACGCCAACGGGCAGTGCTCACGAAGCGGGGCTCCTTTGTTGCGCCTAGCTTGATCAACAGCATACTGCCACTGCACAACAAACTTCCTGTGATGCTTGGCCCAGTCCTTGATCTTGCGCTGCTTTTTCCTATCCAACCTCGAAGTTATAAACATACTATTAGAACCAACGATGAGGCCGACAAGCATCTAGGTGCTAAAGGTTAGTTATATCTTACGCGTGTAGCACTTGATCCGTGTCCTCCCATTCCGGCGGGAATGCCTGGAACAAACCAAACTGGCGGTACACCCGATGTGGCAGGTGAACCTCGACCGCCCAGTTGCATATGAGTGGACACCGCATATGCCAGAGTTCCCTATCCCTAGTGCACATCAGATTCAGCACGAACTCATATGGGTTCCCAAAACTCTCTCCACTGCCATACGGTTCCCATACAACCTGCAAAAGGGGATAAAATGCAAAATTGATATCTAGTTAAGATATAAGCATGATAAAAACTTATGCAATATCGACTAACCTGCTCAGCCGTGATGGCGTCCATCTCGCTCCTGTAGAGCTTGTACATGACCGATGGATCATCCGTCATCTCATTTAACACATCCCACTTGTAAGCCCAAGTGGGGAGCCGTAGTGGGTCCTGTTTATCTTCCCAAGGCTCGTACTTCACGGTCTTCGGTCGTCCAACCGGCAAACGCTCCCAGCTCCATATGGAAAGAGCGAGCAAACAACCACCGATACCTCCAGATAGCCTGCAACTGGCTTCGTCCAACTGCACATAAAAAAGAACATGATCGTATTAAAAGCAAGATCGCATTCAGCATGTACCAATGAGATGAAATATGAACAACTTCATACCTGTCTATACAAGTAAGCCAGTGTCGCCGAACCCCAACTCCAATTGCTATCGAAGACGGTCAACGCCTTCAGCCACATCCATGGAGCATTCTTGCCTGTGCCATCAGCAAACAAAGTCCTGGATATAACATACCACATGTAGACACGAGCATGTGTCCTCACCGTGTCCTCATCAGCCTCCAAAGGGCAAGTACCAAAGTGCGTGGTAATCCAGGTGTAAGGGGCACCGGCTGCGACTCTTTCCTTCTTCTTGCCTTCATCTGCTGGTTCCTGAGGCTCTGGAGGAACCATGCCGATAAGGGCTTCCATCTGCTGGCGCCACCCATCTGAATCAGTGCTCATACATAAAGGAACGCCATCGACAGGAAGACCGGTGATCATTGCTATATCCTGAAGCGTCACCGTCATCTCCCCGGTCCGCAGATGGAAACTGTGCGTCTCAGGCCTCCAGTGATCAATGAGCGCGGTGAGTGCCGCAGCATTGTTGGGTGGCGTCGACCGGCTGACCAGCTGAATGAAAGGGAGAAGTCCTGCCTCCCTAACATAAGGTGTGTAGCGCTCATCATAGCGCATCCACCCAAGGTTGACTCTGTGAGCCCGAAGCTTCAGAGGTGCAAGTTCCTACAAGCAAGACAAATAAATCATTAAATATGGGGTATGTGTTTGAAAATTAACGGAATAATTAACAACGGCAAATTTCATTATTACCCGTTGATCCACGGACATAGCGTAAGACCGGTGTTGTTTGTCCCAGTGATCATCGAGAAGCCACTCCATCAGCCTAACCATTTGAATTTTTTTGAAAAAAGGTATTCAACACGATGTAGGTTTCCAACATAGAAGAGTTTCCAACATAATGTAGGTTTCCATCTAAAATAACATCTAACTCATCTAAAATAACATCCTAACTCATCTAAAATAACATCTAATACCATCTAACATAATGTAGGTTTCCATCTAAAATAACATCTAACTCATCTAAAATAATATCCTAACTCATCTAACATAACATCTAATACCATCTAACATAATGTAGGTTTCCAACATAGAAGAGTTTTTTCAATACATACTAACTAACTAAGCCTACTTCAATACTAACTACACTAACATCATCCTCCCCCTCTCCTAAATTCATCTAACTCATCTAACTAAACTAACACTACTTGAATACTAACTACACTAACATAATCTAATACCATCTAATACCATCAAATACCATCTAACATAATCATCTACAAATCACAAATCCCACATATGCAATATTCTAATCTAATCTAAAAAGAATTACACAAATCTTGCAAAAAAGAGAAAATGTATGGATAGAAAGAAGGGGATCGGAGGAGTGTACCTTGTAGGATCGAAGGGGGAAGAAATCCACGGACAAAAGCTTCAGATCTGAGGGTTTTTGGGATTGAGATTGAGAAGGGGGGAGGAGAAGATGCAGCAGCCGCAAGGGTTAACTGGAAGGGTGGGGATTGGGCCTGCGTGCGGCGAAGGGATAACTGCTAGTGCAGCGCCTGGCTCGGGGGCGCTGCACATTACAATGTGTGGCGCCTGAGTGGGAGGCGTTGCACGGCCGGGTGCGGGCCAGGGGGCTGCCACGGTGGACAGGCGTGCAACGCCTCTAAGGCAGGCGCTGCACAGTAGGGTGCAGCGCCGTCGTGGCGGACGCTGCACAAAAGGGTTACGGGAGTAAAATAGTTTCGCGAGCGGTTCATTCTGTGAATTGGTTGCCACAACAGGTCAAAATAGTCAAATTTGCCCCTCGTCGCCACGGTACCTGATGCCGGCATAAAATCACCTGCTATGGACCTTCCTTTTAGGAAAAAACCGGGTATCAGGCATGGACTTGCTAAATTTGTTACGGGCACTGAGTCGTCTTGTTTTTATGGAAGAGGGGAGACCCAATAGCCAACGAACGTCCCCTATATGAAGCATGAAATTTGCGAATGTTTTTTATGTCGGGTTCTTCGAAAGCACACGGTAATTTCTTCAGGAACACATGGCAACTTCTGCGCAAAGGGATTTTTCTGCGAGAACGACCATGGCGGGATTGCTGTAATCCAAAGCTGTGAGTGGCCGGCAAAAGTTACCGGCACTCAGTTTGTCGCTGTGCTCCAAAGCTCCGAAAATGATAGCCACATCCTCCAAGATCACAAACCCGTCTAGTTCTTCACCGGATGCCCGTGACATGGCGGTATTCCTCGCGAAAGTTGGAGCTCAATGTCGAGTACAGCCACTCCCCTAACCATTCGCTGCCGCACACGATTTGTCATGCACGGCTCATGGCAATTCCATTTCCATTTTTCAATCAAAAAAACTATTGTATTTATTATACTCCCTCTGTAAACAAATATAAGAGCGTTTAGATCACTAAACTAGTAATCTAAACGCACTTATATTTCTGTAACTCTTGCACTCGCTTCTTCCCAAAATAAGTGTCTCAACTTTGTACTAGTTCTATAACGAAGGGAATATTTCTGTACCAGTTCTAGAATGGAGGGAATATTTCTTTACGGAAGAAGTATTACAGAAACAAATGCAGAGAATTCTAGCCCTTTGAAATTTCTGCTGCCTCGAGAGAGAAGGCTTTGAAAATTAGTACAAAAGCCCGAAAAATCCGAGAAGAAGGGGGATGCCGCCCGTGCCGCTTCGGGTCAAACATGCCGTCGCCGCCGCCCGGGACGGAATCCAAACCCCTCGCGCTCGCCCTCGGGTCCGTCCACCCCACAAAACGCCCACACACGCAGACCTCACCACCACCAGCACCACCTTCCCCCACACGGCAGACAGAGCCGCGCCAGCGAAGCAGCCGCCGCGCCGGCACAGCACAGCACAATCCTCGCTGCTCCCTCGCTCGCGCTCGCGCTAGCTAATCACCCACTAATACCTCTCGCTCCGCAGGCCGGCCTCCCCTCCTCCCCATCCCACCCCACCCCACCCCATCCCGTTCCGCCCGCGCTTTAACCCGCGAGTATCGATTAATTAACTAGGCCCACTTGCGCCGCTCTAATTCCGCCAGCGGCAGCGGGAGGAGGAGGATCCAGCGAGGGTCGGGATCGGGCGGCGGTCGATGCCGGCTGGCGGGGCATGGCCGGGCGCCGAGCGATGAGGCAGGGCGGCACGGGCGTGCGGGGGCTCGCCGCGGCGGCGCGGTCCTCGCCCGCGCTCTCCTTCCTGCTGGCGGCCGCCGCGGCCGCCGCGCTCGTCGGGGGCGCCTACTTCTGGGTGGTGGTCGCCTCGTTCCGCCTCCCCGAGCCCGGGGCCCTCGGGTGCCGGCCCGACGGCGAGGGCTCCTGGGCCATCGGGGTCTTCTACGGCAGCAGCCCCTTCCACCTCCGCCCCATCGAGCTGGTGAGGAGCCTCGAGCCTTCAAGGCCGTGCGTGGGTTTTGACTTCTGAGGTTGAGGCGCTGGGACGCTCACCGCTGTTTTGATTTGGTTTGCGCAGGAAGGGAGGAGCAGCGCCAACGGCTCGGCCTGGCCGGTGGCCAACCCCGTGCTCACCTGCGCCTCCGCCACCGACGCCGGATACCCCAGCAACTTCGTCGCCGACCCCTTCCTCTACGTCCAGGTACGGTCCGTCAACTCCGTCCGTGGAATTGCGCTCTGCTGCTGTGCGTACATGTACGGGCATCTCGCGAAATTCGCGGCGTCAGGGCTCTCAAATCCCTCAGCTGCGAAATTCAGGTTGACTGGGTGGATTTTGGTGCCGTGTTTCTGAATTCAGCTCCTCTGCAAGTGAGTGGGGCTTAGCAAGGGCTTGCGGCTCGGCTCTCGGGTGCTTAGGATAATAGGATTTGGGACTGCAGTGTCTAGCGGAGTAGCTGGATATGGTGTTCTGACAGTGTATTACTAGTATGTGATAACATTGTATGAACTGTTCTTCCAGTATCCTGCATGAACTGTTCTAGTCGGGGATGCAGAGTTACCTACTAAGCCTGGTGCGCACTTAGTTGCCAATGTATCATGAACAATTTGACTTGAGAACTTTACTTGGGGAGGACTGCAACCTTGTCTAAACTGAAATATGTCTTGATGGCATAATTGAACACTTGAGCTATTAATCTATAATTTGATTCTAAAATAGACTAACTGGCACTGGAACATGCTTGCATGAAGTTCTTTTTAGTGCGATTCTGAAATGCATGTTTGAGGAAATGTAGCTTCTGAAATGCTGCTGATTTCATTGATGGTTTCAAACTTTAAAGTACCAAACAATAGCACGCTGTTAGCGTACTTGTACACTACATGACAACATAAGTGGATTTGCCCGATAGAATTGTTCTTATAAGGCCCAGAAATGCATATCTATTTGTGCAATTCTCTGTTTTAGATGATATTTATGTTGGATTTCATACAAGACACCTAAACCATGTTCCTTACTAATATTTTTTTTATCAATCTAGAAATGCAATTTTCATGTATTATATGCTTGGACTTATATTCATAGAATTGTATTCTTGAGTTGAGAAAGAACTTCATGCGATGTGCCTTCTGCATTCTTTTCTACTTACCACAATATGTTCTCCATTGGTATTTTCTGGAATTCTCAACCTGATATTACTTCTTATTCGTCTCTCAGGGCGACACACTGTTTCTTTTCTTTGAAACAAAAACAACTACCTCGATGCATGGTGATATTGGTGTTGCAAGAAGCTTCGATCAAGGTGCAACATGGGAGTTTCTTGGTATTGCTCTAGATGAGGCATGGCACCTGTCCTACCCTTTTGTGTTCAAATATGAGAATGAGGTATAATTTTCATTCTGTATCTATTACTTGCTCTAGATGAGGCTATTTCTGGAGACGTCGAAGCACTAACTTCCTCTTCTTTCAGATTTATATGATGCCAGAGGGGAACAAAAACAAGGAGCTTCGACTTTATCGTGCTACTAAATTTCCTCTTGAATGGACATTGGAGAAGGTGCTCATCAACAAACCGCTCATTGATGCCGCATTAGTCCAATATAAGGGTACCTGGTGGCTCTTTGCCTCGGATTTTACACGATACGGAACCGAGAAGAATGCAGAGCTTGAGATTTGGTACAGTAGCTCTCCTCTTGGTCCTTGGAATGAGCACAGGCAGAACCCTATTTACAAATCTGACAGAAGTTTGGGAGCTCGAAATGGTGGAAGGCTCTTCATGTTTGAAGGGTCGTTGTATCGTCCAGGTCAGGATTGCAGTGGAACCTATGGACGGAAGGTTAAGTTGTACAAAGTTGAAAAGCTAAGCAAGGAAGAATACAAGGAGGTGCCAGTAGAACTTGGGATTGAAGAGCCAAAGAAGGGGAGAAATGCCTGGAATGGTATGAGGTACCATCACTTGGACGTGCAGCAACTTGACTCTGGTAGATGGATAGCTGTAATGGATGGTGATCGTGTTCCTTCAGGCGATTCAACGCGAAGGTCCATCTCTGGTTACCTGGGTTTCTTGCTAGCCATAGTTCTGGTCACTTTTGTGGGGTTTGTGAAAGGTGCAATCAATTGCTACATCCCTCCGAGTTTCTGGGCTGCCCCAGCAAGGAGAAATGAATTGTCCCGTATCTTGCCTGTCTACCGCTTCAACCAGAAAGTCCGCAGATATTCTACCAGCCTTGGCAGATACATCACAGCCACCAAAGCAAGGCTCAATGAGAAAACATGGTCCAACAAGCTGTTCTTCTGCGTGATTGCTCTATTAGGGACCGTGAACGTCTGCGTCGCCGTGCACTTCCTACTTGGTGGTAATGGCACGGAAGAGGCATACACATATCAAGGTCAGCGCTCTCAGTTCACGATGGTCACCATGACATATGAAGCTCGGCTCTGGAACTTGAAAATGTTCGTCGAACACTACTCCAGATGTGAGTCGGTCAGGGAGATAGTTGTCGTCTGGAACAAAGGCAACCCTCCTGGCAGCGATGCCTTCGACTCCACGGTGCCTGTCAGGATACGAGTGGAGGAGCTCAACTCTCTCAACAACAGGTTCAGAGTCGACCCTCTGATAAAGACCCGGGCCGTCCTCGAGCTGGACGACGACATCATGATGACGTGCAGCGACGTAGAGAAAGGGTTCAAGGTGTGGAGGGAGCACCCCGAGCGGATGGTCGGCTTCTACCCGCGGATGATCGACGGCGACCCCCCGCAGTACAGGAACGAGCGGTACGCCAGGGGCAAGAAGGGCTACAACCTGATCCTCACAGGTGCTGCTTTCATGGACAGCGAGTTTGCCTTCAGGAGGTACTGGAGCGAGGAGGCCAGGGAAGGGAGGGACTACGTGCACAAGAACTTCAACTGCGAGGACCTGCTGATGAACTTCATGTACGCAAACGCGAGCTCCGGGGCGAGGACCGTGGAGTACGTGCACCCGGCGTGGGCCATCGACACCTCCAAGCTCTCCTCGGTCGCCATCAGCCGCGACACCCAGAAGCACTACGACGTGAGGACCAAGTGCCTGGCCAAGTTCTCCTCCATATACGGCCCTCTGCCGCAGAAATGGGAGTTTGGCAGGCGACAAGATGGCTGGGACAAATAGCCCGGGCTTTGGACAGTGGGGGCGGGAGATAGTACGCAACCAACAGATGCAAATGCTTAGAACTTTTTTTTGTTGTTGGTCCCGTGGTAAGTTTTGCAGCATGGGACAGAAATGTTATAACCTGCTTGGTAGAAGTGTCTATTAGATTTTGGCTAGAAGCCTGGAGTGCAGTAGATCAAGGTCTGTTCCCAGTGTCTAATTCTCCAGGAAGTTTGTGAGATCAAATGCTCATTTAGGCCAGCTGCAATGCGCTAAGATTCAATTGGGTCGTATGCCTGTCGTTCTTCTTTTCTCATAGATGTTCCTTTTGCACTTGTTTTCCAATTGTAAATGGTGTGGTTTTGCTTATGTACAGTACAGTACTAGGAATTCATTTGGATGTTTATTTTGTTCACGTCACTGGAGTGGACTGCCGTGGCATTAGAAATTCCAAGGTTTTGTGGCGTGCGGCAGCGAGACTGGCCTAGCCGGTTGGTAGAAGTCCAACACTGGACAAATTGCATGGAAGCTACCAAAGGAAACCAACCCTAAAATTGCTGAATTCTCCATCACAGGCAAGTACGACCCTACAACTATCAGCAGATGAACAAACATGAGACAGAGTTTCTTTTTTTCCGTTCTCAAGTCGCTAATTTACCTAATCTTCGAACATGAGACCACGAGAGAGCACGGGACAAAGATTTGAGTTACACAACAGGAGGTGAATGATCTAAAAAACTGAGGATGCGACTGCAGCTTTTTGTTCGCGCGGCCAACCTATTTCTTCCTTCCGCGGGTTGACTTCGTCTTCTTGCTAGCGGCTGCACTGGCTGGTTTCTCCGAAGTTTCCTGCGATTCATACCATACAGAAAATCATGTGCTGAAAATGTTGTCATGCAGAAAAAGATACTCTATAGTTAGTACACGATTCAACACTAAACACTAGGAGGAAATCATCTAGAATTATTATAGCACTAGTTTTTCAAAATATAGCTTCTGCTATTTGTATTTACCCGATTGCTTATTCATTTGAAAAACTGTTGGGAAATGTGCATCTGTCTTATGGTGATGATACCAGACGCATTGCACAAATCGAACCATCTACAGTTCAAACTAGGGCAGGTAGCCTGGTGGTGGAATTGGACATGGGTGATGTGTCTAATATATCAAACAAACCCAAATAATGGTATGGATATCAGAGACACACTATGCCATAGTTTGAATTGCGCGTACAGTTCTAACATATTTTTTGGGCTGTATATGATAGCAGAAATGATGTTTCCGGACAAGGCCAAAGATTGTATAAATATAAGCACTATAACATGAAGTGGCATTTCGGTGGATGTATGTACCTTCCGCTTCAATGGCACTGATGTGCTAACAGTTGGCTTGAAAAATGACTCGAGCCTGAATACATCAAGTCAACAATTATTACAGTATGATCAAGTTCAAGTGCTAAGAAAGCGACTATGCACGCACGTATTATTCTTAAGAATCATGTATGTGATATATAATACAATGCTCACCTTCCTTGGGATGATTTATTCTTCGCCGATTTAATCTTCTCTATGGCCTGCATGAAACCCACGACATATGGTTGATAAAAATGTTTAAATAACTGGAACAGAGAGAGACAAGAAAAATGCATGCCTTTGTCACACGATCTTGATTGAAACCATTTTCTTTCACCAGAAAGTTCACGAGGCCCTGGGGAAAGATTAGAAGTAATGGGTATTTTCAATTGTTCACTTCCTGTTCAGGAGGCAAGTAACAAGGACAGCAGACATACCTCCTCATCAGGTGCAGTCCATTTGAGCTCGGGAATATCCAGTGTTACATCAGGTTCCTTGAACATGCGCCGAGCTTCTTGATAAGGCCAGTCCTCAGGAATCTGATATCTACAGTAGACAATGGACACATACGAAGAAATTAACAAAGAAACCAACACAGACCAGAATTTCAATGGCCAAGAGGTGCATGACTTTAAAGCGGATAAATCTTGGGCCACTGTGCTACACAACTGACATGTTGGATTCAGCCGAGTACTAAGTCAATAGAAAAAAATTCAAAATGGATAAGGACTAACTTGTCTTTATTAATGTTTTCCAGAATGCCCTCAATGGACCCGTGCTGACGAATGAGCTTCAGAGCTGTAAGACCACCAATGCCTAGTGGACAAGATCCCATACAGTTAGAAAACTTCTCTACTAGCTACATAATTTGATAAATGTGGACTACAAAATGAAAGCGAAAGAGTAAGCGATGATACCTTTAATGCTATCACAGTAGTCACATCCACAGAGGATGCACAAGTCAATGAATTGGTCCATTGTGAATTCAAGCTCCTCAAGAATCTGCAGCATGAAATTTGGTTAAGTGTATACAAGATAAGGATGAAATTTAAGCTCAACATAATACTGCATACTTTCGCAACTTCAAATTCCATAACAGGTATTTTCCTGGAACTTGGATCCATCAAATGACGAACAAACCGTGTAGCTCCAAATGTAAGTGAGTCCATATCTTCGGATGCAACAGCATACACCTACAAAGTAAACTGTACTAAATAAAAATGGAAGCAGAGGGTGAAAACAAGAAGGTAGTGGAAGTCCACTATGTTAATATTACCTTGTCATCCTTGCAAAGGGCAGCACATTGTGATTCTGCTTCACAAGGAGCCTATTGGTGGTACAGGAGAGGGAACTTTAGGTGAAATTAACAGCATCACGAACACACCATAAATCATAAACTATATGCTGATAGAAAGCGAATTTACCGATTCCATATAAAAACATGATTACATATGGTAAGGTGTACCCTGTAAAATATGTATGGCAGTGAGCAAAACTGAATTTACCTCCACAACAGGAACACCCATCAGTCTTAGTAGACGCTTACAATCATCATTGTGCTGCTTCGTGACCTGACATGGAAAGATGTAAAGCTAGAACTTTGAAAAGTAATTCATCACATATATTACATGAAAGAACCAATTGGCTCCTAACACAATGCAAATCGTCTTACATTGAGGAGATTACGACAGATGAAAAATTTCAAGACTCTTTATCACAAACAACTGAAAATAATAATTTCTCACCTTTACAGTTCTCTTGCTGAATTTTTCAATTGCATCCGTATCTCCTGCCTAGAACAACAAAATGCATTTCCCATAGTAGGGGTCAAAAAAGAGTGCATAGAAGAACAACGTGGATAAAAGACTGATCAAAGCAACATCAGCAAACCTCTACTGCCTTCGTCAGCTCTTCTGTTGCTTCATTCCTCTTTGCGTGTCTGACAAGTATTCCAGGTTAGCATTGTATAACCTAAAATGTAGTGTAGACAAACATATAAAGTGCGCTAGGAAACAATCAACGGATAAATAACCTTTTTAAAAGCTCATCCTTCTTCATTTCAGGAGGCTTGCCATCAAAAACATATCTGCATGAGCAATGTTGTGGTCCCATTAAAAATATAGTTACATTTTCAGATGTAATTATATGGATGATTTCGGATATTAAGAAATGAAAGAATTTGGATTTACACTGGTTTAATTCCTGCCTCGAGCATCCTTATTGTTCGGCTGAACATGCCTTGCAAATGACTGTTCGAGAAAAAGAAAGAGCCGCATATGAACATACGTACTAGGACTATAAATTCTGTGCGGTCCTTCGAATAATATTAAGCATGGTTGGAGAGAGAGAGAGAGAGAGAGAGAGAGATCTGAACCTGGTGACATCACCGGCTTCGTTTGTAAGGGTTTCCATCCCTGTCCTTCCAACTACAATCTGTACAAGGGAAAGCATAAGAAACATATCCCACCTTTCATCGTGGTGGGTAAAAAAGGTTTGCTAATATCTCACAACTGCTTGTTAACAAGCACACAGAAGACAGTTCATCAGTGCAATTTTAAAGTTCTCCTTCCTTTATGTTGTAAAAAATTAAGAGAAAACATCCAATGCTAGGGGCAATAAGCGCCTTGTTAATCAGCCCAGCCGAACTAAGAACACACGACATATATGCCCGAGGGATGGGCGCAAATTTGGCAGCCTACTGCAACAATCTTCTTCTAAGAGTATAAAATGGGAAAACATTCCAGCACTAGGCGACCAGTATCCCAAAACTGTCGCCACACAAGGGTCAACAAAGCCCTAAACCCAACCTAAGAGAGCAAATCTGCCATAGGACGAAGGCGGAATGCGCGTGGAGTCAGTGACCAGACGCATATAGGGATGGACTCTTCAGCGCAAAGCAGGCCCAGATCACTGGCGTGCAAGCACAATACTAGAAACAAACAGTAAATGGAGGGAGGCCATAAGGGTTAGAGGATAATGGGGCTATACCAGGAACTGGTAGATGCTCATGCTGGCGTCGACGGCGATGCGGCGGCCGAAGTAGCTCTCGAACTTCTGCTCCCTCATCGACTTGGGCGCGTGGTCCGCCAGCAGCTTCGTCAAACCCTACAGCCACGCCAAAAATGAATCGCCGCTCCATTCGAATGTGACCGGGAAAGGCGTCCCCGAACCCACAAGATACTCAAAATCCACAAGGAGGCTCAGGAGGCCGGCCACGACGCGACGCGCTCACCTTGACTCCCATCTCGCCGGCGACGACGGCAGGCGGCGGGTGAAGGCGGCGGGGGCGGGGCGGGGAGAGAGGGGGGGAAGAGGCCGCGGGCTATTTTGAGTTTTTTTTCTCTTCCCTTCCGCCCCCCGGTCTTTGTATTCTGGGAGCGCCGCGGTACATATGGGCCGGGCCGGGCCGGGCCGGGCGGGCTCAAATAGCGAGGCCAGGCAGGAGAGCGTCCAGGCCCAGAGGCCAGAGGAGCGAACCTGATCTCGGACCGCACCCACGCCAGCGTCGCCGCCGGCCGCCGGGGAGGCTGCAGCGGGCTGCCGGAGGGAGGAAGGGGGGATGGCGAGCCGGCTGTGGAGGTGGTACGCGGACCGGCAGTTCCACAAGTGGGAGAAGACGGTGCTGTGGGACATGCTGGAGCCGTACCGGCCGCCGCGCTCCTTCGCGCCGCTCGTCGGCACGTACGTCGCCGCCTTCTACACCGCCGTCGTCGGCGCCGCCGTCACCGAGCAGCTCTACAAGGTCAGGCCACCCACTCTTGGACCGACGCCGGGACCTCCTCGGACCTCGCCCTCCATCCCTGTCTGCGCGCTCGCTCGCTCGCTAGATGCTCGACGAAATGCCTCCTTGCTCAGGATAGCACAGCTCCGCCATGGCATCATTTGCATTCTTTACTGGACAGATTTCACTGATCTCCCGCGGTGATATGTGGCTTCAAATTTAGGAATTCATTTGAAAATCGGAAGATCGCAGTTATGATGCTGCATTGGAGAGGCTTAGTTTTGTGTGCTTGATAAATCGCCTCTGGATTCCAACTGATTGTGTTTTTTGGAGCAGGAGAAGTACTGGGAGGACCACCCGGGTGAGGCGGTGCCGATCATGCCGCCCATGTTCTACTGGGGGCCATGGAGGGTGGTGAACGGAGAGGTTCCCCGCTTCATCCAGACGCCCGAGGAAGCTAAGCCGGCATAGAGCTCCTTGGAGATCGACGGGGGGTCCTGTCAGATGTTTGCTGTTCTCTTTTCTCTTGATCGGAGGTCTCTCATAAGTTACTGTCTAGGGCATTACGGCATCTCTTGTAATTTAAGATTTTGGTGATTGGGCAGCGCCGTGAATCATGATGGTGGTTTTATGTATGCTTGTTTGCATGAATAAATACATGATCGGAGGTCTCTCAGAGGTTTACTCGCCGTCTGCTGCTGTGTAGCTATGGCATTCTGGTGATTGTGCAGTGCCGTGAATCATAACTGTCTTTTATGTATGCTTGTTTGCACAAATAAATTGATCGGTGGCACTTCTATCGTGGAGCAGATTGTTTGCATTTTATCGATTTGATGATCTTCGAAGCGAAATAGATAGGGGTGGGCTGCACCCATTTTGTATCATCTTCTAAAACAAAGGTTCCAGTCATTGCCATCTTAACAGTCCTCATGTTCTCGGATACATCAAAAATCATGTAACGCTCACTGATTGTGATCAACACCAGAAGCTTGCAGTGTGCAGCCAAAGATAGGTAATGTCGTGAGACCTAATATGTTTAGTAAACTGAAACGGAGGGAGTATATACTTTTCATATATATGCAGCACCGGGAACGGCCACAACACACCACCATGAAAACACAAGGGCACAGACAAGTTGCACTGATCAAAAGGACCACTTCAATGGCACCATCCGTTGCGCAGTTAACATTCAAAGCCCAAGGTAATCCTTGTCTTGTCCGAGCCTACTCGAATTTCGACCCAAGAATGAAAGGGCTCTAAATCTAGTTAAGGTTACATCAGCACTGAACCATGAGTTTTTCAGAAACCAAAATAGGTGCCAGCTTTGCACCTCTCACTTGATAGGGAGGGGAATTTCTATTCATGTATAGGCCGGGGGAGTTAAGTTTGTCATGTCCTTGACCAAAAAAAAACAGGCAAATGAGACAATCATGCCGCATTGTCCTCAGAAGCCCATTCCGCTCATGTCCGGCATGCGACTGGCAATTCTGGCCTTTGTCGACGGGAGCTCAGCAACTGCGGCCTCTGTGGTTGTCATCAGCAGAGAAACGCTGTACCAGAAACACAGATTGTCAGACAAGTTTGATGTTTCTGTCGGTCGTACACAGGTACATGGTGAGAGAACTTGAGCTGTACCTTGCTGCGTCTTGAAGTGCAGTTCGGATCACCTTCACGGGGTCGATGATACCAGCCTTGATCATGTCAACATACTCCCCTGCAGTAGAAAAAACGCCAAGAATCAACTACTGAACCGCTAGAGATTATTATTCTGTTGGGGAAATATTAGGATTGCCATTTTTTACTGCAATTAAGCATCGACAGCTGAAATACGGTTAATTTGCACAGACCTTTTGCTGCATCATAGCCCAGACTAAGATTATCTTGTTCTAGTAGCTTCCCAATAACTATAGCACCATCGACACCGGCATTTGCGGCTATGGTCATCAGAGGGGCCTGCAAAAATTACGGAATGATTCATGTATTTCCGGATATGGAATAACCAAGTGCATGAAGTGCAGAAGAGCATCATAATCAGCACAAGAAGCAACCTTCAAAGCATTCTTGATAATCTGAACTCCAATTTTTTCATCCTCATGCGATGTGATAATATTGTCGAGCTCCTTGGTGGCATATAAAAGTGCAACTCCGCCACCTGTTAGGCATGATGTTAATTGGGAACACATACAACATAAAATCAGGTCGCGGAAACAAAGTAATAAGAAATGGTGGAGAAATATCATACAAGCTGCTCAAGAAAAATGCGATTACCTGGAACAATACCCTCCTCCACAGCAGCCCTTGCAGCATTTAGAGCATCTGTTACCCTGTCTTTTTTCTCACCAACTTCAGCTTCACTAGCTCCACCAATCTGCAAAATAAATGTGTATGCTGAGACGAGCACACAAAACAAGGGACCTCACACCATACTTAGAAACTAACAAACCTTGAGAATAGCAACGCCTCCAGATAATTTTGATAAACGCTCTTGAGCCTTTTCTTTGTCGAACATGGAGGTGTTGTTCTCGAGTGATTCTCTAAGCTGTGAAGGGCATCCACATGACAAAAATTGTGACTTGTACTGAAAGAATTACCTGAACCAGTATCCAGATAGCTAAACTTGAGACAAAGAGTCAAATGTGATGATTCTTAGAGTACCTGTTGACACCTCTCTTCAATCTGTTGCCTTTCACCTCCACCATCTAGAATGATAGTATCATCAAGAGATACAGTAACCTGTGAAGAAAATGTCACTGTATGGTTCTTTTTCTTCAAATTAATGTTTCTATATTGCTCTCAAGTGTAACAATTTATGGAAGTTGACAAACCTTCTTAGCTGTGCCGAGCATTTGTAGTTCAACTTTATCAAGATCAAGACCTTGGTCCTCGCTAATAACCTTGACATTAAAATGAAATATCAAGTCAAATTTATTCATAGTAATGTCAGTCATGTTAACCAACTTGATTGTTCTCATAACAACTAACCTGCCCTCCTGTTAAAACAGCCATATCATCCAGATTGGACCTTCTGTTTTCACCAAATCCAGGAGCTTTGACAGCACATATCTACAGCCAAGGCCTCAAAATTAGTTCAGAATTTTGCTTAAATAAGCTTCTCTGGGACAACAATCCAGAGTAGCTTGAGCCTAGTGAAGGAAATAGACACCATAGACAAAAGGAAAAACAAACTGAAAAGGCTTACTTCAATGCCAAGAGTGCACATTGCCAACCAGCTTATAACAGTACGAAAGTATGACAGAACTCACAGAAGTAAGAACTAAAGAAATGATTCATAATACCTTTAGTCCAGCACGATGCTTGTTCAGTACAAGCATTGATAGAGCTTCTCCATCTACATCCTCAGCAAAAATGAGAAGAGGTCTGCGATTCTACATAGATCAATCATGATTTATCAGTTGCCACCAAATTTCCATCATGGGATCAACAAAAGCAAGCACCGAACTTAATGGAACAGTTACCTGGATGGAAATTTGCAATGCTGGAAGAAGTGAATTCATGTTTGAGATTTTCTTGTCATGAATAAGAATCAGAGGATCTTTCAACTCCTGCACATGAAAAAAAGGATAAATCAGAAACATGGGTTCAGTTCAGATCATTCGTATAAAATCTTCATTGTCTATTGATATGCATGGTATCCGTCTCATCTTTGTTTTCTATCCGCTCTTATCAAATACTCCCTCCGTTCCTAAATATAAGTCTTTTTAGACATTTTAAATGGACTACAACATACAGATGTATGAAGACATGTTTTAGAGTGTAAATTCACTCATTTTGCTCGTACGTAGTCATTTGTTGGAATCTCTAGAAAGACTTATATTTGGGAACGGAGGGAGTATTTGACATGCCTACAACAATCTCTGCAGACAGATACCAAACAACTAATTCAAGTGTACAAGAGGAAACACAAGCAGCATGCATCATCCTCGAAAGCAGGGGGTGTAGTAGTCTATTTAAGATTAAACTGAAGCAACTGTAAACAAAGAGGAAACAAACTACAGCCATTGACTTCCCAAGTACAACCTCCGTCCCAAATTACCTGTCTTAGATCTGTCTAGATACGGATGTATCTATCTAGTGTTAGATACATCAGTATCTAGACAAATCTAAGACAAGTAATTCGGGGCGGAGGGAGCACTACTGATAAATTCCCACCTACATGCATATTGCCATGGAGAAGTTAAAATAAAAGGAGGATTTGAAGAAATCCCTTACAGACAGTTAAGGTGCTAAATTCGTCAGTATAGCAAAGAAGAAAAGAAAATAAAGACTCACACATTTCTGAGTCTTCTGATCAGTTACAAAGTAAGGGGATATGTAGCCTCTAGTCAACTTCATTCCCTGGACCGCTTCAAGCTCATTATCCAATGTTTTGCCATCCTGCCCATTTGTAAGAATTAGTTGCAGAATGCCAGATAAACCCAATATAGTAGCCAAAACAGCTGGTAGCACTCACAGCAATAGTAATGACACCATCCTTTCCAACTATTCCCATAGCTTTTGATATCAGATCTCCAATTTCCTTTTCACCATTTGCAGAAATTGTAGCTACCTGGTTTACAAGACAAAAATGAGGTGGGCATGTCTAGGCCAGGTTTCCAATTAAAGTACAAAAATCAATGTTAAGTTACTATGTAGTGTGTCTAGTACTGAATCATAATGATGATTTTCAATTACCCATGGCAGATACAAATAATAGCTACATCAAAGATACATAAGCGCGCAGATATGTTTTGCAGATCGAAGAGGGGGCACATAACAGGCCACCGCAGCAAATGAGAGTATCTTACCTGGTTTATTTCATCTGGGGAATCAATCATCCATGCTTTACTTTTGAGGTGAGCTGTGACGGCGCTTATAGCCTTGTTTATGCCTTTCCGCAAATCCATAACATTGACCCCTGCTGCCACAGCCTTGCATCCTTCCGTGAGAATTGCCTGTGTAAGCACAGTTGCGCAAGTGGTACCTGTTGCCCCACATGATCAGAAACGAAGTAAACGACATGCGATGCTCCATTCACATAAATAGGCAAGTAGTTCCCTGCCCTCAGATCTTAATCAAAGGACAAGGCATTTGCACAGAGACCACACACATGAGAAGTTCCTACTCTTTATAGCATGTTGCTTCAGATTAAATGCCAGCTATTTCTTATCTCACTTATGGCAAAACAACAAGTAACGATGTTTGGAAACGAATCCCACGTTTTCCAAAAGAACGGTACAGTGTGATTAGAATTAGATGTCTGAAAACTAAATGATTTCTTCAAGAATGCCTAGGTTAAAATTAGTCGATCCATCAGTAGAAATCAAATTGTGAGAACTAGTGCAGATCACAAAATATGGGAAATTGTTAGTTACCCCATCTGCATGAGGAATAAAATATGGCAAGTATCAAATCACAATGTAATCTAGGCGACTAGGCCTAAACTAGAAGTAGGTATCATGTAGAGATGATGGTGATCAGAACTAGTGACTGGATCTGAAGGTAGAGCCTGGAGGCACACCACACAGGTGAGGCACAAAAATAATACAAACCACAAGCTATTGCTATTCATCTGCCGTGGGAGTACTGCAGGCACCAATGACTGAACATCACATTGCAGCGAGCAATAACAAATAAATACACTGAACTAGCGTCAAAACTTCCTAGTCCTGGGGCAGCACAAGAATCTGCTACTGGCTAACAAAGGGATTAACTATACATGATAGAGAAGGTAAGACATCAGCATTAAGACTACACACACCGGCATGAAATTAGCATGGAAATAAAAGGGAAAGGGGAATGCTTTGCTCAGAAAAGCAGCTACTTGAGATGGTTTATCAAGTTCAGGAATTTCCAGGGGCCCCGTCGGTGCTTACCATCTCCTGCTGCCTTGTTAGTGGCATCGGCGACCTGCTTCACCAGGCTCGCCCCAACATTCTTGGCGCTGTCCTCAAACTCGATGCTCTTGGCAACGGTGACCCCGTCCTTGGTGACCTTGGGGGATCTGTTCGGCCTCTCGATAACCACATTGCGCCCCTGCAAGACGAGCAAGCAGCAGACTCAGCCGACAAATCAAACCCTATAAGCTAGCCCTGCGTTTTTCCCGCTAGATCCGCGCCGACTGCCGCATCGCACCGGCCAATCTACTCTGATCGGGAGTGAGAGGGGGGCACGGACGAACCTTGGGGCCCATGGTGACCTTGACGGCGTCCGCGAGGTCGTTGACGCCCCGCAGCATGGCGGCGCGGGCGTCGATGCCGAAGGTGACCTCCTTCGCCGCATACCCGCGCGCCCACTGCCGCTGCTCCCCGCCGCCGAAGCCGCCGCGGGCGAGCTGCCGCCGCAGCGCCGAGGAGGAGGACCGCGAAATGGCCGCCGCCGCCGCCCGGTACATGGCCGCGTGTTTGTGTGGGTGTGGGGTGGGGTTTGGCGAGAGTCGAACTCGTGTGGCGCCTCTGGGTTCGAGGGACCGGGGGAGAGGGTTTATGTGGGGTTGGGGGTTCTGGAAGCTTCTCGGTCGTACTTCCGCAGCGAGAGCACCGCGGCGTCGGTCTTGGGCAGAAGGCACAAATTTGACCTCGAAGCGAAACTATTTCACAAACTAAACTTTGTCGGAAAATATTTTACTCCGATGACTCTAATGTGCAGCGCTTCATGTTAAGACGCTGGACTCTATTGTGCAACGTCTAACACTTAGGCGCCACACTGTGCAGCGCCTAACAGTTAGGAGCTGCACTACACTGTGCAGCGCCTAGCTGTAAGGAGCTGCCCAGTAGAGTGCAGCGCTTTGCTGTTGGGCGCTGCACAAAAGGGTCAGCAGTGTGAAATATTTTCAAAAACAGTTTAGTTTGTGAGATGTTTTCGCGTTGAGGTCAAATCTGTTAATTTTGCCTCGGTCTTGTTGGGGAGGAGATGCTTTTACCAAATATGGGCCGTCCGAGCTCTAAGATCGTGTGGCCACTCGTGCTCCTCGGTTGACAGCTCCGAGTGTTATTTTCAACAACATAGCTACTCCCTCTGTTCTAAAATAAATGATCCAACTTTGTACCAAAATTAGTACAAAGTTGAGTCATCTATTTTGAAACAGAGGGAGTACCTTTTATTGATTTGTGTATAAACATGGTCATGGCATCGATTGTAATGTGGGTGACAATGTAATCGTTCTTTGATTTGAAGAGAGCCCGAAGTTTCAGAAAAAAAAATGGTTATCGTTTTCGATGTAGCTCACCACTAAATCTGGCCATGGGCAGCCGGCCCGACCTAACCTAACCCGAAAATGCCGGGCCGAATTGAGCCAGAGCGTGCCATCGGGCCGGGATCGGGCCTGACAATTGAGCCCAACGGGTAGATCAGGCCGGGCTCGGGCTTGCGGGAAACAATTTTTTAGCTGTAGTCAGACCGGGCCATGTCGGCCTTTTTCGGGCTTGGGTCGGGCTCGGGCCCGATTTAGTAGGCCCAACGGTCGGGCCGGCCCGGGCTCGGGCCTGGGTTTTAGCACCGGGCTTTTTTTGGCCCGGACCGATATATGCCTAGGTATACTCACCAATCATGTTGAATGGAAATCAAAAGGAGCAGTAGGTTCGTCCACCCGGTAATTCGAGACTTTATGACTCAAAAATTTAGTCAAAGCTGCGATCAAACTCCTCATCCTTGTGTCATCACAGCTCTCGTCGCCAATGTACATCAAGAAACCCAGCCACCAATGTGCCTATAATGATTAATAGAAATGATTGAATCCCATTGAACCATCGAAATAGTATCCCTCATGTATGATGGGGATCCGCCATCACGTCATCGACGTCTGTGGGTTGGATCTAGAGGGTGGCGGCTAGGGTTTCTTTCTTTTGTCTCAATTCGAAATTTCTATATGTTCTGACTTTTTTTCCCTGCTTTGCTAAGACGAAGCATAATAAGAACATATAACAGCATGAGTACTATTTTAATCTGAAGTTTGAAAGGGCTTGAACATGTAGTTCTTTCCTCAATGTAGATGATGCGCAAACGGTAAGAAAACAATATCTTCATCACAAGCATGTATAAGAATACATCAATGCTGAATTATAATGTCTTTTTGTCGAGTTGTCTATGTTGGGGATTGTTGCAGAAATTCAAAAAAATTATACGCATTACTAAGATCAATCTATGGAGTGACTAGCAACGAGAGAGGAGAGTGCATCTTCATACCTTTGAAGATCGCGATGCGGAAGCGTTACAAGAACGCGGTTGGTGGAGTCGTACACGAAGCGATTCAGATCGCGACCAAATCCGATCTAAGCGCCGAACAATGGCGCCTCCGCGTTCAACACACGTACATACCAATGACGTCTCCCACGCCTTGATCCAGCAAGGAGAGAGGGAGAGGTTGGGGAAGACTCCTTCCAGCAGCAGCACGACGGCGTGATGGTGGTGGAGGAGCGTGGTACTCCGACAGGGCTTCGCCAAGCACCACGGAATGAGAGGAGGAGTTGGGAGGGGGAGGGTTGTGCCAGGTATGGGGTGCGGCTGCCCTCCCACCTCCCCACTATATATAAGGGCAAGGGAGGGCGGCCAGAGAGGGGGACTTGCCCCCCAAGCCAAGGGAGGGGGGCTTAGGGTTTCCCCCAACCCTAGGCGCATGGGCCCTAGGGGGAAGGCGCCAATCCCACTTAGGGGCTGGTCCCTCTCCATATACGGCCCATAGGGCCCTCCGGGGCAGGTCGACTCCCGGAACCCCTTCGGTGGTCCCGGTACAATACCGGCACCCC
>LR738709.1:653586190-653597530 GCA_902687465.1 Secale cereale
CCGAACCTTTTCGGTGACTGTATAATGACTTCCATATGTAAATCTTCACCTCCGGACCATTCCGGAACTCCTCGTGACGTCCGCGATCTCATCCGGGACTCCGAACAACATTCGGTAACCACGTACATACATTCCCTATAACCCTAGCGTCATCGAATCTTAAGTGTGTAGACCCTACGGGTTCGAGAACCATGCAGACATGACCTTGACATCTCTCCGCCCAATAACCAACAACGGGATCTGGATACCCATGTTGGCTCCCACATGTTCCACGATGATCTTATCGGATGAACCACGATGTCGGGGATTCAATCAATCCCGTATACAATTCCCTTTGTCTACCAGTATGATACTTGCCCGAGATTTGATCGTCTGTATCCCGATACCTTGTTCAATCTCGTTACCGGCAAGTCTCTTTACTCGTTCCGTAACACATCATCCAGTGACCAACTCCTTAGTCACATTGAGCTCATTACGATGATGTCTTACCGAGTGGGCCCAGAGATACCTCTCCGTCATACGGAGTGACAAATCCCAGTCTCGATTTGTACCAACCCAACAGATACTTTCGGTGATACACGTACTGCACCTTTATAGCCACCCAGTTATGTTGTGACGTTTGGCACACCCAAAGCATTCATACGGTATCCGGGAGTTGCACAATCTCATGGTCTAAGGAAAAGATACTTGACATTGGAAAAGCTTTAGCTGACGAACTACAAGATCTTGTGCTATGCTTAGGATTGGGTCTTGTCCATCACATCATTCTCCTAATGACGTGATCCCGTTATCAACGACATCCAATGTCCATGGTCATGAAACCGTGACCATCTATTGATCAACGAGCTAGCCAACTAGAGGCTCACTAGGGACACATTATGGTCTATGTATTCACACATGTATTACGGTTTCCGGCTAACACAATTATAGCATGAACAATAGACGGTTATCGTGAACAAGGAAATATAATAATAAAAAATTTATTATTGCCTCTAGGGCATATTTCCAATAGTCTCCCACTTGCACTAGAGTCAATAATCTAGTTACATTGTGACGAATCGAACACCCATAGAGTTCTGGTGTTGATCATGTTTTGCTCGTGGAAGAGGTTTAGTCAACGGATCTGTGACATTCAGATCCGTATGCACTTTACAAATATCTATGTCTCCATCTTGAATATAACCACGAATGGAGTTCAAACGGCGCTTGATGTGCTTGGTCTTCTTGTGAAACCTGGGCTCCTTGGCAATGGCAATAGCTCCAGTGTTGTCACAGAAGAGATGTTGGGGATCGTAGCAGAAAATCAAAAAATTTCCTACGCGTCACCAAGATCTATCTATGGAGTAATCTAGCAACGAGGGAGAGGGGAGTGCATCTACATACCCTTGTAGATCGCGATGCGGAAGTCTTGCAAGAACGCGGATGAAGGAGTCGTACTCGCTATGATTCAGATCGCGGTTGATTCCGATCTAAGCGCCGAACAACGGCGCCTCCGCGTTCAACACACGTGCAGCCCGATGACGTCTCCCACGCCTTGATCCAGCAAGGAGAGAGGGAGAGGTTGGGGAAGACTCCATCCAACAGCAGCACAATGGCGTGGTGGTGGTGGAGGAGCGCGGGACTCCAGCAGGGCTTCGCCAAGCACTGCGGGAGACGAGGAGGGAGAGAGGTAGGGCTGCGCCAAGCGATAGAGGTCAAAACGTGTTATGGGCAGCCCCAAACCTCACATATATATATAGGGGGAAGGGAGGGGCTGCGCCCCCTCTAGGGTTTCCCACCCCTAGGGGTGCGGCCAGCCCTAGATCCCATCTAGGGGGGCGGCCAAGGGGGAGAGAGGGGGAGGCGCACCACTATGTGGGCCTTAGGCCCATCTGAGCCTAGGGTTTCTCCCCTTTTCCTTCCCTCTTTGCCTTGGGCCTGGTTAGGGGGGCGCACCAGCCCACCTGGGGCTGGTCCCCTCCCACACTTGGCCCACGCAGCCTTCTGGGGCCGGTGGCCCCACCCGGTGGACCCCCGGGACCCTCCCGGTGGTCCCGGTACGCTACCGATAGCGCCCGAAACTTTTCCGGTGACCAAAACGGGACTTCCCATATAGGAATCTTTACCTCCGGACCATTCCGGAACTCCTCGTGACGTCCGGGATCTCATCCGGGACTCCGAACAACATTCGGTAACCGCGTACATACTTTCCCTATAACCCTAGCGTCATCGAACCTTAAGTGTGTAGACCCTACGGGCTCGGGAACCATGTAGACATGACCGAGACAACTCTCCGGCCAATAACCAACAGCGGGATCTGGATACCCATGTTGGCTCCCACATGTTCCACGATGATCTCATCGGATGAACCACGATGTCAAGGATTCAATCAATCCCGTATACGATTCCCTTTGTCTATCGGTATAGCACTTGCCCGAGATTCGATCGTCGGTATACCGATACCTTGCTCAATCTCGTTACCGGCAAGTCTCTTTACTCGTTCCGTAACACATCATCCCGTGATCAACTCCTTGATCACATATTGTGCACATTATGATGATGTCCTACCGAGTGGGCCCAGAGATACCTCCCCGTCATACGGAGTGACAAATCCCAGTCTCGATTCGTGCCAACCCAACAGACACTTTCGGAGATACCTGTTGTGCACCTTTATAGCCACCCAGTTACGTTGTGACGTTTGGTACACCCAAAGCATTCCTACGGTATCTGGGAGTTGCACAATCTCATGGTCTAAGGAAAAGATACTTGACATATAGAAAAGCTTTAGCATACGAACTACACGATCTGTGCTAGGCTTAGGATTGGGTCTTGTCCATCACATCATTCTCCTAATGATGTGATCCCGTTATCAACGACATCCAATGTCCATGGTTAGGAAACCGTAACCATCTATTGATCAACGAGCTAGTCGTCTAGAGGCTCACTAGGGACATGGTGTTTGTCTATGTATCCATACATGTATCTGAGTTTCCTATCAATACAATTCTAGCATGGATAATAAACGATTATCGTGAACAAGGAAATATAATAATAACCAATTTATTATTGCCTCTAGGGCATATTTCCAACAGCTGTTGGGGAACGTCGCATGGGAAACAAAAATTTTCCTACGTTCACCAAGATCAATCTAGGAGATGCATCTACGAGGGGAGAGTTGGATCCACATACCCTTGTAGATCGCTAAGCGGAAGCGTTCAAGAACGCGGTTGATGGAGTCGTACTCGCCGCGATTCAGATCGCCGAAGATCCTAGCACCGAACGGACGGTGCCTCCGCGTTCTTCACACGTGCAGCCCGGTGACGTCTCCCACGCCTTGATCCAGCAAGGAGAGAGGGAGAGGTTGGGGAAGACTCCATCCAACAGCAGCACAACGGCGTGGTGGTGGTGGAGGAGCGCGGGACTCCAGCAGGGCTTCGCCAAGCGCTGCGGGAGACGAGGAGGGAGAGAGGTAGGGCTGCGCCAATCGACCGAGGTCAAAACTTGTTCTGGGCAGCCCTAAACTTCACATATATATAGGGGGGAGGTAGGGGCTGCGCCCCCATCTAGGGTTTCCTCCCTAGGGGTGGCGGCAGCCCCCCAGAACCCATCTAGGGTGCGGCCAAGGGGGGGAGAGAGAGGGGGCGCCCTAGGGTGGGCCTTAAGGCCCATCTGGACCTAGGGTTTGCCCCCCTCCACACTCCATGCGCCTAGGGACTTGGTGGGGGGGCGCACCAGCCCCCTTGGGGCTGGTCCCCTCCCACACTTAGCCCACGCAGCCACCTGGGGCTGGTGGCCCCACCTGGTGGACCCCCGGGACCCTCCCGGTGGTCCCGGTACATTACCGATATCGCCCGAAACTTTTCCGGTGACCAAAATAGGACTTCCCATATATGAATCTTTACCTCCGGACCATTCCGGAACTCCTCGTGACGTCCGGGATCTCATCCGGGACTCCGAACAACATTCGGTAACCGCGTACATACTTTCCCTATAACCCTAGCGTCATCGAACCTTAAGTGTGTAGACCCTACGGGCTCGGGAACCATGTAGACATGACCGAGACAACTCTCCGGCCAATAACCAACAGCGGGATCTGGATACCCATGTTGGCTCCCACATGTTCCACGATGATCTCATCGGATGCACCACGATGTCAAGGATTCAATCAATCCCGTATACGATTCCCTTTGTCTATCGGTATAGCACTTGCCCGAGATTCGATCGTCGGTATACCGATACCTTGCTCAATCTCGTTACCGGCAAGTCTCTTTACTCGTTCCGTAACACATCATCCCGTGATCAACTCCTTGATCACATATTGTGCACATTATGATGATGTCCTACCGAGTGGGCCCAGAGATACCTCTCCGTCATACGGAGTGACAAATCCCAGTCTCGATTCGTGCCAACCCAACAGACATTTTCGGAGATACCTGTAGTGCACCTTTATAGCCACCCAGTTACGTTGTGACGTTTGGTACACCCAAAGCATTCCTACGGTATCCGGGAGTTGCACAATCTCATGGTCTAAGGAAAATATACTTGACATATAGAAAAGCTTTAGCATACGAACTACACGATCTGTGCTAGGCTTAGGATTGGGTCTTGTCCATCACATCATTCTCCTAATGATGTGATCCCGTTATCAACGACATCCAATGTCCATGGTTAGGAAACCGTAACCATCTATTGATCAACGAGCTAGTCGTCTAGAGGCTCACTAGGGACATGGTGTTTGTCTATGTATCCACACATGTATCTGAGTTTCCTATCAATACAATTCTAGCATGAATAATAAACGATTATCGTGAACAAGGAAATATAATAATAACCAATTTATTATTGCCTCTAGGGCATATTTCCAACAGTCTCCCACTTGCACTAGAGTCAATAATCTAGTTCACATCGCCATGTGATTAACACTCACAGGTCACATCGCCATGTGACCAATCATCCAAAGAGTTTACTAGAGTCAGTAATCTAGTTCACATCAATATGTGATTAACACTCAATGAGTTCTGGGTTTGATCATGTTATGCTTGTGAGAGAGGTTGTAGTCAACGGGTCTGCAACATTCAGATCCCTATGTACTTCGCAAAACTTTATGTCATATCGTAGATGCTGCTACCACGTTCCACTTGGAGCTATTCCAAACTGTTGCTCCATTATACGTATCCGGTATCTCTACTCAAAGTTATCCGGATAGGTGTTAAGCTTGCATCGACGTAACTCTTTACGTCGAACTCTTTATCACCTCCATAACCGAGAAACATTTCCTTATTACTCTAAGGATAATTTTGACCACTATCCAGTGATCTACTCCTGGATCACCTTTGTACCCTCTTGCCAGACATGTGGCAAGGCACCCATCAGGCGCGGTACTTAGCATGGCATACCGTATAGAGCCTATGACAAAAGCATAGGGGACGACCTTCGTCCTTCCTCTTCCTTCTGCCGTGGTCAAGTTTTGAGTCTTACTCAACTTCACACCTTACAACTCAGGTAAGAACTCCTTCTTTGACTGATCTATTTTGAACTCCTTCAAAATCATGTCAAAGGTGTGTGTTCTTTTGAAAGTATCATCAGGCGTCTTGATCTATCTGTATAGATCTTGATGCCCAATTATATAAGCAGCTTTATCCAGGTCTTCCTTTGAAAAAACTCCTTTCAAACAACCCTTTATGCTTTCCAGAAATTCTACATCATTTCGGATCAACAATATGTCATTCACATATACTTATCAGAAATGTTGTGATGCTCCCACTCACTTTATTGTAAATACAAGTTTCTAACAAACTTAGTATAAACCCAAAAACTTTGATCACTCCATCAAAGTGTATATTCCGACTCCGAGATGCTTGCTCTAGTCCATGGAAGGATCGCTGGAGCTAGCACACCTTTTAGCATCCTTAGGATCGTCAAAACTTTTCTGATTGTATCACATACAACCTTTCCTTACGAAAACTGGTAAGGAAACTTGTTTTGTCATCCATCTGCCAGATTTCATAAATGCAGCTAATGCTAACATGATTCCGATGGACTTAAGCATCGCTACAGGTGAGAAAAATCTCATCGTAGTCAACTCCTTGAACTTGTGAAAAACTCTTCGCCACAAGTCGAGCTTCATAGACGGTGACATTACCGTCCACGTCCGTCTTCTTCTTAAATATCCATTTCTCTCAATGGCTTGCCGATCATCGGGCAAGTCCACCAAAGTCCATACTTTGTGTTTTGATACATGGATCCTATCTCGGATTTCTCGGCTTCTAACCATTTGTCGGAATATGGGCCCACCATCGCTTCTCCATAGTTCGTAGGTTCATTGTTGTCTAACAACATGACTTCTAAGACAGGATCACCGTACCACTCAGGAGTAGTACATATCCTTGTCGACCTACGAGGTTCGATAGCAACTTGATCCGAAGCTTCATGATCACTATCATTAGTTTCCTCTTCAACAGTCGTAGGTTCCACAGAAACATCTTTCTGTGTTGCACTACTTTCCGGTTGAAGTGAGGGTTCGACAACCTCATCAAGTTCTATCTTCCTCCCACTCAATTCTTTCGAGAGAAACTCCTTCTCGAGAAAGGACCCATTCTTAGCGACAAACATTTTTGTCCTTGGATCTGAGATAGAAGGTATACCCAACTGTTACCTTTGGGTATGAAGATGTTTTTGTCCGCTTTGGGTTCGAGCTTTTCCCGGCTGAAGCCACAAGCATCGCAGCCCCAAACATTAAGAAAACGACAACTTTGGTTTCTTGCCAAACCATCATTCATACGACGTCGTCTCAAAGGACTTAGATGGTGCCCTATATAAAGTGAATGCAGCTTTCTCTAATGCATAACCTCAAAATAATAGCGGTAGATCGGTAAGATACATCATAGATCGCACCATATCTCATAAGGTTCGATTACGATGTCTGGACACACCATTACGCTGTGGTGTTCCAGGTGGCTTCAACTGTGAAACATTTCCACAATGCCTTAAGTGATTGCCAAACTCATAATTCAGAAAATCTCCCCTTGATCAGATCGTAGGAACATGATCTTCTTGTTATGATGATTCTTAATCTTCACTCTGAAATTGCTTGAACTTTTCAAACATTTCAGACTTTTGCTTCATTAAGTAAATATACCCATATCTACTCAAATCGTCAGTGAAGATGAGAAAATAACGATATCCACTACACGCCTTAATTCTCATTGGATCACACACATCAGCATGTATGATTTCCAACAAGTCACTTTCCCGTTTCATTGTACCTGAACACGGGATCTTAGTCATCCTGCCCAAGAGGCATGGCTCGCATGTGTCAAGCGATTCAAAATCAAGTGACTCAAAACATCCATCAGCATGGAGTTTCTTCATGCATTCTATGCCAAAATGACCTAAGCGGCAGTGCCACAAGAAAGTGGTACTATCATTATTAACTCTATATTCTTTGGCATTAATATTATCATCATGTGTATTACTATGATCGAGATTCAACAAACCATTGGGTGCATGACCATAAAGGTATTATTCATGTAAACAGAATAACCATTATTCTCTGACTTAAATGAATAACCGTATTGCAATGAACATGATCTAATCATATTCATGCTCAACGTAGACACCCGATAACATTTATCTAAGTTCAACACTAATCTCGAAAATAGAGGGAGTGTGCGATGGTGATCTTATCAACCTTGGAAACACTTCCAACACACATCGTCACCTCGCCCTTAGCTAGTCTCCGTTCAGTCCGTAGCTTTTGCTTCAAGTCACTAATAATAGCAACTGAACCGGTATCCAATACCCAGGTGCTACAAGGAGTACTACTAAGGTACACATTAATAACACGTATATCAAATATACTTTGTTGAAGTTGCCAGCTATCATATCTACCATGTATTTGGGGTGGTTCCGCTACCATGTGACCGTTCCCCTTACAATAGAAGCACTTAGTCTCGGGGTTTGGGTTCAACCATGGGTTCCTTCATCAGAGCGACAACAGGTTTGCCATTCATGAAGTTTCCCTTCTAGCCCTTACCCCTTTTGAAACCAGTGGTCTTGTTAAACCATCAACACTTGATGCTCCTTCTTGATTTCTACTTTTGCGGTACTAAGAACCGCTAACAGCACCGGGATCATCACCATCCTTTGCATGTCATAGTTCATCACGAAGTTCTAGTAGCTTGGTGATAGTGTCTAGAGAATTCCGTCAACCACTACCTGGAAGATTAACTCCCACTTGGTTCAAGTGATTTTAGCACCCAGACATTCTGAGCACATGCTCACTAGTTGAGCCATTCTCCTCCATCTTTTTGGCAAAAGAACTTGTCAGAGGTCTCATACCTCTCAACACGGGCATGAGCCTGAAATCCCAATTTCAGCTCTTAGAACATCTCATATGTTCTATGGCGTTCAAAACGTCATTGGAATCCCGATTCTAAGCCGTAAAGTATGGTGCACTAAACTATCAAGTAGTCATCAGGACGTCTCTGTCAGGTGTTCACAACATCCACAGACAACGTTGTAGCGGTTTGCACATCGAGCGGTGCATCAAAGACGTAAGCTTTCTGTGCAGCAGTGAGGACACTCCTCGGACTACGGACCCAGTCCGCATCCTTGCTTACAATATCTTTCAACTTAGTCTTTCTCTGGGATCGTATTAAACAGGGAGCTACAACGCAGTTATTGGTCTATAACATAATTTGCGAAGACAACTTAGACTATTGTTCATGACAATGAAGTTCATCTAATGAACTCCCACTCAGATAGACATCTCTCTAGTCATCTAAGTGATACATGATCCGAATCGACTAGGCCGTGTCCGATCATCACGTGAGACGGACTAGTCATCAACGGTGAACATCTTCATGTTGATCGTATCTTCTATACGACTCATGTTTGACCTTTCGGTCTTCCGTGTTCCAAGGCCATGTCTGTACATGCTAGGCTCGTCAAGTCAACCCTAAGTGTATCGCGTGTGTAAATCTGGCTTACACCCGTTGTATGCGAACGTTAGAACCTATCACACCCGATCATCACGTGGTGCTTCGGAGCAACGAACCTTAGCAACGGTGCACAGTTAGGGGGAACACAATTCTTGAAATTTTAGTGAGAGATCATCTTATTCACTACCATCGTTCTAAGCAAATAAGATGTAAAACATGATAAACATCACATGCAATCAAATAGTGACATGATATGGCCAATATCATTTTTGCTCCTTTTGATCTTCATCTTCGGGGCTCCATGATCATCATCGTCACCGGCATGACACCATGATCTCCATCATCATGATCTCCATCATCGTGTCTTCACGAAGTCGTCTCGCCAAACATTACTTCTACTACTATGGCTAACGTTTAGCAATAAAGTAAAGTAATTACATGGCGTTATTCAGTGACACGCAGGTCATACAATAAATAAGACAACTCCTATGGCTCCTGCCGGTTGTCATACTCATCGACATGCAAGTCGTGATTCCTATTACAAGAACATGATCAATCTCATACATCACATATATATCATTCATCACATCCTTTTGGCCATATCACATCACACGGCACATGCTGCAAGAACAAGTTAGACGTCCTCTAATTGTTGTTGCAAGTTTTTACGTGGCTGCTATTGGTTTCTAGCAAGAACGGTTCTTACCTACGCCAAAACCACAACGTGATATGCCAATTTCTATTTACCCTTCATAAGGACCCTTTTCATCGAATCCGATCCGACTAAAGTGGGAGAGACAGACACCCGCTAGCCACCTTATGCAACTAGTGCATGTCAGTCGGTGGAACCTGTCTCACGTAAGAGTACGTGTAAGGTCGGTCCGGGCCGCTTCATCCCACGATGCCGCCGAATCAAGATAAGACTAGTAACGGCAAGAGAATTGACATGATCTACGCCCACAACTACTTTGTGTTCTACTCGTGCAAGATACTACGCATAGACCTAGCTCTGATACCACTGTTGGGGATCGTAGCAGAAAATCAAAAATTTTCCTACGCGTCACCAAGATCTATCTATGGAGTAATCTAGCAACGAGGGAGAGGGGAGTGCATCTACATACCCTTGTAGATCGCGATGCGGAAGCGTTGCAAGAACGCGGATGAAGGAGTCGTACTCGCTGCGATTCAGATCGCGGTTGATTCCGATCTAAGCGCCGAACAACGGCGCCTCCGCGTTCAACACACGTGCAGCCCGATGACGTCTCCCACGCCTTGATCCAGCAAGGAGAGAGGGAGAGGTTGGGGAAGACTCCATCCAACAGCAGCACGACGGCGTGGTGGTGGTGGAGGAGCGCGGGACTCCAGCAGGGCTTCGCCAAGCACTGCGGGAGACGAGGAGGGAGAGAGGTAGGGCTGCGCCAAGCGACAGAGGTCAAAACGTGTTATGGGCAGCCCCAAACCTCACATATATATAGGGGGAAGGGAGGGGCTGCGCCCCCTCTAGGGTTTCCCACCCCTAGGGGTGCGGCCAGCCCTAGATCCCATCTAGGGGGGCGGCCAAGGGGGAGAGAGGGGGAGGCGCACCACTATGTGGGCCTTAGGCCCATCTGAGCCTAGGGTTTCTCCCCTTTTCCTTCCCTCTTTGCCTTGGGCCTGGTTAGGGGGGCGCACCAGCCCACCTGGGGCTGGTCCCCTCCCACACTTGGCCCACGCAGCCTTCTGGGGCCGGTGGCCCCACCCGGTGGACCCCCGGGACCCTCCCGGTGGTCCCGGTACGCTACCGATAGCGCCCGAAACTTTTCCGGTGACCAAAACGGGACTTCCCATATATGAATCTTTACCTCCGGACCATTCCGGAACTCCTCGTGACGTCCGGGATCTCATCCGGGACTCCGAACAACATTCGGTAACCGCGTACATACTTTCCCTATAACCCTAGCGTCATCGAACCTTAAGTGTGTAGACCCTACGGGCTCGGGAACCATGTAGACATGACCGAGACAACTCTCCGGCCAATAACCAACAGCGGGATCTGGATACCCATGTTGGCTCCCACATGTTCCACGATGATCTCATCGGATGAACCACGATGTCAAGGATTCAATCAATGCCGTATACGATTCCCTTTGTCTATCGGTATAGCACTTGCCCGAGATTCGATCGTCGGTATACCGATACCTTGCTCAATCTCGTTACCGGCAAGTCTCTTTACTCGTTCCGTAACACATCATCCCGTGATCAACTCCTTGATCACATATTGTGCACATTATGCTACCCCAGTGCCAGTTTCTGTTTTCGGCTGTTTTTGTATTTCAGGTTTTCATGTTACGAGAACTGCCCAGAAAAATCCAGAAAAATTATGTAAAAAATCAGCGTTCCGGAAACAACCGTGCGTCCGAAGGGCAGCCTGGGGGGGGGG
>LR738709.1:653597660-653744198 GCA_902687465.1 Secale cereale
CGCCCCCCCCCCCGGGCCGCGCCGGGGGGGCGCCTGGGCCCCCCGAAGCTCCCCCGATGCCCCCCTTTGGCATATATTTAAGGCGTCATCCGAAACCCTCAGAACAAGGAACTCTTTTCGCGATCCCATCTCTGTTCTGCCGCTGCCGCCGCTTCCAAGATCGGGAGCACCAGGAGAACTCTTCCCGGCACCCTGCCGGAGGGGAGGATCACCACCGGGAGCTTCTCCACCACCATGGACGCCTCCCGGATGACTCGTGAGTAGTCTCCCTTGGACCATGAGTCCATGACCAGTAGCTATGTGATGTTCTCCTCCCGTTCTTGTGCTTCACTAATTAGTCCTCGTGAGCTGCCCTACATGATCGAGGAACATATGTAATCTTTATGCTGTTGCTATGTTGAGTTTGCTGGGATCCGATGGATTATGAGACTATGTTCAGATTGATCTTGAGTAATATATTTGATTCACCTCTTTTATATTTATGTTCATAAGTAATTCTTGCATGTTCTCCGTTGTTATTTTACTGCTTTGGCCGAGTAGTAGGTAGTGACTCCAAGAGGGAACGTTATGCTTGATTGTGGGTTCATGCCCCTCGATGACTAGCTTGAGTGACAGAAACATGAGTCTAGATGATGTGCTGTTGCCACAAGGGGGAAAACAACGGTGCTTGTGCCCGCGGGTGCAAGGATTGTTTACTTTACGCAAAGTTCTTTTAATGCAGTTGTCTGTTGCTTTGAGTTTACACTATGGGTGGGGCTCGCAACTTAATACCAGCGAGATGTTCTGGATAGATATCTCAAGGTGGATGATTAGTAGTAGGCATTGATGGATTTCGGTCTACTTACTTTGGCGTACCGCCCATGCTTTGAGCGTCAACCTTTCTTGCAATGTAGTCAGCATTGGTTTGCGTTCGTGGTCCTGTCAATTGCCCAGCTGTAATTTGTTTACCTCACATAGCTGTTTTATCGTCTTTTGGGAGAGAGACATCACTAGTGAACATCATGAGACTCCGGTCCTTATTACTATCATTGATCACATCCGCTATTTACTTTTCGTTATTATTTACTATTGCAAAACACTATCTATCACTACTATCATTGCTTTTAATCCTTTGTGAACTACAAGGCCGGAGAGATTGACAACCTCTCTGTACTCGTTGGGAGCAAAGTTATTTGTATCTGTGTGCAGGTCCACGTTGATTGCTAATTGCGCCGTTAGTAGTTGAAACCTACTTGTTGAACCTAGGAGTCTCTGGGGATTCGATCCTTGGCATCTTTGCTAAGGGAAAACACTTCTACAATACTGCATCTTACACCTTCCACTTGGGGTAACCAACGAGGGGTTCGAGGCCCATCATGGCCCACTCGGTAAGACATCATCATAATGAGCTCAATGTGACTAAGTAGTTAGTCACGGGATGATGGATTACGGATCGAGTAAAGAGACTTGCCACGACGAGATTGAACAAGGTATTGGGAATACCGACGATCGAATCTCGGGCAAGTACCGTACCGATGGACAAAGGGAATAACATACGGGATTGAGTGAATCCTTGACACGGTGGTTCATCCGATGAAGATCATCGAGGAACACGTGGGAACCAACATGGGTATCCAGATCCCGCTGTTGGTTATTGACCGGAGAGTGGTCTCGGTCATGTCTACGTGTCTCTTGAACCCGTAGGGTCTACACACTTAAGGTTCGGTAACGCTAGGGTCGTAGAGATAAATGCACATGGAAACCCGAAAGTTGTTCGGAGTCCCGAATGAGATCCCGGACGTCACGAGGAGTTCCGGAATGGTCCGGAGGTAAAGATTGATATATAGGAAGTCGGTTTTCGGCCATCGGGTGATCTCCGGGGGTCACCGGGAGCGTCCCGGGACCACCGGAGGGGCCCCGGGGGTCCACCGGGTGGGGCCACCCATCCCGGTGGGGCCCCTAGGCCGCAAGGGGAAGTGTCCAGCCCTAATGGGCTGGCGCACCACTAGGGGCCCACCTCCCCATGCGCCTAGGGTTGAAACCCTAGGGGGGAGGGGGCGCCCCACTTGCCTTGGGGGGCAAGGACTCCCCCCCCCAGGCCGCCGCCCCCCCTGCAGATTGGATCTGCAGGGGCCCTGGCACACCCCCTGGCCCCCTATATATATGTGGGAGGGGAGAGGGCTGCCGCACCCTTGCCCTGGCGCCTCTCCCCCTCCCGTCACACCTCCATACTCCAACGCAGGGCGCCCGACGAAGCCCTGCTGCGATCTCCACTGCATCCGTCATCACGCCGTCGTGCTGCCGGATCTCTGACGACTTCTCCTCCCCCCTTGCTGGATCAAGAAGGAGGTGACGTTGCTGCACCGGACGTGTGTTGAACGCGGAGGTGCCGTCCGTTCGGCGCTAGATCATCGGTGACGAAGAACGCGAAGAGTACGACTACTTCATCCACGCTTCTTCGAAAGCTTCCGCTCGCAATCTCCATAACGGTATGTAGATGCACTCTTACTCGCTCGTTGCTAGATGTCTCCATAGTTGGATCTTGGTGAAAGCGTAGAATTTTTTTGAATTATGCTACGTTCCCCAACAGTGGCATCTGAGCTAGGTTTTATGCGTAGCATCTTGCACGAGTAGAATACAAAGCAGTTGTGGGCGTTTGAGTTTGTTCAACTTTCTTACCGTTACTAGTCAATCTTGATTCGGCGGTATTGTGGGATGAAGCGGCCCGGACCGACTTTACACGTACGCTTACGTGAGACTGGTTCCACCGACAGACATGCACTAGATGCATAAGGTGGCTGGCGGGTGTCTGTCTCTCCTACTTTAGTCGGATCGGATTCGATGAAAAGGGTCCTTATGAAGGGTAAATAGAAGTTGACAAATCACGTTGTGGTTTTGGCGTAGGTAAGAAACGTTCTTGCTAGAAATCCTATAGAAGCCACGTAAAAAATTTGCAACAACAATTAGAGGACGTCTAACTTGTTTTTGCAGCATGTGCTATGTGACGTGGTATGGCCAAAACGAAGATGTGATGAATGATATATGTGATGTATGAGATTGATCATGTTTTTGTAATAGGGAATCACGACTTGCATGTCGATGAACTTGACAACCGGCAGGAGCCATAGGAGTTGTCTTAATTATTGTATGACCTGCGTGTCACTGAATAACGCTATGTAATTACTTTACTTCATTGCTAAACGTTAGCTATAGTAGTAGAAGTAATAGTTGGCGTGACAACTTCTTCGAGACACGATGATGAAGATCATGGTGTCGAGCCGGTGACAAGATGATCATGGTGCCCCGAAGATGGAGATCCAAGGAGCAAGATGATATTGGCCATATCATGTCACTTTAATTGATTGCATGTGATGTTTATCATGTTTATGCATCTTGTTTACTTAGAACGACGGTAGTAAATAAGATGATCTCTCACTAAAATTTCAAGAATTGTGTTTCCCCTAACTGTGCACCGTTGCTAAAGCTCGTTGCTCCGAAGCACCACGTGATGATCGGGTGTGATAGGTTCTAACGTTTGCATACAACGGGTGTAAGACAGATTTACACACGCGATACACTTAGGGTTCACTTGACGAGCCTAGCATGTACAGACATGGCCTCGGAACACGGAAGACCGAAAGGTCGAACACGAGTCGTATAGAAGATACGATCAACATGAAGATGTTCACCGTTGATGACTAGTCCGTCTCACGTGATGATCGGACACGGGCTAGTCGATTCGGATCGTGTATCACTTAGATGACTAGAGAGATGTCATTCTGAGTGGGAGTTCATTAAAATTTGATTAAGATGAACTTAATTATCATGAACTTAGTCTAAATTCTTTACAATATCTCTTGTAGATCAAATGGCCCACGCTCCAGTTTCCCTCAACTTCAACGCGTTCCTAGAGAAAACCAAGCTGAAAGACGATGGTAGCAACTATACGGATTGGGTCCGTAACCTGAGGATTATCCTCATAGCTGCCAAGAGAACTTACGTCCTAGAAGCACCGCTAGGTGATGCACCCGTTCTCCCAGCGACTCAAGACGTTATGAACGCCTGGCAGTCGCGTTGTGATGATTACTCCCTGGTTCAGTGCGGCATGCTTTACAGCTTAGAGTCGGGGCTCCAAAAACGTTTTGAGCACCACGGAGCATATGAGATGTTCGAAGAGCTGAAAATGGTTTTCCAAGCTCATGCCCGAGTCGAGAGATATGATGTCTCCGACGCATTCTACAGCTGTAAGATGGAGGAGAACAGTTCTGTCAGTGAGCACATCCTCAAGATCTCAGGATTGCACAACCGCTTGTCTCAGCTGGGAATGAATCTCCCAGAAGAAGCAATCGTTGACAGAATCCTCCAGTCGCTCCCACCAAGCTTCAAGAGCTTCGTGTTGAACTTCAATATGCAGGGGATGGAGAAGTCCATTCCCGAGGTGTATTCGATGCTGAAATCAGTGGAGGTGGACATCAAGAAAGAACATCAAGTGTTGATGGTCAATAAAACCACTAAGTTCAAGAAAGGCAAGGGTAAGAAGAAATTCAAGAAGGACGGCAAGGGAGTTGCCGCGCCTGGCAATCCTGTTGTTGGGAAGAAGCCAAAGTATGGACCCAAGCCTGAGACAGAGTGCTTTTATTGCAAGGGAACGGGTCACTGGAAGCGGAACTGCCCCAAATACTTAGCAGACAAGAAGGCCGGCAACGTCAAAGGTATATATGATATACATGTTATTGATGTGTACCTTACCAGCACTCGTAGTAGCTCCTGGGTATTCGATACCGGTGCAGTTGCTCACATTTGTAACTCAAAACAGGAGCTGCGGAATAAACGGAGACTGGCAAAGGATGAGGTGACGATGCGCGTCGGGAATGGTTCCAAGGTCGATGTGATCGCCGTCGGTACGCTACCTCTACATCTACCCTCGGGATTAGTTTTAAACCACAATAATTGTTATTTAGTACCAGCTTTGAGCATGAACATTGTTTCTGGATCTCGTCTTATGCGAGATGGCTACTCTTTCAAATCGGAGAATAATGGTTGTTCTATTTATTTGAGAGATATGTTTTATGGTCATGCCCCGCTGGTCAATGGTTTATTTTTGATGAATCTCGAACGTAGTGATACACATATTCATAGTGTAGATGCCAAAAGATGTAAAGTTGATAATGATAGTCCCACATACTTGTGGCATTGCCGCCTTGGTCATATTGGTGTCAAACGTATGAAGAAGCTCCATTCAGATGGACTTCTAGAGTCTCTTGATTATGAATCATTTGACACGTGCGAACCATGCCTCTTGGGAAAGATGACCAAGACTCCGTTCTCCAGAACAATGGAGCGAGCAACCAACTTGTTGGAAATCATACATACCGATGTGTGCGGTCCAATGAGTGTTGAGGCTCGCGGAGGCTATCGTTATGTTCTCACCCTCACGGATGACTTGAGTAGATACGGGTATATCTATTTGATGAAACACAAGTCTGAGACCTTTGAAAAGTTCAAGGAATTTCAGAATGAGGTTGAGAATCAACGTGACAGAAAAATAAAGTTCTTGCGATCAGATCGTGGGGGTGAATATTTAAGTCATGAATTTGGCACACACCTTGGGAGCTGTGGAATTGTTTCACAATTGACACCGCCCGGAACACCTCAACGTAACGGTGTGTCCGAACGTCGAATTCGTACTCTGTTGGACATGGTGCGATCTATGATGTCCCTCACCGATTTGCCGCTATCTTTTTGGGGTTATGCTTTAGAGACTGCCGCATTCACTTTAAATAGGGCTCCGTCGAAATCCGTTGAGACGACTCCGTATGAACTTTGGTTTGGCAAGAAACCGAAGCTGTCGTTTCTAAAAGTTTGGGGTTGCGATGCTTATGTCAAGAAACTTCAACCTGAAAAGCTCGAACCCAAATCGGAGAAATGCGTCTTCATAGGATACCCAAAGGAAACAATTGGGTACACCTTCTACCACAGATCCGAAGGCAAAGTCTTTGTTGCCAAGAATGGATGCTTTCTGGAGAAAGAGTTTCTCTCGAAAGAAGTGAGTGGGAGGAAAGTAGAACTTGATGAGGTGACAGTCACCCCTCCTGCACCGGAAAGTAGCGCAGCGCAGGAAACTGTTCCTGAGGTGCCTGCACCGACAAGGGAGGAAGTTGATGATAATGATCATGAAGAAACAGATCAAGTTACTACTGAACTTCGAAGGTCCACAAGGGCACGTTCCGCACCAGATTGGTACGGCAACCCTGTCCTGGAAATCATGTTGTTAGACAACGGTGAACCTTCGAACTATGAAGAAGCGATGGCGGGCCCGGATTCCAATAAATGGCTTGGAGCCATGAAATCCGAGATAGAATCCATGTATGAAAACAAAGTATGGACTTTGGTGGACTTGCCTGATGATAGGCACGCCATAGAAAATAAATGGATATTTAAGAAGAAGACAGACGCGGATGGTAATGTGACCATCTATAAGGCTCAGCTTGTCGCTAAGGGTTATCGACAAGTTCAAGGGATTGACTACGACGAGACTTTCTCTCCCGTAGCGATGCTGAAGTCAGTCAGAATCATGTTAGCTATTGCCGCATTCTATGATTATGAGATATGGCAATTGGACGTCAAAACAGCATTCATTAATGGCTTCCTCAAGGAAGAGTTGTATATGATGCAACCGGAAGGTTTTGTCAATCCAGAAAACGCTAACAAGGTATGCAAGCTCCAGCGCTCGATTTACGGGCTGGTGCAAGCATCTCGGAGTTGGAATATTCGCTTTGATGAAGTAATCAAAGCGTTTGGATTTATACAGACTTATGGAGAAGCCTGTATTTACAAGAAAGTGAGTGGGAGCTCTGTGGCATTTCTCATATTATATGTGGATGACATATTGATGATGGGAAATGATATAGAATTCTTGGAAAATGTAAAGGCCTACTTGAATAAAAGTTTTTCAATGAAGGACCTTGGAGAAGCTGCTTACATATTAGGCATCAAAATCTATAGAGATAGATCGAGACGCCTCATTGGTCTTTCACAAAGTACATACCTTGACAAAATATTGAAAAAGTTCAATATGGATCAGTCAAAGAAAGGATTCTTGCCTGTTTTGCAAGGTATGAGATTGAGCAAGGCTCAGTCGCCGACCACGGCAGAAGATAGAGAAAAGATGAGTGTCTTTCCCTATGCCTCGGCCATAGGTTCTATCATGTATGCCATGCTGTGTACCAGACCTGATGTGAACCTTGCCATAAGTTTGGTAGGGAGGTACCAAAGTGATCCCGGTACGGAACACTGGACAGCGGTCAAGAACATCCTGAAGTACCTGAAAAGGACTAAGGATATGTTTCTCGTTTATGGAGGTGACGAAGAGCTCGTCGTAAAGGGTTACGTCGATGCTAGCTTCGACACAGATCTGGATGACTCTAAGTCTCAAACCGGATACGTGTATATTTTGAATGGAGGGGCAGTCAGCTGGTGCAGTTGCAAACAGAGCGTGGTGGCAGCGTCTACATGTGGAGCGGAGTACATAGCTGCTTCTGAAGCAGCGCAGGAAGGAGTCTGGATGAAGGAGTTCATCACCGACCTAGGAGTCATTCCAAGCGCGTCGAGCCCGATGACTCTCTTCTGTGACAACACTGGTGCTATTGCCATTACCAAGGAGCCCAGGTTTCACAAGAAGACCAAGCACATCAAGCGCCGTTTCAACTCCATCCGAAATTATGTTCAGGATGGAGATATAGATATTTGTAAAGTGCATACGGATCTGAATGTCGCAGACCCGTTGACTAAACCTCTTTCACGAGCAAAACATGATCAACACCAGAACTCTATGGGTGTTCGATTCATCACAATGTAACTAGATTATTGACTCTAGTGCAAGTGGGAGACTGTTGGAGATATGCCCTAGAGGCAATAATAAAAGCATTATTATTATATTTCCTTGTTCATGATAATCGTCTGTTATTCATGCTTGAATTGTATTGTATGGAAACAGCGATACATGTGTGAATACATAGACCAAAATGAATCCCTGGTAGGCCTCTAGTTACCAGCTCATTGATCAACAGATGGTCACGGTTTCCTGACCATGGACATGGGATGTCAGTGATAACGGGATCACATCATTAGGAGAATGATGTGATGGACAAGACCCAATTCTGAGCATAGCACGAGATCGTATAGTTCGTAATGCATAAGCTTTTCAGTGTCAAGTATTTATTCCTTAGACCATGAGGTTGTACAACTCCCGGATGCCGTAGGAATACTTTGGGTGTGCCAAACGTCACAACGTAACTGGGTGGCTATAAAGGTATGCATCGGGTATCTCCGAAAGTGTCTGTTGAGTTGGTACGAACCGAGACTGGGATGTTGTCACTCCGTATGACGGAGAGGTACCTCTGGGCCCACTCGGTAAGACATCATCATAATGAGCTCAATGTGACTAAGTAGTTAGTCACGGGATGATGGATTACGGATCGAGTAAAGAGACTTGCCACGACGAGATTGAACAAGGTATTGGGAATACCGACGATCGAATCTCGGGCAAGTACCGTACCGATGGACAAAGGGAATAACATACGGGATTGAGTGAATCCTTGACACGGTGGTTCATCCGATGAAGATCATCGAGGAACACGTGGGAACCAACATGGGTATCCAGATCCCGCTGTTGGTTATTGACCGGAGAGTGGTCTCGGTCATGTCTACGTGTCTCCCGAACCCGTAGGGTCTACACACTTAAGGTTCGGTAACGCTAGGGTCGTAGAGATAAATGCACATGGAAACCCGAAAGTTGTTCGGAGTCCCGGATGAGATCCCGGATGTCACGAGGAGTTCCGGAATGGTCCGGAGGTAAAGATTGATATATAGGAAGTCGGGTTTCGGCCATCGGGTGATCTCCGGGGGTCACCGGGAGCGTCCCGGGACCACCGGAGGGGCCCCGGGGGTCCACCGGGTGGGGCCACCCATCCCGGTGGGGCCCCTAGGCCGCAAGGGGAAGTGTCCAGCCCTAATGGGCTGGTGCACCACTAGGGTCCCACCTCCCCATGCGCCTAGGGTTGAAACCCTAGGGGGGAGGGGGCGCCCCACTTGCCTTGGGGGGCAAGGACTCCCCCCTGGCCGCCGCCCCCCTGCAGATTGGATCTGCAGGGGCCCTGGCGCACCCCCTGGCCCCCTATATTTATGTGGGAGGGGAGAGGGCTGCCGCAACCTTGCCCTGGCGCCTCTTTCCCTCTCGTCACACCTCCATACTCCAACGCAGGGCGCCCGGCGAAGCCCTGCTGCGATCTCCACTGCATCCGTCATCACGCCGTCGTGCTGCCGGATCTCTGACGACTTCTCCTCCCCCCTTGCTGGATCAAGAAGGAGGTGACGTTGCTGCACCAGACGTGTGTTGAACGCGGAGGTGCCGTCCGTTCGGCGCTAGATCATCGGTGACGAAGAACGCAAAGAGTACGACTACTTCATCCACGCTTCTTCGAAAGCTTCCGCTCGCAATCTCCATAACGGTATGTAGATGCACTCTTACTCGCTCGTTGCTAGATGTCTCCATAGTTGGATCTTGGTGAAAGCGTAGAATTTTTTTGAATTATGCTACGTTCCCCAACAAATAGAACCTATGACTGAGGCACAGGGGATGACACTCATCTTTTCTCTATCTTCTGCTGAGGTCGGGCATTGAGTCGTGCTCAATCTCACACCTTGCAATATAGGCAAGAAACCTTTCTTGGACTGATCCATATTGAACTTCTTCAATATCTTATAAAGGTATGTGCTTTGTGAAAGACCAATGAGGCGTCTCGATCTATCTCTATAGATCTTGAGGCCTAATATGTAAGCAGCTTCTCCAATGTCCTTCATTGAAAAACACTTATTCAAGTAGGCCTTTATGCATTCCAAAAGTTCTATATCATTTCCCATCAACAATATGACATCCATATATAATATGAGAAATGCTACATAGCTCCCACTAACTTTTTTGTAAATACATGCTTCTCCATAAGTCTGTATGAATCCAAATGCTTTGATCACTTCATCAAAGCAAATGTTCCAACTCTGAGATGCTTGCACCAGCCCATAGATGGAGCGTTGGAGCTTGCATACCTGGTTAGCATTCTTAGGATCGACATAACCTTACGGCTGCATCATATACAATTCTTCCTTAAGGAAACTGTTAAGGAATGCCGTTTTGACGTCCATTTGCCATATCTCATAATCATAGAATGCGGCAGTTGCTAACATGATTCGGACGGACTTCAACATCGATACGGGAGATAAAATCTCATCGTAGTCAATTCCTTTAACTTGTAGATAACCCTTAGCGACAAGCTGAGCCTTATAGATGGTCGCATTTCCATCCGCATCAGTCTTTTTCTTAAAGATCCATTTATTTTCCATGGCTTGCCGATCATCGGGCAAGTCAACCAAAGTCCATACTTTGTTATCATACATGGATCCTATCTCGGATTTCATGGCTTCAAGCCATTTGTTGGAATCCGGGCCCGCCATCGCTTCTTCATAGTTCGAAGGTTCATCGTTGTCTAACAACATGATTTCCAGGACAGGGTTGCTGTACCACTCTGGTGCGGAACGTGTCCTTGTGGACCTACGAAGTTCAGTAGTAACTTGATCCGAAGTTTCATGATCATTATCATTAACTTCCTCTCTAGTTGGTGCAGGCACCATAAAAACATCTTCCTGTGCTGCGCTACTTTCCGGTTCAAGAGGGGTTACAACCACCTCATCAAGTTCTACTTTCCTCCCACTTCTTTCGAGAGAAACTCTTTCTCTAGAAAGGATCCATTCTTGGCAACGAAAACCTTGCCTTCGGATTTGAGGTAGAAGGTATACCCAATAGTTTTCTTAGGGTATCCTATGAAGACGCATTTTTCCGATTTGGGTTCGAGCTTTTCAGGTTGAAGTTTCTTGACATAAGCATCGCATCCCAAAACTTTTAGAAATGACAACTTAGGTTTCTTCCCAAACCATAATTCATACGGTGTCGTCTCAACGGATTTAGACGGTACCCTATTTAAAGTGAATGCGACAGTCTCTAAAGCATAACCCCAAAATGATAGTAGTAAATCAGTAAGAGACATCATAGATCGCACCATGTCCAACAGAGTACGATTACGACGTTCGGACATACCGTTACGCTGAGGTGTTCCAGGCGGCGTCAGCTGTGAAACAATTCCACATTTCCTTAGGTGCATGCCAAATTTGTGACTTAAATATTCTCCTCCACGGTATGATCGTAAGAACTTTATTTTTCTGTCACGTTGATTCTCAACCTCATTCTGAAATTCCTTGAACTTTTCAAAGGTCTCAGACTTGTGTTTCATCAAGTAGACATACCCATATCTACTTAAGCCATCAGTGAGGGTGAGAATATAACGATAACCACCGCGAGCCTCAACCTCATCGGACCGCACACATTAGTATGTATGATTTCCAACAAGTTGGTTGCTCGCTCCATTGTTCCGGAGAACAGAGTCTTGGTCATCTTGCCCAAGAGGCATGGTTCACACATGTCAAATGATTCATAATCAAGAGACTCCAAAAGTCCATCTGCATGGAGTTTCTTCATGCGTTTGACACCAATACGATCAACGCGGCAGTGCCACAAGTATGTGGGACTATCATTATCAACCTTACATCTTTTGGCATTCACACTATGAATATGTGTAACATCACATTCGAGATTTAATAAAAATAAACCATTGACCAGCGGGGCATGACCATAAAACATTTCTCTCATATAAATAGAACAACCATTATTCTCATATTTAAATGAGTAGCCATCTCGCATTAAACGAGACCCAGATATAATGTTCATGCTCAAAGCTGGTACTAAATAACAATTATTGAGATTTAAAACTAATCTTGAAGGTAGATGTAGAGGTAGCATGCCGACAGCGATCACATCGACCTTGGAACCATTCCCGACGCGCATCGTCACCTCGTCCTTCGCCAGTCTCCGCTTATTCCGCAGCTTCTGCTTTGAGTTACAAATGTGAGCAACTACACTGGTATCAAATACCCAGGAGCTACTACGAGCGCTGGTAAGGTACACATCAATAACATGTATATCATATATACCTTTGACGTTGCCGACCTTCTTATCCGCTAAGTATTTGAGCCAATTCCGCTTCCAATGACCCGTTCCCTTGTAATAAAAGCACTCAGTCTCAGGCTTGGGTCCATTCTTTGGATTCTTCCCGGCAACTGGCCTACCGGGCGCCGCAACTCCCTTGCCGTCCTTCTTGAAGTTCTTCTTGCCCTTGCCTTTCTTGAACTTATGTAACATCCCAAATTTTCAATTTGGAATGTTGTACATAGATCATATTGCATTGCATATTTTATTGCATTTTTGTGCGTGGCGATCCTCGAAAATTCTAAGCAACTCAAGGACCTACGGAGAGAGTTGGGAATTCTACCATCTTCGTATTTGAGTTTTCTCGAATACCGGTACGGGGATCACATTGGTTTAATTATTTTCTCTCCATAAAAATATTTCTTAATAAAATATATGAGCGAAGATAATATGACTTCTCCAAAATAAAAGAAATATTGGAGGAAAAATATTAAAATCACTTTTGGAATTTTATTCGGATTTATTTGCGATTTCATTTGCATAGGAAAAATGCGCATTTTTCAAAATTGCATTTAGGTCCGGGAAAAATGTTCACTTTTCCCTAAATATTATTAGAGGACGGTGAAAATTTATTTCGGAATTTTTGGAGTCCATTTAGTATTTTTTCCGCCTGTTTTAGTTCGTCAGGACTCTTTTTTTAAAAAAAAAGAAAAGAAAAAAAGGGGGAACCGACCTACGGGCCGTACCCGACCTAGACTCCCCAGGCCGGGGCCTTTATAAGGTGAGGCCCGAGGCTCGAGCGGCCCCAGCCCCGCGCCCTAACCCTAGCCGCCGCGCCGCCGTGAGCCGCCGCCGCCGCCGCTTGCCGTGCCGCCGGAGTACGCCGCCGCCGCCGTTACGTTCATGAGGTAGCCGCCGGTTTTTCTTTTAGAAAACCGTTCGTTTTTTAGAAAACCTAGTTCTGTTTTTCTAAATAGATCGGTTCAGTTTTTTTTTCGGTTTAGTTAAATAGCGGACGTTCGTCCGTACGTCCGTTTTAACGAATGTTGTCCGCCCGTTAGTTACAGACAGCGAACGTTCGTTCGTTAGCCTGTTCGTCAGTTTTCTTTTCGGGGCTTGTTCCGCGATTATTTGGGCCTAGAGGAAGACATTGGGAAGTAATAAGTAGATGATGGGTTGCTCGAGTGACAGAAGCTTAAACCCTAGTTCATGCGTTGCTTCGTAAGGGGCTGATTTGGATCCATATATTTTAGGCTATGGTTAGGTTTACCTTAATACTTATTTTGTAGTTGCGGATGCTTGCATTAGAGGTTAATCATAAGTGGGAGGCTTCTCCAAGTAAGGGCAGCACCCAAGCACCGGTCCACCAACATACCAAATTATCAAAGTACCGAACGCGAATCAGACGATCGTGATGAAAACTAGCTTGACGATAATTCCCATGTGTCCTCGGGAGCGCTTTTGTGATGGCCTGGCTTATTAGGGATGATAGACTACTCATATCAATAAGGAATTCCTTCTTTTCCGGGAGCCCATTCGGATAGAACTCCAAAGTTAAGCGTGCTCAGCTTGGAGTAGTTTCAGGATGGGTGACCGACCGGGAAGTTGCTCCCGGGTGCGCACGAGTGAGGACAAAGTGCGCAGAAAAGACTAGTATTGATATGTGAGGCCAGTCTAGATCCCGCCAGGAGTAACGACCACCGGCGGGTGTGTCCGGGGCGTTACAAGTTGGTATCAGAGCCGACCCTCGCGGTTACACGGATGTTTGCGGACAGTTTGCAGTCATGTTGTGCATGACGTTTGTGACCCGTCGTGGCACACGGCATGGCACATGTGCTGCCCTGGAAGCACAGACGGTTGTGCCAAGAGGGAACGTTCCTGTGGCCCGACGAGGACGTCGGTTCCTCTGAGTGAGGGTGTATGTGATGGCCTGGCTTATTAGGGATGATAGACTACTCATATCAATAAGGAATTCCTTCTTTTCCGGGAGCCCATTCGGATAGAACTCCAAAGTTAAGCGTGCTCAGCTTGGAGTAGTTTCAGGATGGGTGACCGACCGGGAAGTTGCTCCCGGGTGCGCACGAGTGAGGACAAAGTGCGCAGAAAAGACTAGTATTGATATGTGAGGCCAGTCTAGATCCCGCCAGGAGTAACGACCACCGGCGGGTGTGTCCGGGGCGTTACAGCTTTACCTTTATATAAGAGTTTGTCCAGGCTTGTCCTTTGCTACAAAAATGATTGGGACACCTTGCTGTACCTTATTTACCTTTACCTTTTGTCACTTGCTACCAATTATCTTATCACAAAACTATCTGTTACCTATAATTTCAGTGCTTGCAGAAAATACCTTACTGAAAACTGCCTATCATTTCCTTCTGCTCCTCGTTGGGTTCGACACTCTTACTTATTGAAAGGACTATGATAGATCCCCTACACTTTTGGGTCATCAAGACTCTTTTCTGGCGCCGTTGCCGGGGAGTGAAGCGCCTTTGGTAAGTGGAATTTGGTAAGGAAAAATTTATATAGTGTGCTGAAATTTATTGTCACTTGTTACTATGGCTCAAAATCCTTTGAGGGGCTTGTTCGGGGTATCTTCACCCCGAGCAGAAGAGCAAAGAGTTGCTCCTCAACCTACTGCACCTACTAAAAATGTTTGCTTTGAGATTCCTTCGGTTATGATAGAGAAACTGCTTGAAAATCCCTTTACAGGAGAGGGAACACTGCATCCCGACTTACACCTAATCTATGTGGATGAAGTTTGTGGATTGTTTAAGCTTTCAGGTATGCCCGAGGATGTTATCAAGAAGAAGGTATTCCCTTTATCTTTGAAGGGAGATGCATTGACATGGTTTAGGCTATGCGATGATATGGGATCATGGAACTATAATCGTCTGAAGTTGGAATTTCATCAGAAGTTCTACCCTATGCACCAGGTTCATCGTGATCGTAATTATATTTATAATTTCTGGCCTCGCGAAGGAGAAATCATCGCTCAAGCTTGGGGGAGGCTTAAGTCAATGTTATATTCATGCCCCATTCATGAGCTCTCACGAGAAATGATCATTCAAAATTTCTATGCTCGGCTTTCTCATAATAATCGCTCCATGCTCGATACTTCTTGTTCTGGCTCTTATATGATGAAGACTATTGACTTCAAATGGGATTTATTGGAAAGAATTAAATGCAACTGTGAAGATTGGGATCTCGACGAAGGTAAGGAGTCAGGTATGACCCCTAAGTTTGATTGTGTTAAAGCTTTTATGGATACCGATGTTTTCCGTGAGTTTAGCACTAAATATGGACTTGACTGTGAGATAATAGCTTCTTTCTATGAATCCTTTGCTACTCATGTTTATCTCCCCAAGGAGAAGTGGTTTAAATACCACCCCCCCCTATTGAAGTAAAAGTAGTTGAAACTATTAAAGTTGAAGAAAAGACTATCACTTATAATGTTGATCCTGTTATACCTACTGCTTATATTGAGAAACCAGCTTTCCCTGTTAGGATAAAGGATCATGCTCAAGCTTCAACTGTAGTCCGTAAGAGTAATACTAGAACACCTACACCCTCTGAGCAAATTAAAGTTGAACCTAGTGTTGCTATGGTTAAAGATCTCTTGGTAGAAGATTTAGATGGACATGTTATTTATCTCCAAGAAGAGTGTGCTAGAATAGCCAAAACCCAATGCTAGAAATAGACATAAACCTGTTGTAGGCTTGCCTGTTATCTCCGTTAAGATAGGAGATCATTGCTATCATTGTTTATGTGACGTAGGTGCTAGTGCGAGTATTATTCGTCATGATTTGTATAACGAAATCATGCATGATATTGCACCTGTTGAGTTAGAAGGGATTGATGTCACTATTAAGCTTGCTAACAGAGATATGCTACCTCTTGAGCTTGCGTTGTATTCCCTCGAAGAGGAAAGGGAGATGCAGCATAGTAGCGTAAGTATTTCCCTTAGTTTTTGAGAACCAAGGTATCAATCCAGTAGGAGACCACGCGCCAGTCCCTCGCACCTGCACAAACAAATAAGAACTTCGCAACCAACGTGATAAGGGGTTGTCAATCCCTTTACGGTCACTTACGATAGTGAGATCTGATAGCGATGATAATTATATTTTTGGTATTTTTGGTATAGAAACAGAAAGTAAAGAAAGCAAATAAACAACGGCGACATAAATTGGCTAGTTGACGGGAAAGTAATATGATAAAGATAGACCCGGGGGCCATAGTTTTCTCTAGTGGCTTCTCTCCTGATAGCGATATTCTACGGTGGGTAAACCAATTACTGTCGAGCAATTGATAGAAAAGCGAATAATTATGAGACTGTAAGTGCATCTAGTGCCACTCCTAGTTGATTTTGGAGTATTGACGACAAACCTGGTTGAGGGACTAATGTGTTTGTGAGAATTGCAGGATAACACAGGTAGTAGTCCCTCATGGATTCGGTTAACCTACCGGAGATGACCCCTAAAAATGTATGAAGACATTGATATCAGTGGTGGTATATGAAGATAATCATATTGAAGACTATGACATGAGAAGACATTGAGTGAAGACTATGGAAAGCGAAGATGTAGAGTTGTCGCTGTTTCCTTTTCTTCTTTATTGAGTCATAGGAACCACCGCATTGTTAAGTGGGATCCAAGTGAACTAAGTCAGAGTGACTGATGTGATGCTCAACCAAATCCTATGTCTTCAAGCGAAGACTATGAGAGCAAATCTTATCCAGAGGCGGATGAGTCAGCTTTACTTGGAGCTCAAGTAAAGTTGCCGTGTGTGTTTGAAATCTGACCGTTGGAACACGTGTCAGTTCCTTAGTGACCCAGGGTCACTTCGGACAAATCAGGTCGGTTGCCTAGTGGCTATAAATAGCCCACCCCCTACACCATAAATTGGTGGCTGCTCAAAGTTATTGCACGGCTTTTGTCGTTTGAGAGCAACCCACCTCCGAAGCATTTGAGAGAGAAATCCTTGCGAGGACAAAGCCCAAACACCCAGAGCCAAAGAGTGTTAGGCATCACTGAAGTCTTTCTGTCTGTGTGACTTGAAGACTTATTACACTTGAGGGCTATGTTTCCTCCAGCCGGTTAGGCATCGCGTTCTGTGCATCCAAGAGTCATTGTGGATTGCCGGTGAACAAAGTCTGTGAAGGTTTGGAAGTCTACCTTGAAGACTTACCAAAGTGATTGGGCGAGGACTAGGTGTTCTTAACTCAAGGGGAACAAGGTGAAGACGCGGTCTTCTGAGTTAAATCTCAGCCTCCCTAACCAGACGTACAGTTGTCACAACAACTGGAACTAGTCTAACAAATCACTGTCTTCCCCGAGCTACTGGTTCTATCCTTTCCTTCCCTTTACTTACTGATCTATGTTGTGAAGACATTGCATGCTTGCTTTATCTGATTGTCTTCACTGAGTATCTACTTGTTGTGATTGGCTTCATTCCTTCTTCCTTTATGATCACTACTGCCTAGTTGCTATTAGTCTTCATGCTTTCACTTCATTGAATACATGACTATGGCTTATCTAGTGTAGTCCACTTTTCGCTGCATACTAATAGGCTTGAGCTTATCGTTTGGCTTCGAAACTACCATGTTTTGAAGAATTTCATAAAAATCGCCTATTCACCCCCTCTAGTCGATATACTGCACTTTCAATTGGTATCAGAGCAAGGTACTCCCTTGTTCTATGTGATTCGGTTTAACCACCTGGAGTTTTAGCTATGTCGACTGCAGGGATAATTGATACGTCCAAAACGTATCTATAATTTCTGCTTGCTCCATGCCTCTTTTGGGTGATATTGCTATGTTATTTATACACTTCCATACACTTTTGATCATATTTGGACTAACCTATTAACTCAGTGCACCCCAGTGCCAGTTTCTGTTTTCGGCTGTTTTTGTATTTCAGGTTTTCCCATTACGAGAACTGCCAGAATAATCCCGGAAAAATTATATAAAAAATCAGCATTCCAGAAGCTTCCCGGCACCCGAAGTACAGCCGGAGGGGGCCCACCAGGGCTCCAGGCGCCCTGGTGGCGCGCCCCCCTGGCCGCGCCGGGGGGGGGGGCTGGGCCCCCCGAGCCTCCGCTGATGCCCCCCTTTGGCATATATTTATATCGTGTCCTGAAACCCTCGAGACAGGAACCCTTTTTCGCGATCTCATCTCTGTTCCGCCACCGCCGCGCTTCCAAGATTGGGAGCACCAGGAGAACTCTTCCCGGCACCCTGCCGGAGGGGAGGATCACCACCGGGAGCTTCTCCACCACCATGGACGCCTCCCGGATGAGTTGTGAGTAGTCTCCCTTGGACCATGGGTCCATGACCAGTAGCTATGTGATGTTCTCCTCCCGTTCTTGTGCTTCACTAATTAGTCCTCGTGAGCTGCCCTACATGATCGAGGCATATATGTAATCCTTATGTTGTTGCTATGATGAGTTTGCTGGGATCCGATGGATTGTGAGATTATGTTCAGATTGTGTTTGAGTAATATATTTGATCTACCTCTTTTATATTTATGTTCGTAAGTAATTCTTGCATGTTCTCCGTTGTTATTTATTGCTTTGGCCAAGTAGTAGGTAGTGACTCCAAGAGGGAACGTTATGCTTGATTATGGGTTCATGCCCCTCGATGACTAGCTTGAGTGACAGAAACATGAGTCTAGGGGATGTGCTGTTGCCACAAGGGGGAAAACAACGGTGCTTGTGCCCGCGGGTGCAAGGATTGTTTACTTTATGCAAAGTTCTTTTAATGCAGTTGTCTGTTGCTTTGAGTTTACACTATGGGTGGGACTCGCAACTTAATACCAGCGAGATGTTCTGGATAGATATCTCAAGGTGGATGATTAGTAGTAGATGCAGATGGATTTCGGTCTACTTGCCTTGGCGTACCGCCCATGCTTTGAACCTCTACCTTTCTTGCAACATAGTTAGCATTGGTTTGCGCACATAATTCTGTCAATTGCCCAGCTGTAATTCGTTTACCTCACATAGCTGTTTTATCGTCTTTTGGGAGAGAGACATCACTAGTGAACATCATGGGACTCCGGTCCATATTACCATCATTGATCACATTCGTTATTTACTTTACGCTTTTATTTACTATTTACAACAAAACCTATCACTACTATCACTTGCGTTTGATCCTTTGTAAACGACAAGGCCGGAGGGATTGACAACCTCTCTGTACTTGTTGGGAGCAAAGTTATTTGTATCTGTGTGCAGGTCCACGTTGATTGCTAATATCTGGCGCCGTTAGCAGTTGACACCTTCTTGTTGAAACTGGGAGTCTCAGGGAAATCGATCCTTGGTATCTTTGCCAAGGGAAAACTTCCGCTACACTGCATCTCAAACCTTCCACTTGGGGTAACCAACGAGGGGCGAGAAGCCATCAAGCAAAGTTTTCTGGCGCCGCTGCCGGGGACTCCACTCTTCAGGATAGGGGAGTTGCACGCTATCTTTTACCTTTGCTTTTTAGTCTTGTTAGTTTACCTTTCAGTTTTTGCTTTAGTATCTTTTATCAAAAATCACAAAAATAGTTATCTCATTCTTTAGTTGTCATTATGTCGGGTCCTTTTGTCTTTGACGAGGCAGAAGTTCTCACCTTTAAACAAAGAGGTGGGGAAAGTTTGAAAGATGCTTGGTATAGAATTAATGATTCTCAAAAAAGAGCCAACAAGAAGCAACCTACTACTATCCTGCTTAGAAATTTTATGTTGAAATTACTTCTTGGAATAGGTTTATTCTAGATACTGCTATCAATGGGAATTTCCTAGAGGCCCCAGTTTGGGAGTCTCTTAGTATTATTGAAAATCTTGTTGGGAATCTCCCTGTTGTTAGCATTCAAGAGGACATCACCCTAGCTCACATTATGAAAAAACTTGAGAAGATAGAGCTAGAGATGCCAAACGTTAACAAAATAAATGAGTTGGATCGTAAGATCCAAGGGAATTTGAATAGGCTTGATAGCTCCATGCATAAAATTTTCAAAACTTTGGAGACCATCAAATCCCATGACTTGAACTCTTCTAGGATAGACAAGATTGAGGAAATCTTTGATACTCTAGGAACTACTTTCTCCTCAATCAAAACCAAAAAGGTAGAAACTCCGACAAAGAGGGAGCCTAAGTTCGTTCACGTTACAAAGGCTCCCCGTTCTAAAAGTAATCCATCTATTGCCAAAGGGGTTGAAACTGGAAAGACTTTGGAAGAAACACCTCTCTTTGATGAATTTATAAATGAATCTTCCCTTGACTTTTATCCTTTTGGTCTTCTCCCTAGAAGTATCTCTATGAGGCCTTTATTTGAAAGTCCTCTTAAGACTAGTTGTATTATTGAAGAGCTTTTTGATGATCTTGATGATGGTTCAATTGATACAACTTGACCTCTATGCATTATGCCTAGCTTAAAGGCATAAAAGAAAGCGCTTTTGGGAGGCAACCCAATGAATAAATTTTATTTTGCTTTTGTTGTGTCTTGATGTTGTTACTACAGTAGCATCATCATTGTATCTTTGCTTTTCAATTTTGTGCCAAGTGTAGCCTCTGATTGCAAGAAAGTTCAAAAGTTGTGACGTGCTGTCCAGGAAACAGATTCTGTCCTTGAATAGAAAAATTCGTATAAAATCACCAGATCATCTTTTTGGTCTGAATTTTTTCGTCAGCGTGCTCTATATAATTGTCTTTCGTGCGTATGTTCTGAGTTTTTTGATTAGAGTTGCAGAAGTACCCCGAAAAAATCATTTACTACCTGCTGTTCTGTTTTTCACAGATTCTGTCCTGTTTTGCCTTTCCTTCATTTTGCAAACCTAGAGCTTGCTTTTTCTTTGCAAAAACCTTTTGGCAATCTTGAGAAACAGTAGACCTTCAAGAATATCTTTATTTCCAGCAAGGAACAACTATTTTATTAAGGGTACTAACCCCGCTAACCAGATTATGATGAGTTATGTATGAAGGGAGTTTTCAAGTGTGCGAGGGAAGATGATAAAAAGATTCAGGCGTGTCAAACGCTCAAGCTTGGGGATGCCCCCATGCACCCCCAAGAAATATTCAAGGAGACTCAAGCGTCTAAGCTTGGGGATGCCCCCGTGCATCCCCTTCTCCATCAACATTATCAGTTCGTCTTTCGTTCCACTATATTTTTATCACTTCATGTATTATGTGCTATGTTTGGAGCGTCTTGCTTTTAGTTTTCCTTTTTAGTTTTCCTTAGCTTTTCATAACGAGTCGGAACTCAGCTTTCTTTATGTGGGAGAGAAACACGCTCAACTTCTACCTAGAACATAACATAGAATTTTCATGTCTATCTTTGCTGTGTGTGTTCTTTGTCTTTTAATAGCTACTATCATGCTTAGCTCTTAACTTTCATGCTTATCTTTCTAAAGAGCTTTTGTTTAGTTGGCTGCTTGAACTCTCTTTATTTATCATGATTATCTTATTAAGAGAGTTTGCTTCCGTTGCATTGGTTGATATGTCTATGATAAAGATGCTACGTGCATAATGGCGCTTAGTAGTTCATATTTTCTTATGGTTAGTCTCAAATAGCTGGGGGGTTCCCAATGTGTTATTGGAGTACCAACATGATTTGTTTGCCTATGATGTGGTATGGTTTAGTAATATCTTCCTTCAAGAATTTATTTTGATTGACTTGGCGTATGCTCACGCATATTTAAGACTGTAAAGAAAGTCTGTCAAGCCTTGATGATCTTTTGTTTCTGAGTAGCGATATAACTACCATGCCTGATTCAATGTTGCTTTGTCGCTCTGCATGATTATGACCGTCATTGCTCTCTTAGTTGGTCGCTCCCAGTCTTTTGCTAACCTCCACCTGTACTAAGCGGACTGACTGCTTGTGCATCCAATTCCTTTAAACCAGTTATGCCATATGAGTCCACCATACATTCCTACATGGTATTTACCTGCCATTCCTAACGGAGACTTGCATGTACCATCTCGAAATTATTCAAAAAAATGCATTCTTATTTTGTGCCTCTGTTGTAAGTTCATGAGGAAGTAGTAATTAATTCATGATCTTTTTAAGTTGGACAAGCTTCACCCCGGGATTGCATGTATTATGTGCAAACCCATAATACGAGAAGGAACTGGCATTGAGTGCGCCCGGCTCAAAAATTAATATAACAAACAAACCCTCCTTCACGCTTTGTTCATGAGAAATCAGAAAACTTTGGCAGTGATAAACAAAGGAGATTAAGAGGATGTGATCGTCCTCATGCGGGAGCCGTTCCTCGAAACTTGTCCATCTCAAGAAGTGATTGAGTTGTCTGCTAGCATTCGTTGACGGAACATGCATAATCTAAAAATAATAATTATTACCTCTGTTTTTAAAACCAAGAGCTCTGGTACATATTTTGTCTTTGTTTCCGACTACGGGTTTTCAACCTTGCCAACAAAAGCCACGGTTCGAGAGTCTCCACCTTCTTTTAAAGCACCAACTACTGAGAGCATGATTGTCATTCTGAGTGTAATGTGCATTGTCCCAAAGTAGCATTGTCTTTTGCATGATTGTGATATCGTTTATTTTGAAATCATTGTATCTAGTCATCACTTAAACCTTGGAGGTGCCCCTGCATTTATGTTTTGCTTCACTAAAGGGGGCAAGCGAGATATCACTTTATTATATTTGCACACCATGCTCATTGCAAATCTATTTGATGTTTCAGTATCATATTGTAAAACTTTCAGTTCTTTGTGATTTTCTCATGAGGCAACTTAATTACTACAGATTCATTGTCTCAGTAAGCTTTTGTCATGTGACTATGAAAAAGTCCTATATGGTTAATAGCATGTCACCACAGAAATTATTCTTGTTATCATTTACCTACTCGAGGACGAGCAGGAATTAAGCTTGGGGATGTTGATACGTCCAAAACGTATCTATAATTTCTGCTTGCTCCATGCCTCTTTTGGGTGATATTGCTATGTTATTTATACACTTCCATACACTTTTGATCATATTTGGACTAACCTATTAACTCAGTGCACCCCAGTGCCAGTTTCTGTTTTCGGCTGTTTTTGTATTTCAGGTTTTCCCATTACGAGAACTGCCAGAAAATTCCCGGAAAAATTATATAAAAAATCAGCGTTCCAGAAGCTTCCCAGCACCCGAAGTACAGCCGGAGGGGGGCCACCAAGGCTCCAGGCGCCCTGGTGGCGCGGCCCCCCCTGGCCGCGCCGGGGGGGCGCCTGGGCCCCCCGAGCCTCCGCTGATGCCCCCCTTTGGCATATATTTATATCGTGTCCCGAAACCCTCGAGACGGGAACCCTTTTTCGCGATCTCATCTCTGTTCCGCCGCCGCCGCACTTCCAAGATCGGGAGCACCAGGAGAACTCTTCCCGGCACCCTGCCGGAGGGGAGGATCACCACCGGGAGCTTCTCCACCACCATGGACGCCTCCCGGATGAGTTGTGAGTAGTCTCCCTTGGACCATGGGTCCATGACCAGTAGCTATATGATGTTCTCCTCCCGTTCTTGTGCTTCACTAATTAGTCCTCGTGAGCTGCCCTACATGATCGAGGCATATATGTAATCCTTATGCTGTTGCTATGATGAGTTTGCTGGGATCCGATGGATTGTGAGATTATGTTCAGATTGTGTTTGAGTAACATATTTGATCTACCTCTTTTATATTTATGTTCGTAAGTAATTCTTGCATGTTCTCCGTTGTTATTTATTGCTTTGGCCAAGTAGTAGGTAGTGACTCCAAGAGGGAACGTTATGCTTGATTGTGGGTTCATGCCCCTCGATGACTAGCTTGAGTGACAGAAACATGAGTCTAGGGGATGTGCTGTTGCCACAAGGGGGAAAACAACGGTGCTTGTGCCCGCGGGTGCAAGGATTATTTACTTTACGCAAAGTTCTTTTAATGCAGTTGTCTGTTGCTTTGAGTTTACACTATGGGTGGGACTCGCAACTTAATACCAGCGAGAGGTTCTGGATAGATATCTCAAGGTGGATGATTAGTAGTAGATGCAGATGGATTTCGGTCTACTTGCCTTGGCGTACCGCCCATGCTTTGAACCTCTACCTTTATTGCAATATAGTTAGCATTGGTTTGCACACATAATTCTGTCAATTGCCCAGGTGTAATTCGTTTACCTCACATAGCTGTTTTATCGTCTTTTGGGAGAGATACATCACTAGTGAACATCATGGGACTCCGGTCCATATTACCATCATTGATCACATCCGCTATTTACTTTACGCTTTTATTTACTATTTACAGCAAAACCTATCACTACTATCACTTGCGTTTGATCCTTTGTAAACGACAAGGCCGGAGGGATTGACAACCTCTCTGTACTCGTTGGGAGCAAAGTTATTTGTATCTGTGTGCAGGTCCACGTTGATTGCTAATATCTGGCGCCGTTAGCAGTTGACACCTTCTTGTTGAAACTGGGAGTCTCAGGGAAATCGATCCTTGGTATCTTTGCCAAGGGAAAACTTCCGCTACACTGCATCTCAAACCTTCCACTTGGGGTAACCAACGAGGGGCGAGAAGCCATCAATAATCAAAGTCTCCGCTGCGTGCCCTGTCTTCGATGGCACCGAATATCCCTACTGGAAGAACAAGATGCGCATGCATCTTGAAGCCATTGACGTGGACCTCTGGTTTGTTGTCAAGCACGGCGTTCCCAAGACTGGTGAAGGCATCACCGCTGCTGATGTCAAGAGGCTCGTTCAATTGGATTCAACGACCAAGAACATCATCTGTGGTCATCTGACCAAAGGACAGTACGGTCGTGTGAGTGCTCTGGACACGTCAAAGCAAGTTTGGGACTGGCTCTCAAAGGTCAATGAAGGAGTCTCTACCCAGAGAGATCAAAGGATCAGCGTCCTTCGCAATCTCTTCAATCGCTTCAAGAGACATGACAATGAGAATGTCCAGCACACTTTTGATCGTCTCACTTACATCACAAATGAGCTTCAAGCACTTGGCGCCACTGAGATCACCAAGCATGAAATCGTCAAGGCTCTTCTGAGATCACTCGACAGCTCATTTGATATCCTTGCATTGATGATTCAAGAACGCCCTGATTTCAAGACTCTCGATCCGTCCGATATACTTGAGAGGCTCAACACACATGAGTTTTAGCTATCTGAGAAGCGTGACATCTATGGTCCCAACTATGGCCGATCTCGCGCGTTGAAGGCAAAAGCTGTTTCCTCATCTGAAGAAGAATCTGACTACAGTTCTGATGATCCTGAAGACATTGGAAAGGAGCTTGCCATGCTTGTGAAGAAGTTCCAGAAATTCACTAGGAAGAAAGGCTTCAGAAAGTCTTCAAGATCCAGCTCAAGAAATGATGAAGCATCTGCTCATGACTACAAGAAAAGAACATGTCATAAGTGCAAGAAACCTGGTCACTATATCTCTGAGTGTCCTCAGTGGGACAACGAGAAGAAGAAGAAGAAGAAGAGCAAGGAATATGATTCTGATGACAAGAAAAAGAAGAAATACTCAAAGTCTTCTTCAAAGTCTTCATCAAAGTATTCATCACACAAGAAGAATTCATCTGGCAAGGCTCGTGCTTTTGTTGGCAAGGAGATGGATTCTGAGGAAGAGTCTGCTTCTGAAGAGGTGGAGGTGGAGTCGGAGGAAGAGTCTGATTCTAGTGCTGCAAGTCTGGCTTTAGCCACTGCTTACGTGGGCAAGTCTATCTTCAACACTGAAGACAATGGCCCCGTCACAACAATGATGATGAGGATGACGACTCTGCACCCACCTTCTGCTTCATGGCACGCGGTGCCAAGGTAAAATCACGCGATGCTTACTTTCAAACATCTAGTGAAGATGACTCTGATTGTGAATCAAAACCTAGCTACAAAACACTTGCTAAAATTGCCACTGAACAGCAGAAAGCCATGGAACATATTCAAAAACTGTTAGACAAAAGCGATGATCTGTTGGATGCGGAAATGACCCGTTCTCAGTCCTTAATTGAAGGCATAAAAAATCTTCATGTTAAGTACAAAGAACTTGAAGAGCTTTATGAATCGATTTCAAAAACTCATGAAAAGCTTTCCCACGATTACATTCAAAGGAAGCGAGAACTTGAGAAAGTGAAAGCGGCTCATGAAGATCTTCAAAAGGAGAATGAGTCACTCCGCGCACAACTGATCAGCTCCACTCGCGAAGAGTTTGAACCACCATGTCTAAAATGAATTGAACGTAATAATGCTACATCTGTTGCTGAATGCTCTACTGCTGCCACTGTTGCAATATCTTCAACTATTGATGTGGTGACTAACCCCTCTGCTGAGGAAACCACTACTATTGCTGATGAAAATGCTATGTTGAAGACTTTGCTTGAAACAGGGATGTACAAAAGCCTCAAAGGGCATCAGACTCTATGTGATGTCCTCAAAAAGGAGATACTGAACCGAAACCCTAGGAAAGAGGGTGTTGGGTTCGACAGGAAAATGAATGTTGATGGTTCATACTGGAAGCCTGAGCAGTATCCCAAAACCACATGGGTTGCTGCAAGGGAACCTTCAGTGGATCCATCTACCTTATCTGGCTTCACTTGTGCTAATCTTGTTATCATTGATGAATCCTTTGATGCAAACTATAAACTGTTTAAGAATCAAAATGGTGAAGTGTTTGCCAGGTACATTGGTACTAACTGCAGGAATGGACCACCTATGAAGAAGATCTGGGTACCCAAAGGTTGTCTTGAGAAGCTTCCAGCAAATTCTACCATGACACCTCCTGGGATGAAGACAAACCCCAGACCAAAGGCTTCATATGGTCCTAAGGCTTCATACAGACAAATGACTCATCTAAGTCATCCTAACGAGAATGTTTTGCAGGGAAATCATACTCAGACCCATGAATATGAGCGTGTTTCGTCAAACCGCTATGTTCATAAATCAAAGAACTTTTCTGCCTATTCTTATGAGTATATTCTCCTCCTGCAAGACTATTTGCTAGGGCCCCAAAGCCAAAATTCTCAGATGCTGCTTTTAGACTTGTTGCTTCTAAGCCACCCCTGAAGATGTGGGTGGTTAAGAAGAACTAACTTTCTCTTGCAGGGAAAGGTCTCCAGCCTGTAATCAAAGGCTTCTGATGCTATTGCTGGGGACCTAAAACACTTGTAGGGCACAAGATCAAATGCCCAAAATGACTTACTGCTCATACTATCCATTAATCACTTGCTGAAGATCTCATCAGTCCTAACTTACATCTAAAGCTTTCATAATCCACTCATGCATCAATTGTTTATGCTTCATAATGGCTTTTGGTGAAGCCTATCCTCCTAACTGCATTGTAGAGAGTGACACCAAAGTCTTCAGAATGGATTATGGATAGCGGATGCACAAATCATATGACTGGTGATCGAAATCTTCTCATGGACTCAACCTTACGTCCATCCAACAAGAGTCACATCACATTTGCTGATACTGGTAAAAGCAAAGTGTTGGGTCTAGGTAGAGTTGCAATCTCAAGAGATCAGCACATGGACAAAGTCATGCTTGTTGAATCTCTTGGTTTCAACTTAATGTCTGTCTCAATGCTTTGTGACTTAAACATGATTGTGATTTTTGGTAAATTTCGTTGCATTGTACTAATGGAATCTGACAAGTCTTTAGTATTTGAAGGATACAAAAAAGGTGATCTGTATATGGTAGATTTCTCAGCTGGACCACAAATGGCCGTATGTCTTCTAGCAAAAGCTTCAGAGTGCTGGCTCTGGCATCGGAGGCTAGGACATGCTGGCATGAGGAACTTGCACCCTCTCGCAAAGAAGAAGCATGTCATAGGCATCGAGGAAGTCAAGTTCAAGAAAGATCATCTATGTGGTGCCTGTGAAGCTGGGAAGATGACTAGAGCCAAGCACCCCTCGAAGACAATCATGACGACATCCAAACCCTTCGAGCTGCTTCACATGGACTTATTTGTCCCTACTCACTACTCCACATTCTCTACCATAGCCTGTCTCTATGGCTTCGTCATTGTTGATGATTACTCAAGATACACATGGGTACACATAATACTCTACAAGACTAAAGTGCAAGATGTCTTCAGACGCTTCGCCAACCGTGCCATGAACAATTATGGCATCAAGATCAAACATATCAGAAGTGACAATGGCACTGAATTCAAGAACACTGGCCTCGATCTTTATCTGGATGAGATGTGAATCACTCATGAATTTTCAGCCCCATATACACCTCAGCAAAATGGTATCGTTGAGCGCAAGAATAGAACTCTAATTGAGATGGCTCGAACGATGCTCGATGAGTACAAAACCCCAAGAAGATTCTGGCCCGAAGCTGTTGATACTGCATGCGATACCATCAACTGCGTTTATCTTCACAAGCTTCTGAAGAAAATATCCTACGAACTCCTCACTGGAAAGAAGCCAAATGTAAGCTACTTCAGAGTATTTGGAGCTAAGTGCTGGATCAAGGATCCTCATCATAAGTCTAAATTTTCACCCAAAGCTCATGAAGGATTCATGCTCGGATATGGAAAGGACTCACACTCCTACAGAGTCTTCAACATTTTTCTCTATAAAACTGTTGAAACTGTGGATGTGAGGTTTGATGAGACAAATGGATCACAAAGAGAATCCCTACCAAATGTGCTAGATGAAGCTTCGCCAAATGAATCTATCAAGCTTATGGGAACTGGTGAGATCATGCCTTCTGAAGTACAACCTGACGAGGAACTCATCATCTCTGCTCCAAATCAACCTGACGACAATGCTCAGCCCGAAGACAATACCCCTAATGAAGACAATGCACAACAAAAGCAAAATCTTCGTCCAGCTCATCCTCGTGTTGCAAATGAAGTACAAGTTGAGAAGATAATTGATAGCATAAATGCTCCTGGTCCACTCACTCGCTCTAGAGCAACACAGCTTGCAAATTTTTATGGGCACTTTGCTTTTGTCTCAATATCTGAACCCAAGAAAGTTGCTGATGTCTACACACGCTTCTACTCTTGTAGACTATGTTGGGCCTCCAAGCGCAGAGGTTTGTAGGACAGCAGCAATTTCCCTCAAGTGGATGACCTAAGGTTTATCGAACTCAGGGAAGTAGAGGTTGAAGATGGTCTCTCTCAAGCAACCCGGCAACTAAGATACAAGAAGTCTCTTGTGTCCCCAACACACCTAATACAACTAGGAGTTGTATAGGTGCACTAGTTCGGCGAAGAGATGGTAAAATATGGATGATAGGAGTGGCAAAGCAAAGTAATATAAATCTGTAATAAAAAGTGCAGCAAGCAAACAAGTGGTAAACGTGAGCACAAATGGTATTGCAATGGTGGAAACAAGGCCTAGGGATCATACTTTCACTAGTGGCAACTCCCAACAACATTAACATAATCGAATCACATGATATTTCCCATAAAACATGCAATGGAGACGCACCCGGAGGTCATTCCTTCGTGGTCAAGAGAGGACGAGAATTATGTAGGGCTACAAAAGCACACCTCAAAGTTCGTAGTTCTCAATCTAAGGATTTCCCAATGTCACCGCGGCCGTCCAAAGAGAGTCCCACAATCACCACAACATATCTAAAGGATAGTCAAAGACAAGCACCAAGAGACTCTCAATCTTCAATCAACACACAAGAGAGGAAATCACTCATGAAAATATTTTTCTAATCCATGTCCAATAGACCGCTGTCACCTTGGTCTCGGGGATTATACTAGATAAAGACAAGTGAGTACATCAATCCAATACATAGAGGAAGGGGAAATATCATGGGATCACCCTAGATTAACATAGCCTATGATCACAACGAAGATCACATCATGGGAGAGAGAGATAACCACATAGCTACACGTACGAGCCCTCGGCCCCGGAGAAGACTACTCACACATGGACATGGTGAGGAGGAGGTTGATGATGGTGTTGATGGAGAGGTGCAGCCCCGCGAGGAGGCGGCGGCCGGCGGCGGCCACGGAGGCGGCGGCGGCGAGGAGGAGACGGCAGCGGCCCTAGGGGGCGGCGGCGGCCCTTGGGGGCGGCGGCGGCCCTAGGGGCAGCGGCTCCTTGGCCCCCGTTCTTCCTTGTGGATGGTGCTGCAATGGTGCTGGTCCTCCCCTCCAAGACGGCGGCTCGGGAGGAGGAAAATTCGTGGCCCTTGGTGACCTAGGTTTCCTCTCTTTATATAGACTCTCGGATTCCCGCCATCAGATTTTGGGCCTCAGTAAAACGGGCTTTACTCGGCCGTCCGGACTCCGATTTGGACGAATTTTATATCCAAAAGCATCGCCTCGAAATTCCCCACAACTTTCGCAACTAGACTTTTTTCCGTTTGACGTCGTCTTCGGGCCGGAACGTGACCATCTTTAAAAAACGTTCTCAGACAGATTTCAGGAAAGTCAGAGTCCTACTCCAATACGACTCCTTTTGCGTTTTTGTCAATTTCCAAGTAATTCCTACACAATAAAGTGTAAAACAAGAACATTGTGCACTTTTGCAACCATTAGTAGGTTAGTCCAAATATGATCAAATGTGTATGGAAGTGCATAAATATCATAGCAATATCACACAAAAAGGGCATGGAGCAAGCATAAATTATAGATACGTTTTGGACGTATCAGTTGCTGAAGCTTTTATGGAGCCTGAATGGATTCAAGCAATGCAAGAAGAGCTTCAACAGTTTGAGCTGAACAATGTGTGGGAACTTGTCAAGCGTCCTGATCCTCGAAAGCACAAGATAATAGGCACAAAATGGATATATCGCAACAAGCAAGATGAGCATGGTCAAATGGTCAGAAACAAAGCTCGTCTCGTTGCTCAAGGATACACTCAAGTTGAAGGGATTGACTTCGATGAAACATTTGCTCCCGTGGCTAGACTTGAAGCCATTCGTATATTGCTAGCCTATGCAAATCATCACAACATACTTCTATATCAAATGGATGTAAAAAGTGCCTTTCTCAATGGGAGAATAGAAGAAGAAGTGTATGTTGCACAACCAACTGGCTTTGAAGACCCAAAACGTCCTGATATGGTTTACAAGCTCAACAAGGCACTATATGGCCTCAAACAAGCGCCTCGTGCTTGGTATGACACCCTCAAAGACTTCCTGAAGAGCAAAGGCTTCAAACCTGGATCCCTAGATCCTACACTCTTCACGAAGACATATGATGATGAGCTATTTGTCTGCCAAATCTATGTGGATGACATTATCTTCGGCTGCACGGACAAGAAATACAGTGATGAGTTTGGTCACATGATGCAAGAACAATATCAAATGTCTACGATGGGTGAGCTGAAGTTCTTCCTTGGTCTTCAAATTCGTCAGCAAAGCAACGACATCTTCATATCTCAAGAGAAGTATCTTAAAGACTGCCTGAAGAGGTTTGGAATGCAAGACTGCAAAGGGTACTCGACGCCAATGCCTGCTAAACATCATCTGGGTCCCGACGCCAATGGTAAAGAGTTTGATCAACAGGTATACCGCTCCATGATTGGTTCTTTACTTTATTTATGTGCATCTAGGCCAGATATTATGCTTAGTGTTTGCATGTGTGCTCGATATCAAGCGGCACCAAAGGAGTCGCATCACTTAGCTGTGAAGCGAATACTTCGATATTTGGCTTACACCCCAACACTAGGATTATGGTATCCAAAGGGCTCAGAGTTTGATCTAGTAGGATTTTCAGATGCTGATTATGCTGGTGACAAAGTTGATCGCAAGTCCACATCTGGCACATGTCACTTTCTAGGATGATCACTTGTCTGTTGGTCTTCAAAGAAGCAGAACTGTGTATCACTCTCCATTGCTGAATCTGAATACATTGCTGCTGGATCTTACTGCGCTCAGCTTCTCTGGATGAAGCAAACACTCAAGGATTATGGTGTCCATCTGAAGCATGTGCCACTCTACCGTGATAATGAAAGCGCCATCAAGATTGCCAACAACCCAGTTCAGCACTCAAAGACAAAGCACATTGAAATTCATCATCACTTTCTCAGAGATCATGTTATGAAGGAAGATATTGATATCATACACGTCAACACTGAAGAGCAACTGGCAGATATCTTCACAAAGCCCTTGGATGAGAAAAGGTTTTGCAAGTTGCGGTGTGAGCTAAATATCTTAGAATCCTCAAATGTTTTGTAATCAGGCACACATCCTAACACTTATGCATATTGATGACTTAGATGTGCAACACACGAAGCAAAGTATATCTTCAATCAATGAAGACTTACATTCTAAGTGTGAATACATTAACATGGAATTTGACTTCGGAGCGCCACAATAATTGTGCGCCGTGTCTGGGTCTAATACTTCCTATACGGCGGGTAACGCCACCACCAAATTCTTGTTTGAAGCTTTTCTCATGGCGTTACATTTGCAAAGTCTTCGCACTTGGTTTGTCTTCACATAGGATATATATATATATATATATATATATATATATATATATATATATATATATATATATATATATATATATATATATATATATAGAGAGAGAGAGAGAGAGAGAGAGAGAGAGAGAGAGAGAGAGAGTTGTGTTCTGTCCTCAACAGCATTCACTTATAGTTATGTCTTCATATTTGAATCTTTTGGACTAAGTGAATGTGATCGGACCCTAACCTCTCTATGCTTTCGCATCTCACTCTGTCTGTCCAAATCATATGCATTCTGTTGAAACAGTCGAATATCTTCTCTGCGTCCTTGTCAGCAGAAGATACGAAGACAAACTTTAAATCTGATTTTAATGCTCCATCCGTTATGCCTGAAACCCGGAGAAGCCGGAACGACTACTCCGACAGTCGTGGTGTATGTGGGATCGTGGGACAACTCCCAATGCATTACATGACCTCCACGTGTCACTCGTACGTGAACCGTCAGGGGCACCTGAGTAATTACGCTATGCCGTCTCCCATGCCTATAAATGCACGTCCCATCATGGTCAAAAGTTTCTTCCACCACCTCTCCACCTCGAACAACCCTAGCGCCTCCACTAGCTTTCGACGACGCTGGCGACGAAGGGCTTCGCTGCCGCAACCTTGTCGACGCCTTCCTCACGCCAGCCGCGGACATCTTCCTCTCCGTCGTCGCCGTAGCTGTCCTCCGTCGCCAAGTTAGGGCACGGACGACCAAACTGCTGGGCATCCAACTCCTACTCCGTCTAAGCAGTTCATCGTGTGGTAAATAAACTTGCTTTTTACCAACTTCTAGATCCATAAAGATTCATCTACTTTACCACAAGAGGTTTCTGCCTACTTAGATATACAGATCTATCCTGTCTGCATCTCATATCTTGCCTAGTACATTCACATATGCTTCAACTATAGTTAGATTCCTCACTTGTACTTATTCGTGGATTCGTACAAATCTGGAACCAACTCCCATGAGTGAATGTCTTCGCACTATGAGGTCAAAGTCTTCAAAACTGTTTTAATCTTCAAAACTTCTGAGAATGCATATGACCTCTTCCCCTTCCCTCGCATCTCTAATGCTGTCACAGGTACATGTCAGTGGGAGAATCCCTTGGTTCTCATAGTCTGTATTCATTTGCAGAGTTTTTGCAGCGTCACATTCATTCTCCTGAAGCTAGTTCCTGTCTGACCAGCAAACCGAAGCATTTGCCAGTTTTGAAGCCATTCAATTTGAAGCCATTCAGGTTGAAGCAAATGACAACTGACAAGACAGTAAGAAAGGGTGGCAGACAGCATCGTGGCAACACCTCTCGTGATTTGCCTCCTGATCTCAGTGAAATATACAAGACTGATCCAGAGGAGGATTATAATCAGAGGAAGACCCGAATCCAATGGATTCGAAGATACTGGGCTGAACAATGGTTCAAATACAGGTTCGTGACCCCAGAGTATGCCGAGAAAAACGCCATCAAGCATCCTTGGGGAGATATCACTTATAAGAATCTTCCCCCAAGACTCGTGCTGAAGCCATTGCTCAAGGCTTCTATCCTTGCATGGTTAGAGGGCCACAGCCTGCTGATGCTGATCCAAGCGCTCTGCTCTGGTGTCGCGACGACAATCTTTTTAAGCAAAATCTTCAATTCGCCAAGAACTCGGCCAAGGAAAACAAGAAGCTGTGGGGATTAGACTTCAATCCTGGCCCCTCTGCGCCCCGCGCTGATGGAACGCGCGAAGCTGAACCAAATCTGGTTGGGCCCTTCTACAACCTAGAGGGCCTCATCAGTCACATAAGGGTTCAAGGGGCAGATGTAGATCAGCCTGAAGCAGATGAGGACTCTGAAGAAGCACCTGCAACGCCGAAGCCTCAGAAGAAGAAATCAAAGGCTTCAAAGGCTACTCCACCAAGAGCTTCAAGAGTGAAGCCTTTGGCCACTGCTCCACCTGCACCAAGTGTGCAATCTGAGGAACACTCTAGAATCTCCAAGAGCAGACAGCTGAAGAGGAAGCCAACACGCAACCCCAATCCAGCTCTCACTCCAGATGCAGTACTGAAGACTGCCAATGAATCCCTTGATCTTTCAAGTGATGAAGATCTTGGAGATGATGCTTTGGAGCTGTTGATCAAGAGCAAGCAGGATGCTGAAATCTTCAATGATTTGACGCTCTTTGATGTTGAAGTGCTCAATAACTTCATTCATGAATGGTTTGACACTCCCAACCTGAGCTTCGACGATCTTCAACTTCCAGTTGGCCTCAGCGTCTCCTTCCATGGCGCCATTGCTTCTGAGCTGGCTCTGGCTCAAAGAATTGTTGAACTGAAGCAAAAGATAGACTATGAAAAAGCTCAGTTCAAGAAGCATATGAACGAGCTCAGCGTGCAAGAAGTTCAAAACTTCAAAGTTATGATGCAAGAACTCAAGGAAGCCTTTCACCAGCGGCGTGAAGAAGCTAAAGGTTCACGTGAGCGCATCAAGGACTTGGCTGCAAAATGCGTTCAAGCATTCAATGAAGCTGAAAAGCGCAAGGCACTTGGGCGTCCTGGCATTGATCCAAGAATGGCTGCCAAGAAGAAGAAGAAGCAGTCTATGCCCGAAGCTGAAGCATCTGGGCAGGAAATGCCTCGCATAGTCTTCCCTGCTAGCATGACTGGCACGAAGCCTAAGGCAACTCCAACCGCTTCAACACTCAGGAAGACTAAGGTGGCTGAAGCTGATGCTCGCAAGCGTAAGCAATCTACTGATGAAGCTCCACCCACCAAGAAGCGAAATACCAAGAAGGATAAGGCTGCTTCCAAAGAGCCTATCTTTGTCGAGCCCATCTCAGTTGCTCGCCCTGCATCTGCCCAGAGAGAAAGAAGACTGACTGTCCATGAGCCTGCTCCCACAGAGGCTGAAGACATTCCAGTTGTCGACCCCACCACAGCTGAAGACATTGGTCCTCAAGAAAATGTTGAAGATGATGCCGTCCTTCCTCAGATCAAGTACAACATCGACTCTTCGCCTGTTCTCACGAACAGCGAATGCATCAGCATTGGTCGTCCATTGACGCCAATTGCTTAAAATGACTCGTGGGATGATCACCCACAAGAAACCCAAGACACTCCCCAGCAAACTCAAGACACCAGTATGGTGCTTGAAGACGAAGACTTTGAGGCACAACAACCTCCATCTCCTCAGGCGTCGCCAGCTTTTCGCAGGCTTCGTAAAGGACCAAGGCCTCAAGTCACTGCCTCAAGTGCTCCAGAAGGAGTAGAGCAACCATCTGCACCTGATGCTGCTCCTCCTGGAAGCCACTCAGAATCTGAAGCCAAAGTGGCTGAAGATATTCCGGCTGCATCAGCCGAAGAAGAAGAACCCCAAGTTGCTGAAGATATTCCGGCTGCATCAGCCGAAGAAGAACCACCCCAACAAGAAGAAGAAAGTACTGCCGCACCACCTGTTCTCGAGGAGAACGTGTCGGACCCTCCAGCTCCTGAAGTGGAGGTAACAAATTCAGAGGCTGCCACCACCAACACTGAAGCCAATGACGTGGTCATGGCTGAAGCTTTTGTGGCACCTGAAGATACTGTGGCGCCTGAAGAACCTGCGCCTGAAGTTACTGCTCCTGAAGCCAGTGCTATGCCTGAAGCCAGTACTGAGCCTGAAGCTAATGCTGCACCTGACGCCAATCTGCAGCTTGAAAATAGTGCCTCTACTCTTGTTCCGCCTCCACGGTCTCACACAATTGAGCAAGCATACAACAAGGATGATCAGCTTGTTACTGTCCGGTGGCCAATTCTGATTCCACCACCTACAACTGAACCACGTGCTGCTGGTCCTCAGTTTGATCATCATATTGCGCATAGGCCCCAAGTTCAGAAGCCTAAACCAAGACTGCCAAGGCTTCCAGGTATTGCAACATCTTCAGGGTCATTCAATGCCAATAGCTTCACTGCGCACAACACCTTCTTTGACAACGCCAAGAACCCATATTCCAAGCCAAGAATATCATCAAATAGGTTCTGGAGCCATCAACAGCGCAGCTACTACTCAAGGGTACTCTATAATCAAGGCCGCATTTTCCCTCATATGCGTCTTGACACTGAAGCTATTGCTGGTCTGCCCTGCTTGGAGGAAGCCCTTGATTGCTTCCGTGATGCTGGCCTTCTCAATTTTGTGCTGGATAAAGAGCATTGGAATGAAGAACTGCTTCTGCAATTCTATGCAACACTTCACATCCGAGGCTACAGCGGGGATCCGAAGACATGGGTCCTTGAGTGGATGTCAGGCAATGTGCATCATGAAGCTAGAGCCTTTGATCTCATTGAGCTCACTGGCCTGCCCACTCCAGGAGATCTATATGAACCTGGCTGTGAACTGCACACTGAAGCCTTGGAGAGCATCTTTTAGAAGCGTAAGCCCAACATGAGCCAAATGCTCAGCATGATGAAGCCTCTGCCAAGTGATGCTGAATATCCTAAAGAATTCTTTGTTGAAGACCTTGAGTACCTGCCTCACACCATCTATCACATCATAAGGCGTACTCTATGGCCTGTCAAAGGACATTCTTCATCAGCCAAACTTGAAGGCACTATGAAGACTTTGGTCTTCTATATCTTCAATGGCATCAGCTTCAATGCTCAAGATTTCTTCATCAGGCAAATGGCCACATCTGGAGCTGATCTATTTGGACTGAAATTTTATGCCCCTTGGATAATGCGCCTCATCAAGTTGCACTCAGCTGTCACTTATCCACCCTCTGCTCGCAACCATCAGATTTTCTTGCCTGAGGTTGATATGTCAGCTGAAGCCATTTACCAAGAGCCTGCTAAGGAGCCAGTTAGTCTTCACAACGCTGATCATCAAAGCTTCACTCAGCAGATTGAAGGGGTCCCAGCAGTCTCACGCGTCTATCCTCTGGCTGACCGTACTCGTCTACCTCGACACGCTGAAACCGAAGCCACTGAAAGCACCATTGCTCAAAGGCCTCAGAAGCGATCTCGTGTCCTGAACAACCGAGAGCTTCTTGTAGCTCTTCATCAGAAACAGGACAAGCATCACCTCTGGTTAAAGCGTCAGATGCAGAGCCTCTTGGTGGATGTCAATCGCATTCGCAATCTTGCCACCAAGAATGCTTTTGTTGCTCATGAAACATGCAGGCGGTCTTGGAAGAGTTTGACTTTACTGAGTGCTGAAGCGGATCTTCAAGACGATGGCTTCACTGAGAGATTTAAGTTTTACAACACTCCTCCAAGAACTGTTGTTATGCGTCAAACTCCATCCCTTGAAGACTCTGAATACTCTTCCTCCGCTGCAACTGTTGACACCAGGGTGATCGATGATCAGGATGATGCTACTTCGCCACCTCCTACTTCAGCGCGCATCGACACTGCACCAACCACCTCTGCACCGCCAAACAACAACACCGACCCTGCATTCTCTTCTACTCCACCTGGGAACGAGTAGAGGCTCTATGTCTTCAAACCTTTTTGGTCCTTACTGACAAAAGGGGGAGAAGCATATGAGTTGATAGTCTTCAAGCGGGTCCATATGGGCGGGTGCTTTTATAATTTGCCTAGTGCTTACAACTCTCGTTTTGCTACATTTGGTTCTTTGAGTTGTACCACTTAAACTGATGGTCGTCTGCTACTTGTTTTATGCTACTCTGTAATGCGATGATAAATTCCGCATCTGCTACCTTATATTCCGCACTTAGTCATTTCTGCAGACGTCCATTTTTCATTGTGCATGTCATTATCTTCGATATATCAATTATGCATGATGAATTGTCTTCATAAGTTGAAGAGGATCTACACAAGTACAACCTGCCATGTGCATTTGCATTCAAAGGCAAATCAACTATATGCACATCTTCAGGGGGAGCCTTTTGCTACTTACGAAGACAATACCTTATCCTTTACAATTTCACATATCTTTATCCCCGTTGAAAACTTCAACCAGTTTGTCATCAATCACCAAAAAGGGGGAGATTGTAAGTGCATCTAGTGCCACCCCTAGTTGATTTTGGAGTATTGACGACAAACCTGGTTGAGGGACTAATGTGTTTGTGAGAATTGCAGGATAACACAGGTAGTAGTCCCTCATTGATTCGGTTAACCTACCGGAGATGACCCCTAAAAATGTATGAAGACGTTGATATCAGTGGTGGTATATGAAGATAATCATATTGAAGACTATGACATGAGAAGACATTGAGTGAAGACTATGGAAAGCGAAGATGTAGAGTTGTCGCTGTTTCCTTTTCTTCTTTATTGAGTCATAGGAACCACCGCACTGTTAAGTGGGGTCCAAGTGAACTAAGTCAGAGTGACTGATGTGATGCTCAACCAAATCCTATGTCTTCGAGCGAAGACTATGAGAGCAAATCTTATCCAGAGGCGGATGAGTCAGTTTTACTTGGAGCTCAAGTAAAGTTGCCGTGTGTGTTTGAAATCTGACCGTTGGAACACGTGTCAGTTCCTTAGTGACCCAGGGTCACTTCGGACAAATCAGGTCGGGTTGCCTAGTGGCTATAAATAGCCCACCCCTACACCATAAATTGGTGGATGCTCAGAGTTATTGCACGGCTTTTGTCGTTTGAGAGCAACCCACCTCCGAAGCATTTGAGAGAGAAATCCTTGCGAGAACAAAGCCCAAACACCCAGAGCCAAAGAGTGTTACGCATCACTGAAGTCTTTCTGTCTGTGTGACCTGAAGACTTATTACACTTGAGGACTGTGTTTCCTCCAGCCGGTTAGGCGTCGCGTTCTGAGCATCCAAGAGTCATTGTGGATTGTCGGTGAACGAAGTCTGTGAAGGTTTGGAAGTCTACCTTGAAGACTTACCAGAGTGATTGGGTGAGGACTAGGTGTTCTTATCTCAAGGGGAAAAAGGTGAAGACGCGGTCTTCTGAGTTAAATCTCAGCCTCCCTAACCAGACGTACAGTTGTCACAGCAACTGGAACTGGTCTAACAAATCACTGTATTACCCGAGCTACTGGTTCTATCCTTTCCTTCCCTTTACTTACTGATTTATGTTGTGAAGACATTGCATGCTTGCTTTATCTGATTGTCTTCACTGAGTATCTACTTGTTGTGATTGGCTTCATTCCTTCTTCCTTTATGATCACTACTGCCTAGTTGCTATTAGTCTTCATGCTTTCACTTCATTGAATACATGACTATGGCTTATCTAGTGTAGTCCACTTTCCGCTGCATACTAATAGGCTTGAGCTTATCGTTTGGCTTCGAAACTACCATGTTTTAAAGCATTTCATAAAAATCGCCTATTCACCCCCCTCTAGTCGATATACTGCACTTTCAGAGACTATCTAGGCATGATCATTGTATATAGGCATCACGTCCGAGACAAGTAGACCGAAACGATTCTGCATCTACTACTATTACTCCACACATCGACCGCTATCCAGCATGCATCTAGTGTATTGAGTTCATACGAACAGAGTAACGCCTTAAGCAAGATGACATGATGTAGAGGGATAAACTCAAGCAATATGATGAAAACCCCATCTTTTTATCCTCGATGGCAACAATACAATACGTGCCTTGCTGCCCCTACTGTCACTGGGAAAGGACACCACAAGATTGAACCCAAAGCCAATCACTTCTCCCATTGCAAGAACTATAGATCTAGTAGGCCAAACCAAACCAATAATTCGAAGAGACTTGCAAGGATATTATGAGCACACATAAAAAGTTCAGAGAAGAACCAAATATCTTTCATAGATAACCTTGATCATAAACTCACAATTCATCGGATCTCGACAAACACACCGCAAAAAGAGATTATATCGAATAGATCTCCTCGAAGATCGAGGAGAACTTTGTATTGAGATCTAGAGAGAGAGAGAAGAAGCCATCTAGATACTAGCTATGGACCCGAAGGTCTGTGGCAAACTACTCACAACTCATGGTGAGGGCGATGATGATGATGATGAAGGCCTCCGTGATGGATCCCCCTCCCGAACAGGCTCCAAGATGGGATCTCCACGGGAACAGAAGCTACGGAGGTGGAATTAGGGTTTTCTCTCTGCGTATGGAGTTTCTGGGGTACGTAGGTATATATAGGAAGAAGGGGGGCACCGGGGGCCGTGTGGGCCAGCCTCGAGGCAGGGGGGCGCGCCCCCACCCTCGAAGGTTGGCCCTACGTCCCTTGACTTGGTCCCGAAGACTCCCGAGCGTGATTTCCTCCAAAAATATCTCTCGCGAAGGTTTCACTCCGTTTGGACTCCGTTTGATATTCCTTTTCCGCAAAACCCTGAAAATAGGCAAAAAACAGCAATCTGGACTGGGCCTTTGGGTTAGTAGGTTAGTCCCAAAAATGATATAAAAGTGAATGATAAAGCCCATTAAACATCCAATACTTCATATATAATAGCATGGAACAATAAAAAATTATAGATACGTTGGAGACGTATCAAGCATCCCCAAGCTTAATTCCTGCTCGTCCTCAAGTAGGTAAATGATAAAGAAAGAATTTTTGATGTGGAATGCTAACCAATATAGTTTTTCAATGTAATTCTCTTAATTGTGGCATGGATGTTCAGATCTGAAAGATTCTAGATAAAAGTCTATATTGACATAAGAAATAACAACACTTCAAGCAATACTAACAAAGCAATCACGTCTTCTCAAAATACTATGGCTAAAGAAAGTTATCCCTAATCATATAGTGTTGGCTATGCTCCCTTATTATCACACTAAATATTCATATTATGCACAACCCCGATTTCAGCCAAGCATTTGTTTTCATGCTCTATCTTTTAAAACCTTTCAACTTTCACGCATTACATGAGCGTGAGCCATGGATATAGCACTATGGGTGGAATAGAGGTGGTTGTGGAGAAGACATAAGAGGGAGATAGTCTCACATCGACTAGACGTATCAACGGGCTATGGAGATGCCCATCAATAGATATCAATGTGAGTGAGTAGGGATTGCCATGCAACGGATGCACTAGAGCTAAATATGAATGAAAGCTCAACAAAAGAAACTAGTGGGTGTGCATCCAACTTGCTTGCTCATGAAGACCTTGGGCATTTTAGGAAGCCCATCGTTGGAATATACAAGCCAAGTTCTATAATGAAAATTCCCACTAGTATATGAAAGTGACTAAGCATGAGACTCTCTACAATGAAGAACATGGTGCTACTTTGAAGCACAAGTGTGGAAAAAGATAGTAGCAATTGTCCCTTTTTTTCCTTTTTTCCTTTTTTTTGGGCCTTCCTTTTTTTTTCTTTGGCCTTTTTTTTGCGGAGGGGATTTATAGATTCAGCCTTTCCTCCCATGGGACAATGCTCTAAAAATGATGATCATCACACTTTCATTACAACACAATATTACAACTCGATACTACAACAACAAAGTATGACTCTATATGAATGCCTCCGGCGGTGTACCGGTATGTGAAATGAAACAAGAGCAACATGTATAAAAATTATGCATGGTGGCCTTGCCACAAATACGATGTCAACTACATGATCATGCATGGCAATATGACAATATGATGTGTGTCATATGAATGGAACGGTGGAAAGTTGCATGGCAATATATCTCGGAATGGCTATGGAAATGCCATGATAGGTAGGTATGGTGGCTGTTTTGAGGAACAATATGGTGGCTGTTTTGAGGAAGGATATATAGTGGGTTTATGGTACCGGCGAAAGTTGCGCGGTACAAGAGAGGCTAGCAATGGTGGAAGGGTGAGAGTGCGTATAATCCATGGACTCAACATTAGTCATAAGAACTCATATACTTATTGCAAAAATCTACGAGTCATCAAAACAAAGCAATCAACGCATGCCCCTAGGGGGGAGGTTGGTAGGAGTTAACCATCGCGTGCCCCCGACCTCCACACAAAGGTTGACACTCTACAAATACCTCAGGCTTTAACTTAGTCACACAACGGTTCACCATACGTGCATGCTACAGGAATCACTAACCTTAACACAAGTATTTCTCAATTTCATAATAACTCCACTAGCATGACTCTAATATCACTATCCTCATGTCTCAAAACAATTATCAAGCATCCAACATCTCTTTCTATTCAATGCACTTGGTGTGATTTTTTTACTACATTGACATTGGATGTCTATCATGTGAAGACTAGTTTCTTTAGCCTAAACACTTTACCATGATGTTTTAATGGACTCTCAAATATATCTAAGTGAATCATGAGAGTTCAACAATTTCTACACAATATTACCACCACCATGCTCTAAAAGATATAAGTGAAGCACTAGAGCAAAAACTATTCAACTCAAAAGATATAAGTGAAGCACATAGAATGTTCTAACAATTTCTAGGCCATATTTAACTCTCTCAAATAGGTGTGTCCAGCAAGGATGATTGTGACAAACTAACAAGCAAAGACTCAAATTATACAAGACGCTCCAAGCAAAACACATAGCATGTTGCGAATAAAAATATAGCTCCAAGTATAGTTACCGATGGATGAAGACGAAAGAGGGGATGCCTTCCCGGGGCATCCCCAAGCTTAGGATTTTGATTATCTTGAATTTACTTGGGGTGCCATGGGCATCCCCAAGCTTAGGCCTTTGCTACTCCTTGTTCCATAGTCCATCAAAGCAATACTCAAAACTTGAAAACTTCACAACACAAAACTTAGACAAAAATTCTCGTGAGCTCCGTTAGTAAGAGAAAGCAAACCACCACTCAAAGGTACAGCAAGGAATTCATTCTTTGTTTATATTTGTGTTAAACCTACTGTACTCCAAGTTCTCTATGGTTCATATCCTCTAATATTACTCATAGATTCATCAGAATAAGCAAACAACACACGAAAAACAGAATGTGTCAAAAACAGAACAGTCTGTAGTAATCTGCTGGCTTCGCCTACTTTTGGAACTCCAAAAAATTCAAACTAAATTGGTAAATTTGCGCAATTTGTCTACCAATCAGCAGCAAAAAGAATCAACTAAAAAGCACGCTCCAGTAAAACTACTTTAGTAAGCGCTAACGATTCTGTTTTTCACAGTAAGATCAAATAAACTTCACACAAGTCTTACCAAAGGTTCTACTTGGCACAAACACTAAACAAAACAATAAACCACATCTAAACATAGGCTAGATGCAACATTTATTCCCTAACGGCAGCAAAAGCAAAAAACATAAAATTGGGTTGCCTCCCAACAAGCGCTATCGTTTTACGCCCCTAGCTAGGCACGATACAAGATAGATCTAGGGATAGCCATACTGGTACGATATGTCGCGAAAGCTCATCTCATATTCCCTACGTTCAGCAGCAAGCTTCCTTTGTGGCAAGAAAAAGTAATCAAAAGTGCTAAATTTAATGGGACAAAAGTCCCCTACATCAATCTCGGGAGGAACAGGTTCTTCCTTTGGCCCTTTGTAGTGGATGACCAATTCATCATTATAGGCGTTCTTTTGGCAGAAGGCGATAAGTCTTCGTTCAAGGGAGAAGCCTAACACATTATTTTGAACAGCAAATTCATCGTTTATCTCAGAAATTCTATCAATCAAGATCTCAACAGGAACCTTTTTTCTAAGGTTTTCATTAAAAGCAACATGATCAGGAGATCGCAAACGCATAAGGTCTTCTTGATTGAACAAGATAGCCTCTATAGGGGGTCGACCGGCATCTACTCCGTAATGAGCAAAGATTTCTCTGGCCTCTTTCATGATATATCTAAATTCATGAGCAAAAAAGATAGTAGCTGCACGCTTAACGGAAGAATGCTCAATATTGGAGAACTCCAAAAATACTTTGTGAATACAGGGATGCATATGGATAAATTGCCTTTCAATTTCTACTGTGAGCATAGATACAACATCCGCAAGGCTACTAGTTCTGTGAAGAATAGAGCCACCCATAGTGGGCAAAGCACCGGCACAAGTAAAGAAGTCCTGAAGAACCCCTTTTCCAATAATATTGCCACTACCAACCCAGAACTTCTTAACATGTAAAGTGGTAGCTTCATCCGGGGAGTCAACATGAACGTTGCCCTCGGCATTGCTACCCTTCTCGATAAAATCGTCTCCCATCTCAGACATGAGGGCAAGCAAGCACGCAGCACACGAAAGCAAACAAGAAGCAAGCGAACGATAAACACACGGCGGAAGAAGGGCGAAAAAACGTCAAGGTGAAGCGGGGGAGAGGAAAACGAGAGGCAAATAAATGTAATGCGAAGGATAGGGGTTTGTGATAGGTACTTGGTATATGACTTTTGCGTAAGCCTCCCCGGCAACGGCGCCAGAAATTCTTCTTGTTACCTCTCGAGCTTGCGTTGTATTCCCTCGAAGAGGAAAGGGAGATGCAGCACAGTAACGTAAGTATTTCCCTCAGTTTTTGAGAACCAAGGTATCAATCCAGTAGGAGACCACGCGCCAGTCCCTCGCACCTGCACAAACAAATAAGAACTTCACAGCCAACGCGATAAGGGGTTGTCAATCCCTTTACGGTCACTTACGATAGTGAGATCTGATAGAGATGATAATTATATTTTTGGTATTTTTGGGTATAGAAATAGAAAGTAAAGAAAGCAAATAAACAACGGCGACGGAAATTGGCTAGTTGACAGGGAAAGTAATATGATAAATATAGACCCGGGGGCCATAGTTTTCTCTAGTGGCCTCTCTCATAATAGCGACATTCTACGGCGGGTAAACAAATTACTGTCGAGCAATTGATAGAAAAGCGAATAATTATGAGACTATCTAGGCATGATCATTGTATATAGGCATCACGTCCGAGACAAGTAGACCAAAATGATTCTGCATCTACTACTATTACTCCACACATCGACCGCTATCCAGCATGCATCTAGTGTATTGAGTTCATACGAACAGAGTAACGCCTTAAGCAAGATGACATGATGTAGAGGGATAAACTCAAGCAATATGATGAAAACCCCATCTTTTTATCCTCGATAGCAACAATACAATACATGCCTTGCTGCCCCTACTGTCACTGGGAAAGGACACCGCAAGATTGAACCCAAAGCCAAGCACTTCTGCCATTGCAAGAACTATAGATCTAGTAGGCCAAACCAAACCAATAATTCGAAAAGACTTGCAATGATATTATGAGCACAGATAAAAAGTTCAGAGAAGAACCAAATATCTTTCATAGATAACCTTGATCATAAACTCACAATTCATCAAATCTCGACAAACACACCGCAAAAAGAGATTACATCGAATAGATCTCCTCGAAGACCGAGGAGAACTTTGTATTGAGATCCAGAGAGAGAAGAACCATCTAGATACTAGCTATGGACTCGAAGGTCTGTGGTAAACTACTCACAACTCATGGTGAGGGCGATGATGATGATGATGAAGGCCTCCGTGATGGATCCCCTCCTGGAACAGGCTCCAAGATGGGATCTCCACGGGAACAGAAGCTACGGCGGTGGAATTAGGGTTTTCTCTCTGCGTATGGAGTTTCTGGGGTACGTAGGTATATATAGGAAGAAGGGGGGCATCGGGGGCCGTGTGGGCCAGCCTCGAGGTAGGGGGGCGCGCCCCCCACCCTCGAGGGCTGGCCCTACGTCCCCTGACTTGGCCCCGAAGACTCCCGAGCATGATTTCCTCCAAAAATATCTCTCGCGAAGGTTTCATTCCGTTTGGACTCCATTTGATATTCCTTTTCTGCAAAACCCTGAAAATAGGCAAAAAACAGCAATCTGGACTGGGCCTTTGGGTTAGTAGGTTAGTCCCAAAAATGATATAAAAGTGAATGATAAAGCCCATTAAACATCCAAGACTTCATAAATAATAGCATGGAACAATAAAAAATTATAGATACGTTGGAGACGTATCAAGATACCATTTCACCAGTTGGGATTGTTAGGGATATTGAAGTCTTGTGTGGGAAGGTTAAATACCCTGCTGATTTTCTTGTTCTTAGTACCCCACAAGATGAATTCTGTCCCATTATATTTGGTAGACCCTTCTTGAATAGCGTTAATGCCAAGATAGACTGCGTGAAAGATATTGTCACGGTTGGATTAGGGGATATGTCTCATGATTTTAACTTTGCTAAATTCCATAGACAACCCCTTGAAAAGGCACCACCCAGTAAAGATGAAATTATTGGTCTTGCTTCTATTGCCATGCCACCTAATGATCCTTTTGAACAATACTTGCTAGACCATGAAACTGATATGCATATGAATGAGAGAAGGGAGATAGATGAAATATTCCTTACACGGGGGCCCGTATTGAAAAACAATTTGCCTGTTGAAATCCTAGGGGATCCTCCTCCACCAAAGGGTGATCCCGTGTTTGAACTTAAACCTTTGCCTGATAATCTTAAGTATGTTTATCTTGATGAAAAGAAGATATATCCTGTTATTATTAGTGCTAACCTTTCAGAGCAGGAGGAAGAAAAATTATTGAAAACTCTGAAGAAGCACCGTGCTGCTATTGGATATACTCTTGATGATCTTAAGGGCATTAGTCCCACTATATGCCAGCACAAGATAAAACTGGAAGAAAATGCCAAACCAGTTATTGATCATCAACGACGGTTGAATCCTAAGATGAAAGAAGTAGTAAGGAAGGAAATACTAAAGCTTCTAGAGGCAGGTATTATCTATCCAGTTGCTGATAGCCAGTGGGTAAGTCATGTCCATTGCGTTCCTAAGAAAGGAGGTATGACTGTCGTTCCTAATGATAAAGATGAATTGATCCCGCAAAGAATAGTTACAGGTTATAGGATGGTAATTGATTTCCATAAGTTAAATAAAGCTACTAAGAAAGATCATTACCCCTTGCCATTTATTGATCAAATGCTAGAAAGGTTATCCAAACATACTCATTTCTGCTTTCTAGATGGTTATTCTGGTTTCTCTCAAATACCTGTGTCAAAAGGGGATCAAGAAAAGACCACTTTTACTTGTCCTTTCAGTACCTTTGCTTATAGACATATGCCTTTTGGTTTATGTAATGCACCTGCTACCTTTCAAAGATGCATGATGGCTATATTCCTTGATTTTTGTGAAAAGATTGTTCAGGTCTTCATGGATGATTTCTCCATTTACAGAACTTCTTTTGATGATTGCTTAAGCAACCTTGATCGAGTTTTGCAGAGATGTGAAGACACTAACCTTGTCTTGAATTGGGAGAAGTGCCACTTTATGGTTAATGAAGGCAATGTCTTGGGACATAAATTTTTTGAAAGAGGTATTGAAGTGGACAAAGCTAAAGTTGATGCTATTGAAAAGATGCAATGCCCTAAGGATATCAAAGGTATACGAAGTTTCCTTGGTCATGCCGGGTTTTATAGGAGGTTCATAAAGGACTTCTCCAAAATCTCCAGGCCTCTGACTAATCTCTTACAAAAAGATATTCCTTTTGTCTTTGATGATGATTGTCTAGAAGCATTTGAAATACTTAAGAAAGCATTGATCTCTGCACCTATTGTCTAGCCTCCTGAGTGGAATTTACCCTTTGAGATTATGTGCGATGCTAGTGATTATGCTGTAGGAGCTGTTCTAGGACAAAGAGTTGATAGGAAATTGAATGTCATCCAGTATGCTAGTAAAACTCTAGATAGTGCCCAAAGAAACTATGCTACTACTGAGAAAGAATTTTTAGCAGTTGTGTTTGCTTGTGATAAGTTTAGACCCTATATCGATTCTAAAGTAACTATTCACACTGATCATGCTGCTTTCATGGATTGTGTAACCAAGTCTTGGAATGCTCCAGTTTTCTCTGACCTATCGGCTTCTGCGGTCCTCACAAAGAAGTTTAAAAGGCTGCGATACGATTTGAGATCTTGGAGCAAACAGTTATCATACCTTAAAAAGCTTACTGTCAATTGCTCGAGGGTCATTCTGCACTTCGACCAGCTAGAGGAAGTGAGACCCTTAACCAGGCCAGAGCTTAACTTCAGACAAATTGTGAAACTCCACTATGAGAAGTTGTTGAAAATCCACTATATTTACTGGAAACAAAGATGCACCATTCGATACATAAAAGTTGGCGAGGAGAATTCGAAATTCTTTCATGCAATGGCATCGGAGCGCATGAGAAGGAATTCCATCTCGAGTCTAATGACCAACTCCATGGTTGCTCCTGTGACAGGTCATGATCAAATGGCGGGAATTCTCTGGGCCTCATTCAAATCCAGAATGGGCCAGTCACAAGGGATCAATATGGGCTTTGATCTCAGCCGTTTAATTCAACCCATTTCAGGACTGGAAGAGCTGTCCATACCTTTTTCTGATGATGAAATTAAAGTGGTCTTGAAAGAATTACCGGTGGATCGGGCGCCTGGCCCGGATGGTTTTAATGGGATGTTTGTTAAGAGCTTGTAATGCCCAGGATGGGACTATACCTCCTACGTGTCGAGGCACGACTTAAAGGTATAAGCCCATTCTGGAATGATCTCAAGTTTGGTATCTTTGCACAACTCATGTAAAATAGGGATTAAATTGCAAAAGGAGATAGTTGGCTTACACTCGCCACTTCACACAATACATTACATAAGCAAGACATCAATCAAAACATCACAACCCGACTACGGGCGAAGATCCAAAAGAAAGATACCAAAAACATAAGGCCACAGGTCCGAATCGCCCCTAGTAGAAACCACAACTGATCGTCGAAACGTCACAAGCATACGGCCACTCTCTTCATCGAACTCCCGGTGAAGTACTTGAACCAGCTCCTGCATCATTCTCGGCTGAACCTGCATCTGGTGTTGTATTAACTGTGAGCCACGAGGACTCAGCAATCCCATAACCATGGGTATCAAGACTAGCAAAGCTTTATGGGTAGGAAGAGGTAAAGTGGTGAGGTTGTAGCAGCGGCTAAGCATAATATGGTGGCTAACTTACGAGTACAAGAATAAGATGAGCATCTACGCAAACGGGCGCAACTAGAAGTGATCGCTAAAGATCCTGAACTACATACGAGTCAAACATAACCCCACCGTGTTCTCTTCTCAAAGTGAAAAGAGACATTCACGGTTACTCACACAGTTGTGTGTTTTACTTCGGATCCTCTGTCAAGTTTTCTACAACCGGACATTAACAAATTCCAATCTGCCACATAACCGCGGGCACGGCTTTCGAAAGATTATAACCCTGCAGGGGTGTCCCAACTTAGCCCATCACAAGCTCTCACGATTAGCTGAAGTGATAAATATAATATCATCACCCCTTATCTTAGGGAAAATCCGATCAGGCTCGGCTTCCCGGTGCACAAGACATTTCAACAATGGTAAAACAAGTCCAGCAAGACCTCCCGGTGTGTCGACACCCTGATAGTAGCCGCGCGTATCTCGTCTCAGGCCACAACCGGATAGGTGATCCTACGGGAGCCAATCCTCGAGTTTCCCCGTGGTGGCCTGTGACGCCCGAAGACCGACGTCCCAGAAGATTCCAGAAGATTCCAGATGTTCCGGGTTGCCCGTGTGTTTCTTTTGTGCTTGCTTTATTTATTTTGCTTTGCACCATGTCATCATGTCATCATGTCATATTTTATTTTGCATCTCAACCTAAATAAATCGTGTGGGCCTTCGGTCCATTTAAATCGAGGGAAGGTGACTTCTCTTTATAACATATAAAAGCCTCTTAATATTTTAGGGAGCTATATAATAATATTCCATTTCTTTGGAATTACCCGCAACACACTTGCAAATTTCCCCATGTCTTTTTCACTTCGAGTTTCTCCTTCAAAAACCTTCCTATATTCTTTTCCGTTGTTCGAGGTTCCTCCGAAAATTCGAACATTTTTGGACACTTCTATATTCAAGTCTTAGTTCAAACCCATTTGATTAAATTCAAATATGTTTGAATTATTTTCCGATCATGCCTTTTATATTTTTCCCGAACCGTGCTCATTTTATGATGCCCGAGAAAAATAGTCCCATGTGCTATTTTTTTCCCTAACCCCCTCCCCATTCTTTTCTTCTCCTTTTGATTCTGTTAAAAAAAATCAGTTAAAAGAGCAGCCACCTTCCAGCCTCCCTCTCCTCCCACTCTAGCCGTGGCCCAGGCCTCCAAGCCCAGCCGGCCGCACCTCACTCCCGCAGCCCATCTGGCCAATTCCAGCCGGCCCATTGTCGGTGTACTAAGGTAGGGGTACCTCAGTACCCCAACTTGTGCACGGACAGTAGCAGCTTCCCGCGGCGGGGCCTACCACATGCTCGCCGGAGACCTTCCTGCTCCTTATAAAACCATTCAAAAACAAAGTATACAAGACAGAAGATCGAGACCCCGGCAAGTGGAGCTTGCCGGGAAGGCCGTCCCAGGCTCAAGACTATATTACTAGCACAAGACCCTGGCAAGAGGAGCTTGCCAGGAAGACTAGAGGATCACATTACCGAAGACACGCCTCGGCGCGACGTGCGCCCCGGCAGGGCCCGGGGAGCGATAAGCTTCAGAGCCCGACAAGCTCCCGGGCCCGGCAAGGTCAAGCCCCCCGGCAAGGTGCTTGCCGGGGAGAGAGTTGTGCTGTGTGCCCGCGCTCCAGCACATCAGTCCACGCGTCGCCCTGGGGCCATTCCAGGGACGCGTGGCGGATGGCTGTGCAGCCTGGGGGACACGGTGGCACTCCACGGTGGAAAAGCCATCGCCGTGGCAAACGGAGACGCAAGGGCGGGCGCTTTTGGGGTCGATGGCGACGGGCATTAAATGCTCTTGTCCCCCACTGTCAAGTAGGTAGCGACCACTGTTCATACACTGTAGCTCCACTATTCCCGCACTGTTACAACTACCTCTTCTTTTACGTTTTTACCCCTTTCTCTTACGTTGACACCTGTCGGTGACCCCTTGCACTATAAAAGGAGGCCCATGCACAACGTAGAGGGGGTTCGGAACCTAGATCGCTCATACGCTCGGTGTAGCTAGTTCTTCAAGCTCCCGAGCTCTCCAACTCAATACAAAACTAAGCAGGAGTAGGGTTTTACGCGTTCATCGCGGCCCGAACCTGGGTAAACTGCCCGCGTGTTCACTACGATCTGCTCTTCGTGCTCCCTCCGCCCTCTCACCGCACAGACAAGGGGCTCCGGTCCCATAGGTGCTCGTGGTGGACAGTTTCCCCCGACATCTTTGGCGCGCCAGGTAGGGGGGTGCGTCGAGGTTGTACGAATCTGATCCGGCGCTCACGCGGGCACATTCTTCATCAACCTCTCCGAATTCGCCAGCAACCTCATCAGCAACAACGCCATGGCCCCGAAGAAGAAGGCTTCGGAGGTCGCAGGCCCGTCTACGTCTCATCCGCCGCCACCGGAGCCAACGGTGGGCGGGGGAGACGCCGTCGGAAGGGTGGTCGCCGGCGAGGACACGCGCGGCGCCGCCAAATCCAAGGACAGAACGGACGACCGAGCCTCGGTCTCCGTGGACGCGCCACGTCCGTCTCGGCAAACGACAACCCAGCAACGCCATGTCACAGGAGGTGGCATTCGCTTGCTGGGCCAAGGGCAAACCGGAGGCTCGCGGGATGATCCGGACCACCGTCCGGGCACAAGCAAGGCGCGGACGCCGGGGCGGGACCCTGCTCCTTCTAACGCTGTTAGGAGTCCGAGCATATCCCGCTCCTCGCGCCGCTCGCCCCCGCTCCCCTCCACTCCGGCGGAAGCGCTCGCAAGGGCGCAACTGCTCCTCGACTTCCCTCCAGCGGCAGACAAGGCCGAAGACTGGAGGGCCACCATTCAGAGCCTGATCGCCTTCGCCAACAACGACTCTCCACAGCAGCCGGCGACCTCGCGGCCGCGGCAAGCTGAAAAGACGAAGGCCGACGGCGACAAGACCGCCGGGGGTGCGACAACCGTGCACTCCCCGCCGCGGAAGCAGAAGACGCCGCCCCGCCGGATCAACGTCGACGACGACTCCACGGCGTCGTCGGATCCGCGGGCTCGTCGGGACCAGCGCCGGGTCCTTGACGACCGGCGATAAGAAGACGCTCAAACGACGATCGAGCGCCACCGAGAAGCTCGGCGACAATCAGACCAGCGAGCTGGGGACGCTGTCGACGCGTGCGCGCCCGGTGAACCAGGCGACTTGCCGTACGCGGCAGGTTGCCCTGCGTTTACCCGTGAGCTGCGGCGCGTCCAGTGGCCCAGCATGAAGAATTTCAAGCCCGACGTACCGGAGAAGTACGACGGCAAGACGCACCCCTCGGAATTCCTCAGCATCTACACGATCGCCATGCAAGCTGCCGGGGGGCGCGACGAGAAGATCTTGGCAAATTACTTCCCGCTCGTGCTTAAGCCGAACGTTCGTTCGTGGCTTATGCACTTGCCGGAAGGCTCCATTTCTTCTTGGGCAGACCTCTGCCATCAGTTTGTTGGCGCCTTCACGGGCGGCCACAAACCCCATGGCCAGGAGAGCGATCTCCACATTCTGGCCCAGAAGGAAGGAGAGTCCCTGCGCAAGTACATCCAACGCTTCAGTCGAGTGCAGCACAACATCCCCGACGTCCACCCTGCCGCGGTTATCAGCGCGTTCCACCAGAACGTGCGTAACCGCCGCATGCGTGAGGAAATGGCCATGACCAAGATACGGGATGTCAGCGAGCTCTACGCTCTGGCTGATAAGTGCGCACGCGCAGAAGAGGGGAGGAAACTCCCCGAGGAGGATGCTGGCGCAGGAGGAAGCGACAGCGACGACGTCGCCCTGGCAAAGAAGAGCCGGCGGCGGAACAACAGAAGGAAGAACAAGAAAGAAGTGCTTGCCGTCGAGAAGTCCGGCAAGGAGGCTCCCGCCAAGCAAACACAGGCTGGCAGCTCCGGCAAGGAGCCTGCCCCTGTAGCGGCAGCCGACAAGCAGGACGGCTCCGACAAGCAATACTGCAAGATCCACCGTACCAAGGGCCACGATCTCTCCAACTGCAAGCGCGTCGAGTACCTCGTCGAGCAGCAGAAAGCTGAGTACGAGAGGCGCGACAAGGAGAAGGCCCAAGGTGGCGGAGGAGAACCAAGCAAGAAGCGGCCATTCAATGGCCGGGGAGGACGCCGCGGCAAGGCCAAGCAGCGGCAAGGTGACCGGCCCCCCCGGGGCCGCGATAAGGACGAAGAGGACGAAGACTATGATATGGAGGAAGGTGAAGACAGCGAGCAGGAGTTCCAGAAAGCCACGGAGGTCCTGTGCGTCGACGGTGGCGCCTCTCTGCACACTTCCCACCGCCAACTCAAGCAGTGGGTGCGGGAAGTGAATGCAGCGGAGCCGCCCGTGGAGTCGCGCAGGCTCCTCAAATGGTCCAGCACGCCCATCATTTTTGATCTTGAGGATCACCCTGACCGCACCACTGCGGTCGGGTGCTTGCCGATGCTGGTCTCACCCACCATCCGCAACCTCAAGGTCACCAAAATGTTGGTTGACGGCGGGGCCGGTCTGAACTTGATCTCCTTTGCTGTGATCAAGAAACTCCAAATCCCAGATGGCGAGCTCGAAGAGACCGGTTCTTTCCAAGGAATCAACCCGGGAAGGAGCAAGCCCAAGGGGAAGATCACTCTGCCGGTGACCTTTGGCGGGGAGCTCAACTTCAGAACTGAGCGCATCACATTCGACGTCGCTGATATTCCATTGCCATACAATGGAATACTCGGCCGTCCCGCCCTCGCCAAGTTCATGGCAGCTTCCCACTACGCCTACAACGTTCTCAAGATGCCGGGGCCGATAAGCGTCATCACCGTCCATGGCGACAAGAAAGATGCGCTTGTCTGCGCCGACAAGATCTACCGGGATGCGGCAGCTGCGGCAGAGAAGGACACACTTGCCGCTGAAGCTCCCGGGGGGAAGAAGATGAAGACCAAGTCTGGCAAGTGCTCTGGAGCCCACTCCAGCAACCGCACCTCTTCGGAGTGCTGCGCTGCCGTCGAGGACGTTCCATCGAGCTCCACCGGCAAGTGTAAGAAGGGAATGGCCGCTCCTCCGGCAACCAAGAAGGTGTCCGCCAAGGAGGACGGCACTGGTGGTACCTTCACCATCAGTGCCACGCTTGATAGCAAATAGGAAAGCGCGCTCGTTGCCTTCCTGCGGGCGAATGTCGATGTGTTTGCCTGGCAACCATCTGACATCCCCGGTGTTCCCAGGAAGGTGATTGAGCACAAGCTTGCTGTTTGTCCTCATGCGCGGCCCATCAAGCAAAAAGTCAGGAAGCAAGCCGTGGAGCGCCAAGAATTCATCAACGAAGAGATCAAGAAGCTAGAGGCAGCAGGCCTAGTTAGAGGTGTGATCCATCCGACGTGGTTAGCAAACCCAATCGTCGTGCGCAAGGCCAACGGGAAGTGGAGACTGTGTATAGACTTCACCGATGTGAATAAAGCATGTCCCAAGGATCCATTCCCTTTGCCGCGCATTGACCAGATCGTTGACTCCACTGCCGGATGTGAGCTACTCTCTTTTCTTGATGCATACTCAGGCTATCACCAGATTTTCATGGCCAAGGAAGATGAAGAGAAGACTGCATTTATCACTCCATGTGGCACGTATTGCTTCATACGCATGCCATTTGGACTGAAGAATGCAGGCTCAACCTTTGCAAGGGTAGTATACACTGCTTTTGAGCCACAGATCCACAGAAATGTGGAGGCTTACATGGATGATATCGTGGTGAAGAGCAAGAGCAAGGATACCCTGGTCCAAGATATGGAAGAAACATTTCAGAACCTGCGCAAGATACAGCTTAAGTTGAACCCCGAGAAGTGCGTCTTTGGAGTCCCCTCCGGCAAACTTCTCGGGTTCTTTGTGTCACAGAGGGGGATCGAAGCTAACCCCGACAAGATTAAAGCCATCGAGCAGATCGAAGCCCCGAAGCGCGTCAAGGATGTCAGAAGGCTTGCAGGTTGTGTGGCTGCCCTCAGTAGGTTCATTTCGAAGTCTGCAGAACGCGCCCTGCCTTTCTTCAAAATCCTGAAGAAGGCAGGTCCCATGAAGTGGACTCCGGAAGCGGAGGCAGCGCTGCAAGATTTGAAACGGTACCTATCCTCCACTCCAATACTTGTCGCACCTAGACCACAGGAAAAGTTGCTGCTATACCTAGCGGCAACCAACCAGGTGGTTAGTGCTGCGTTAGTAGCGGAGAGGGAGGCCGACGAGGAGTCTACACCACCGGCAAGCGAATCCAGCGACAAGCAGGGGGCTGCTCCGACAAGCTCTGGCCCCGACAAGGACAACTCTGCGCAGGAGCAAGGAGAAGTGCGGAAGAAAATGGTGCAGCGCCCAGTGTATTTTGTAAGTTCCCTTCTCCAGGGGGCTAGATCAAGATACTCTGGTGTGCAAAAGTTGCTTTTCGGCCTCCTCATGGCCTCGAGAAAGCTGCGCCATTACTTCCAGGCACATGAGATAACAGTGGTCACTCGCTTTCCGTTGAAGAGGATATTGCACAATCCAGAGGCAACAGGCAGGATCGTTGAGTGGGCACTGGAGCTGTCGAGCTTTGGACTCAAGTTTGAAAGCACTTCAACCATACAGAGCCGAGCTTTGGCAGAATTTATAGCTGAATGGACCCCAACGCCCGATGAAGAAGTTCAAGAAACAAGTGCACCCGTACAAGAAGCGACAAGTGAATGGGTAATGTATTTTGATGGTGCCTTCTCGCTGCAAGGCGCCGGTGCTGGCGTGGTACTCATCGCGCCCACCGGAGAGCACCTCAAATATGTTATCCAGATGCACTTTCCCAGGGAGCAAGCGACAAACAACACTGCTGAGTATGAAGGCTTGCTTGCCGGCCTCAGAATTGCGGCCGAACTTGGGATCAGAAAACTGATTGTGCGGGGAGACTCTCAGTTGGTGGTCCGACAAGTCAACAAAAGTTACCAGAGCCCTTTGATGGAAGCTTATGTAGATGAAGTGAGAAAGCTTGAAGAGCACTTTGAAGGTCTGCAAATGGAGCACGTCCCGAGGGCTCAGAATGAGATTGCAGATGGCCTTTCAAAGTGTGCTTCGATGAAGTTACCTGTGGAACCAGGGACCTTCTTGCTCAAGCTGACTCAACCATCCGTTACACCATCAATTGGACAGTCCAAGAAGAGAAAGTTGGTCTCCGGCGACTACTTGCCGGCGGATCTTCCCGAAACCGCCGCCAAGGTCCCCAAGAACAACAATCAAAACGCTGAGGAACAGTTTGCTCCTGCAGATCCTCGGATCTGTGCAGTTGAAGCAAGTGTTCCCGACAAGCCTCGCCCCGGCGAGCTTGCCGGGGGACCATCAGCTCCGGCAGATCCAGAGTTTCTTGCCGTAGAAGCTGAGGTCCCCGCAGCGGCCCTCATGCCTTTAGTCCTTGCCGTTGAGCCCCGGGCTCCGGCATGGGCGCAGCAGATCGTCCGTTTTCTGCAAACTGGGGAACTTCCCGACGACCCTGAAGAAATAGAGAAGATAACCAGGCAGTCAAGTATGTACTAGTTCGTGGATAACGAGCTGTACAGAAGAAGGCTCAACGGTGTCAGACTGAAGTGCATCTCCAGGGAAGATGGACAGAAGCTGTTGGCAGAAATCCACGGAGGCATATGCGGCCACCACATTGGCGCAAGGGCGCTTGCCGGGAAAGCTTTCCGGCAAGGGTTCTTTTGGCAAGAAGCCCTCCAAGATGCAACTGCACTAGTAGCCAAGTGTGAAGCGTGCCAGTTCCATGCAAAGCAAATCCATCAGCCAGCTCAAGCTCTCCAAACGATCCCTTTGTCCTGGCCCTTCTCGGTCTGGGGGCTCGATATCCTCGGCCCCTTCCCCCGGGCAGTCGGGGGCTTTGAGTACTTGTACATTGCAATTGACAAGTTCACAAAGTGGCCAGAAGTGGAACCGGTGAGAAAGGTGACAGCACAGTCAGCGGTCAGGTTCTTCAGGTCGATTGTTTGCCGTTTCGGAATCCCTAACAGGATCATCACCGACAACGGTACGCAATTCACTAGTCGCACCTTCATGCAGTACGTCCAAGACCTTGGCGCCAAGGTCTGTTTCGCTTCTGTTGCTCACCCGAGGAGCAACGGTCAAGCGGAGAGGGCAAATGCTGAAGTGCTACGCGGACTCAAAACAAGGACCTTTGACAGGCTGCGCAAGTGCGGAAGAAATTGGATAGAGGAGCTACCGGCGGCTCTTTGGTCAATCAGAACGACACCAAGTCGAGCTACCGGACAGACACCCTTTGCTCTAGTCTATGGAGCAGAGGCAGTTCTCCCCACGGAACTCGTATACGGATCTCCTCGAGTGCTCGCTTATGATGAGCTCGAGCAAGAGCAACTGCGACAAGATGATGCATTGCTCCTCGAGGAGGAACGTCTCCAGGCTGCTGTACGAGCTGCTCGATACCAGCAAGCCTTGCGTCGCTACCATAGCCGCAAGGTCAAGGCCAGGAGTCTCGAGGAAGGCGACCTTGTTCTTCGGCGTGTTCAGTCCGCCAAGAATTCCAACAAGTTGACGCCGAAGTGGGAAGGCCCTTATCGGGTGAGACAAGTCACAAGGCCCGGCGCTGTCCGCCTTGAGACCGAGGAAGGCTTACCGGTGAGCAACTCCTGGAACATAGAGCATCTTCGCAAGTTTCACCCATAAGGCGCGGTTGCCGTGATCCGCTCCGGCAACCACCTTTTTGTACAAGCTTTGCCGCTGTTGCATGTAACCCTTTGTACAAAGCCGGGCGCAGACCCCGTGCATCAGTAAAGCTTTTGTGTTTTGCGCTATTTGCCTTTTGCATGCTTTTCTTTGCTATTTGCATGTGTTATTTGGCATCTTATGCAACATACACATCCGGTAAGCTTTAGCACGCCGAAAAGCCATATACTTGTTTCCCTCTTCTTTTTCCTTGCCTCTTAAGCAGAAGGAATGTTCCTCGCGCACAAGTTTGCCGGGGGGATGGAGGAGAGGAGGGAGGAACCAAGTGTTGTTCAAGAAAGAGAAGCCTTACCGGGAAGCAAGCAAATATGAAAGCTAAGTTATTAGAATTCGATCAGTTCAAATTTTTAATTTTAAGTTGTCTTCCTTGAACAATCACACTTTGTATGGAAAACCTGTGCGCGGAGGAACCTACCCGTAGCTAGCCGCACCCTTATCTTGTTTTCGAGTACGCTCAACGACTTAAGTGAGCTGCGACAAGTGTCGCGCCCTTGCTTCGTTTCCGAGTTCACTCAGCAAGCTAAGTGCGTTGCGACTAGTTGCGGCAAGGTTGCTTGCCGATAAGACCTTGGCCAGCAGGCTGCTCAGAGTCCAGCACTCAGCGCTCGCTGCAAAGGCCCCTTGCCGGCAAGCTCCCCGGGAGCGTAGGGTGAAAAACGTACAAAGTAGATGACCAAGACAAGGAAGATAACATTGCACTGATTGATTAAAATAAGATAAATATCTTACAAAAGATAACTTGTCGCAATGATTAATGAGTTCATAACACCCTATGCAGCAGCAAAAAGAGATAAAAAAAGGAGGCCTAATCTACGCGGTCACCCTCGATCCTGGAGAGCTTGCTCACTTTGGCGATGATGTGGGCGACCTGCGCCTTCAGAGCCTCCATGTTTGCGTCGGCCGGCAAGCTGCGGAGAACGTTGGTGAGGTTTATGCCGGGATTGCGGTATACAATCTTCGTCAGCACACGCTCCAAGGTCCCCGTGCAGAGCAGACGTGACTCCTCGGCCAGTTGCGCGGGAATCTTCTTCCGAAGATTTGCAAGGGCCGGCGCGATTCCCCTGAAGAAGAGGCTGAGCTTGGCGCTGTGAGGGAGGTTTGGGTCCGGAGAGTAGATGAGATGCTCCAACTTCAGCGCCAGCAGCTCCTGGTCGATGTTGGACGCAGAAGATACCAAGTCCTCGGTCCATACCTCGACGGTCCGGCGGAAGTTCTCGGCCGCTTTGTTGGCGCTCTCCACCAAGCCTCGCTCCTTGCGGAGCTCTTCCTTCAGCTTGGTTTCCCGGTCTCGGACGGCATCAAGCGAGTCCTTCAGCGTGGAAACCTTCAGCTCCAGATCCTCGATGGAGTCCTTGGCGGCCTTCAGCTCGTTGCCCCTCTCAGAAAGACGCACCTGGAGTTCTGAGTTGGTGTGGGCGTCCTTCTCGCGCTCTGTGTTGAGCGCGGCGATCCTCTCCACGCTCGCCTTCAACGACTCTTCCAGCTGCGCGACCTTGGCGGCAAGCTCCTCCTTGGTGGTCTCCGCGGCAGCCGCGGCGGCTTTCGACTCCTTCAGCTCCCCGCCAAGGGCCTGCTCCCGAGCGGCAAGGTCTTCCTCGTGGGAGTCGAGGTTGACCTTCCGCTGGGCGAGCTCTCCTTCTCGCCGGGACAGCTCCACCCCGGCGAGCCGCTGCTGCTCTTCGGCCTCGGCCTTCTCCAGCAACCATTCTTGATATTCGCCGGCGAGCCTCTCGCGCTCCTCCGCCACCTCGCGGAGGGCAGCCTAGTTGGCGGCGCTGAGCTCCGCCGCGCGCTTCTCCATCTCGGCGGCGGCCTTGGCGGCAAGGACCTCCCGAGAAGCAAGCTTCGCCTGCCTGGCCCGATAAAGAGCCAGGAGCTGGTGAAGCAGCTTCTCCTCCTCGGGCCCGTCGTTTCCGCCGGGCGCCTCGACGATCTTCAAGCCCGCGGAGGCGAGGACCTCTCCATCAAAGGCCTCACCCTCCGCGGGGGCTCGCGATGAAGAACCCCACGGCACTTGGATGAAGACGCCGTTGGGAGCTTCAAGATAGTAGCCGGCCTGCTCCTTTTCGGTGGAGGGGTCGGCGGCCGGCGCAGCACTCGATGCTCCTGCCGCCTCCGGGCCGGCAGTGCGGTCGCCGTCCCCCTCCCCGGCCGCTGCGTCCGCAGCCGGAGCGGTCTCCTCCGCAGCCGGCTCGGCGGCTCCCGCCGTGTCCTCAGCGACAGGGGCGTCGCCGCCGCCGCCCTGCGCGCCCTCCTCCTCGACGTTGATGACCTCCGTCTCCATCTGCTCGGGGGGAGGAGGATCTAGAAAAAGAAGAAAAAGTTCAAGCAAATACCCAAAAAGAGATGAATACAAGAAGACAAATTACAAGGCTTACCTTGACGGACGTCGTCGGCGGCGGGCTCCCTCGCCGGGGAGCTCTGCCTTGGCGGAGTAGCCGCCCTCGCCGGGCTGCTCGCCCTTGGCGGGGTACTCGCCCTTGGCGGAGTACCCGCCCTTGGCGGAGCGCTCTCCCTTGCCGGGGAGTTCGGCCTTGGCGGGGACGGCGGGGCCCGCGGCTCCTCGGAGGCGACCTCCGGACGCTCCTGCGGCTGTGGTTCCACCTCTGCACAAGACAAAAATATTAAGATGCCAGCACAAGACAGAATGCTCAAGCACACCCGACAAATGGAAGTACGGAACCCCAGACTTACGCTGGGGGCTGCGCTGGGGGCTGCTCCTCGGAGCAGCGCTCGGGTCCGGCAGGCTTGGCTCCGGCAGGCTGGGCTCCGGCAGGCTTGGCTCCGGCACGTTCCCAGTCGCCGCGGCAGGCGGGTCGTCCACGACTTCGACCACAGGCACCTTGGCCTTCTTCGCCGCTCGCTGGGCCAAGGACCTGAAATCAAAACAAGAAACGAGATCAGCATCAACAAAAATCAAGACAATGTTGAAGAAGATGCAAGGCCTCGGATACTTACTCCTGTTCCTCCTCGTCGTCGTCGTCGCTCAGGGCGGAGAAGTCAAACTCCACCTGAGGCGCGTCCGCGCGGGGAGCAGGAGACGAAGACTCCCTCGGGCGCTTGGCGGTCCCCGGGGCTGGGGGCTGCGAGGACCCAGCCCCTGTGGTAGCCGGGGCCCGGGGGGCGGGCGGAGCCGCCGCTCCGCCCCGCGAAGACCTTCCTCCGCTTGGCGCTGTCGTGCGGGGCGCCTCCGTCGTAGCCTGCGTGCGGGTCGCCTCCGCCGTGGCCTGTGTGCGGGTCGCCCCCGCCGTAGTTGGTGCGCCGGGCGCCCCCGGCGCAGTTTGGCTCCCCCGGGAGGCTCGCGTTGCCCGGCGAGTTGGTTGTTGCCGGGGCGCCTGCGCCCCCGCCCCCGTCGCCGTCTTCCGGAGACGCTTCAATGGAGAACGCCTAGGGCTTGCCCGGGGCGGAGAAGTCTCCGACGACGAGGAGAGGTCGTCGGCGTAGAGCCCCAGTGACCCGTCGGAGTCCTCGGCGGCCTCGGCATCGTCGTCCTCCTCCTCCTCCCCGGCGGGCTTGATGGGCCCAGCGCCCTGCGCTGCGGCCTCCTTTCCTCTGGCGCCTCCGTTCCCTCCGGCGCCTCCGCTCCCTGCGGCGCCCCTGTTCCCTCCGGCGGCGTTGCCTCTCGCCGCGGCCTCCGTCTGGATTCCCTGGATCCCGGAGTGCCTCAAGGATGGGACCCCGGCGAGCTCGTCGGGAGGCAGCTTCAGTAGCCTGCGGATCTCCGCCTCCTCCGCTTGGCAGGACGTTTCCGCAGCCTCTGCCTCCTCGGGCGTGTAGCCGAACTCTCCTGCCGCTGCGGCTGCAGCGGCCTCTTCAACCCGAGAAGCTATGTACGCTATCTCCTGGTCGGTGGTGTCCCGCATCAGCTCCCGGGTCTCGTTCTTGTTCTTCGCCACCTCCACGAGGTTGTCGAAGAAGCTGAGGACGTCTGATGGCTTGGGCGGGATCCATGTGCGGTCCACGCCGTGTGAATCACACGTGGGCATCATGGCGCGAAGAGGATCACAGGCTGTGCTGTTGCAAAGGGGCACCACTCCCCGGGGCCCCCTGAACCATTCCGGGTGGGCCGGGTCGTGCTTAAACAATTCCCGGACCATCCCCTTCAGCTCCAGCGACGTGAAGTTAAAGTTGAGCCCGGGGCGCAGCCTCATGATATCCGCCGAGTTGCCGTACTCCCAGGCCGGCCTTTTCCTGTCTTGGAGAGGGGCGATGCGGCGGCGGAGGAAGTCTGTGCCTACTTCTGCGACAGACAACCTCGCTACCCGGAGGCGGAGAATCCTAATGAGGGCGACGTCGAGCTTGTTGTCGTCCGAATCCAGCTCGCTCCAGTCCCTGCCGCGCACGATGGGCGTTGTGCGCGGCGCGGTGAAGGGCTGCGGCTCGTCCTCGACGATCCAACACCATTCCGCACGCCACTCCTCCCACTTGCCGCGGAGCTCCCCCGGCAAGTAGGACTCCTTCTTGTTCAGACGAAAAACCCAAGATATTCCTCCGGAGAGGGGGGCGCCGGCCTCTGCTCTAGGGGTGAAGAAGTGCCTAAACAGCGCTACGTTTGGGTATATTCCTATGTAGTTTTCGCACATGTGTGCGAAAACCGCCATCATGAGGATGGCGTTGGGGGTGAAGTCAAGAAGGTGGAGACCGTAGGTGTGCATTATGTCACAAAAGAATTCGGAAAAAGGAGGGCAAAGACCGCAGTGGAAGAAGGCTGCGAAGAAATAGTACCCGCCGGGGTAGTTGTCCTTGGCGGCGGCCGGATAAGCTCGGGTGCGGGGGTGCGCCTTGGTCTTCTTGGACCAGAACAAGTAATACTTGTTCCAGAGCTCCCGCGCGCCGAGCCTCGGCGGGAAGACGAGGTTCCGCTTCCGGTACGCGGCGAGCCTCGCCGCTTGTTCCGATTTCTCCTTCTTGGTCTTCTCTGCCTTCCCCTTCTCGGGCTTCGGGGCCATGGCGGAGGCGGCGAAGGAAAGGGGGACGAAGAATCCGGCGGCGCCGGAGATGCGGAAGACGGCGGAGGAGCTGTGGAGGCGGAGCGCAAAGGGGATCTCTGGAGGTGGAAGAGGATGCAATGAAGGCGTAGGAGGGGAACCGCTCCTGCTTCCTCTGCTTTTATGGGGAAGTGGGGGGCGTTTCGCTCTTTCCATTAAGAGAACGTGGCCACGTCCCATCCCACGACGCCGCAATCGACGCGTGCCGTTACGGGGGGACGCGGCGGATGCGGAAGAGGATTCGGCGTGCTGTGGGCCGCGCGTGTCCGTGCACTGTTTTGGGCCTGGCCCAACAGCGCTCGGCACCGTGTGTGGCCCAGGCCCGGGGGCTCCTGTCGGTGTACTAAGGTAGGGGTACCTCAGTACCCCAACTTGTGCACGGACAGTAGCAGCTTCCCGCGGCGGGGCCTACCACATGCTCGCCGGAGACCTTCCTGCTCCTTATAAAACCATTCAAAAACAAAGTATACAAGACAGAAGATCGAGACCCCGGCAAGTGGAGCTTGCCGGGAAGGCCGTCCCAGGCTCAAGACTATATTACTAGCACAAGACCCTGGCAAGAGGAGCTTGCCAGGAAGACTAGAGGATCACATTACCGAAGACACGCCTCGGCGCGACGTGCGCCCCGGCAGGGCCCGGGGAGCGACAAGCTTCAGAGCCCGACAAGCTCCCGGGCCCGGCAAGGTCAAGCCCCCCGGCAAGGTGCTTGCCGGGGAGAGAGTTGTGCTGTGTGCCCGCGCTCCAGCACATCAGTCCACGCGTCGCCCTGGGGCCATTCCAGGGACGCGTGGCGGATGGCTGTGCAGCCTGGGGGACACGGTGGCACTCCACGGTGGAAAAGCCATCGCCGTGGCAAACGGAGACGCAAGGGCGGGCGCTTTTGGGGTCGACGGCGACGGGCATTAAATGCTCTTGTCCCCCACTGTCAAGTAGGTAGCGACCACTGTTCATACACTGTAGCTCCACTATTCCCGCACTGTTACAACTACCTCTTCTTTTACGTTTTTACCCCTTTCTCTTACGTTGACACCTGTCGGTGACCCCTTGCACTATAAAAGGAGGCCCATGCACAACGTAGAGGGGGTTCGGAACCTAGATCGCTCATACGCTCGGTGTAGCTAGTTCTTCAAGCTCCCGAGCTCTCCAACTCAATACAAAACTAAGCAGGAGTAGGGTTTTACGCGTTCATCGCGGCCCGAACCTGGGTAAACTGCCCGCGTGTTCACTACGATCTGCTCTTCGTGCTCCCTCCGCCCTCTCACCGCACAGACAAGGGGCTCCGGTCCCATAGGTGCTCGTGGTGGACAGTTTCCCCCGACACCCATTCTCCTCTCCTCCCTGGCCCAACTCCTCCTCCAGCCCGCTCCCACTCCACCGAACCCTAGCGCTAACTGAGCTCCTCCTCTCGCTACTCCTCTCAGCCGCCGCCACCCTTTCGCTCGAGCGCCCCATTCCCTCGATCTGCCCGGCCACGTTCCCCGACCGCTCGCTATTCTTCCCTCCTCCGCGCCTCGCCGTCGCGCAAGGCCAGGAGCGCCTCCTCTCCAGGCTGCAGCCGACGCCTCCACGCCTCGCCCTGCGTTGCCAGCGCCAAGCACCCCGCGACCCCGCCCCTTTTTCCTCTACAACCGCGGGGGCCTCGTCCTGCGCCCCGCCGGTTCGCGGCTCCCTCCGCGCCGGAGCCCCGCGGCCTGCTCTGCGCCTCCCCGTCGCCCCGCGAGCCGGCCTCTGCCTCGCCCTCCTGCGCCTCGGGCCCGACCGCCTCGCCATCTCCTGTGCGCAGACCGGCCAGGAGCCGCCCCGTCCTCCCCGTCAAGACCGCAGCGGCCGAGCCTTCGCTCCATCAGCTCCTTCGAGCCTCCTCTTCGCCATGCACCAGCAGCCGATGCCCCTGTTTTCCGGCATGGAGCCCCGCGGCCAGCCGCCCCGCACCATCACTCCGGCCATCTCCAGCCCGGATCGTGGAGGATCCTGCTGTTTTGACGCCAAGTCGGCCTTGTGTTGTTTTGGTTGGTCCTTACCAAGTCTGGAAGGCTGGATGCCTGTTGTGATGCTCCATTTTGGACCGCCAAGTTTGTTGCTGCCTATGTTTTTTTTGCCAAGTGTTCCTTCCGGTGTGTCCAAGTTCGGCTACTCGGCGACCCGTCAAGTTCGACTACTTCATGGACCGACAAGTACCACGACCGCGACAAGTACCACGACGAACCGAACATCTACGGAAAAACGAGCTCGTGAACAACTATCGTCGCCGAGACCGCAAGTACCCCTACCGTCGCCCCGTGTACCTCTACGGAACGTGTACGACTCCGAGACGAGAACGACTACACGTGACGATGAACGCCAAGTACCACCACGTCCGACGATGCGACATGAACCCCTACGACAAGTACCTCTCCGAACGGGATGTGAACGACTACACGTGTACCTCTACGGAACAACTACTTCCTCTTCGGAAACGTGAACGACTACTTCCTCTACTTCCACTACGTCCCTCGACGATCTCGAACCGCCCTGAAACGCACGCTTCAAAGGTATAACCCGAGACGATGACCCGTGTGTTGCTTGTTGTGATGTATGAGTTGTTTGCCCTTGTGTGCTCCGTGCCCGTTTCACCTTTTGTCATGTTCCTCGGTTGCCTCGTCGCCGACTCGTGGGAACCCGGTGACGGGATCGCCCCACCTTTCATCTCGTTTGACTCGCACACGCCATCTTTCCTTCTGCACCGGACTCTCAACGAGTTACCGGAACCGATATGTTGCCGTGGCATCATTTTCGGATCGTTGCCGTGGCACCTTTTTCCTTCCACCACGGGGACAATTGCTTCTTATCATCTTCTTGTCAACTTTTAATAAAATTGCATAAACTTGATCATGTCATCCGCATCATGTTAACAACATTATAATATGGTTAATTGTTGTTTGCTTATAATTACTAAACATGCTCATGGGGATTTTCCGGATATGTTGTTGTTATTTTCCGGCCCCATTTAAAATGCCTAAATAGTGTAGTTTGTTTTTGCTTCACCTCTTGCCATGTTAACCAACATTTAACCTTGTCTTGTAATTAAACGAGAGTCAACTAAATAATTAATGTGGTGTTCGTCACTATGCAACTCGTTGCATATTGAGCTCCACTTAACTTGTAGTCTTGTTTGTGCACTTTGCCATGCCATGCATATTTAAACCGGACATGCATCATACTTGGATGTGCATCGTATGCCATGCTTATGATTGTGTGTTTACCGTGTTGTTTGCTTCTTTCCGGTTGCTCCTCTTGTTAGCTTCGGTTTCGTTCCGGAGTTGTGAGGATTCGCTCGACTGTTGCTCCGTCTTCTTCATGGATCCGTTCTTCTCCCTTGCGGAATCCCAGGCAAGATGATCATACCCTTGGATACCTTTACTACCATTGCCATGCTTAGTTGTCTCGATGCTATCGTTACATGTCGCGCTACCCATCTTTTATGTCAGCCTCTTCTTGTTGCCATGAAACCTCTAACCTTGAAACCTTCCTAGCAAAACCACTATTTGGCTATGTTACCCGCTTGCTCAGCCCCTCTTATAGCGTTGTTAGTTGCAGGTGAAGATGAAGATCGTTCCAGGAGGGAACTTGCTGTTGGTATATCACAATATCTATAACTATTATTAACACACCTATATACTGGGCATGGGTGGAAGGCTTGGCCTTTTGCTCGGTGTTTTGTTCCACTCATGCCACCTTAGGCGCCGATAAACCGGCATTATGTTCCTTGATTTTTGCGTTCCTTACACGATGGGTGAAATGGGGACCCCTTGACAGTTCGACTTTGAATAAAACTCCTCCAGCAAGGCCCAACATTGGTTTTAATTTGCTCATAATAACAACTTAATTAAATAATTAAATTTGCATAGGGGGTCGCGTCCCCGAGGATTCTTAATTCTACATAGCAGGGGGGGCCAGTGCTGATGGTGTTGGTCCCAAACGGGGGTCCTGCAGGGCCGCCTTGGGGAAACCCGAGGTATCTGGTATAACCTGTAGCATTACCCATCCGATAGTGTCCTGAGACGAGATACGCGCGGCTACTATCAGGGTGTCGACACACCGGGAGGTCTTGCTGGACTTGTTTTACCATTGTCGAAATGACTTGTGCTACCGGGATGCCGAGCCTGATCGGATTTTCCCTAAGATAAGGGGTGATGATATTATATTTATCACTTCAGCTAATCGTGAGAGCTTGTGTTGGGCTAAGTTGGGACACCACTGCAGGGTTATGATCTTTCGAAAGCCGTGCCCGCGGTTATGTGGCAGATTGGAATTTGTTAATGTCCGGTTGTAGAAAACTTGACAGATGATCCGAAGTAAAACACACAACGGTGTGAGTAACCGTGACTGTCTCTTTTCACTTTGAGAAGAGAACACGGTGGGGTTATGTTTGATTCGTATGTAGTTAGGATCTTTAGCGATCACTACTTTTGCGACCGTTTGCGTAGCTTCTCATCTTATTCTGGTACTCGTAAGTTAGCCACCATATTATGCTTAGCCGCTGCTGCAACCTTACCACTTTACCTCTTCCTACCCACAAAGCTTTGCTAGTCTTGTTACCCATGGTTATGGGATTGCTGAGTCCTCGTGGCTCACAGATACTACAACACCAGATGCAGGTTCAGCCGAGTTTGACGCAGGAGCTGGTTCAAGTACTTCCAGGAGTTCCATGAAGAGAGTGGCCGTATGCTTGTGACGTTTCGACGATCAGTAGTGGTTTCTACTAGGATTCGATCCTGACCTGTGGCTTTATGTTGTTTTGGTATCTTTCTTCGGATCTTCACCCGTAGTCGGGTTGTGATGTTTTGAATGATGTATTGCTTATGTATTGTATTGTGTGAAGTGGCGAGTGTAAGCCAACTATCTCTTTTGCAATTTAATCCCTCTTTTACATGAGTCGTGCAAAGATACCAAACTTGCGATCATTCCAGAATGGGCTTATATCTTTAAGTCGTGCCTCGACACGTAGGAGATATAGTCCCATCCTGGGCATTACAAGTTGGTATTCAGAGCCTTCTCGGACCTAGAAGCCCCCACTGATTGATCGAATCGTTGACGGTTGAGTCTAGGCACACACTGAAAATGTTTTGAGTCCTATATTTATATCGGAGAGTAGGATTTCTTTGCTCCTCATCTCCTTTCATTCTGGTGAGGACTCCTGACGATTACTCTTGTCTCTTCTACTTTCGAAAATTGCACCAATTTTTTTTTAGGATCTCGCGAGTATTGTTTGGATTGTTCCGATGTCTTTGTGACGAGAACATTGTTCTCGATGCCTCCTGTCATTAGGGGTTGTGGCAGTGTCCCGGGGAGTTGAGCTCCGAGGTGTTGTCGTCACAAATCCATCGCGGCAGTACTAGAATACTTAAGACGGCCGACATCGAAAACTCTCCTATGCGGTTAGTGGCAAGATAACCCCGACATCACCCAGTACTGGGGAGGTAGTTCGGGAGTATTGCCATAGCTTGTATAGTGGATGCGTTTCGAAGGTCCGAGGTAAACAGTTTCCGAGAACAACTGGTTATGTGTTGAAGGATGGATACAGCTGGATGTAGGTTTAGAGTTGATTGCGCGGTGCTTCCCCTGTATCCCCAACACCTGATTGCATAACTGGAAACTTTCGGAAATTAATAGGTGGGTTCATCCAGTAGTTCTAGGCATTCTTCCAACGGATGCACGATATGAAGTTCGGGGTTCTACATTGAGTGAAGTGGTTTATGGACTTGTTCTGATCGGGAGTTGCATCTTAAAGGGTCCTTGGCTATGCTGATCCGGGGATTGCAAAACCCTTTTGTAACACGTTCCATGAGCTTTCAGCACGAAGATGTCGAACGAAGCTTCTATCTTGTATTTGTTCTATCTGTTCCTTGTTCCTTTTTATTTTCATTTTGTTCTCCAAGTGGCTTCTCGACAAGTTGATGTACCTGCGGAATTCATTCGTTCAATCCTCTGATCGAATGATATTGTGAAGATTTTGTTGCAATAGATCTATCCTTGTTCTTGTTTTGATTCTAGTATTCGAGTCGTTGCTTCGATGTCAAATGTTGATTCCATACCTTTCCTAATCGGTATTCTCATATTTCTTTGGGAGTGCTAATTCTTCTTGACCATCAAGATATTCATGTTAATCCTTTTCAACCGGTGTGCCTTCTCGTCAAGTTATTCCATACAGACGCCGTTGAGAAATCTGACGATTGTCTGTTTCTTTCATCCCAAGTTGTCTTTGTTTTCCCCACCCTCCCACCCTTCTTCTTCTTGGAGCCAGAAATTCTTAATGAAATATCCATGTTATTCATGTGATGTTTCTTCATTTATTTCCTTCAATGTTCTTATCCGGTGATTTATCGTGAAGATGCTCAAGAGCTTCAAGTTCATCATTCTTTTGTTCTCAAATTCCGCCGGTGGATGTAATTCAAGATTTTGGTGTTGATCTTATCCTTTTTCCTCATTTCATAATGCTTTCTTATTCCGGTGCACCAAATTAATCATTCTCCTCTTGCTATTCATATCCGGAGTGCTGAAGATTCATAATTCCATTCTTAATCCGTTCAAGCAATTTTTTGAGGATTGTCATTTTATTCAAGCCATTTAATTCAACCGGTGCAATATCTCTTAAGCAATCTTTTTTTCAACAGTGATTTCTTTTGAGTGGGCCCTAACCCACAGGTCTTTCTCCAGGATCTTACCTGACTCTTCTTTTTCCGGAGAATTCTTTCAAAGTGTGACGTAAGTATGAATCCCATCAGTCACATGCCTTCTCCAAGATCGCTTTCAAATTCTTGTTCATCATTGTTTCAACCTTTTAATTCTTCATTCCGGAGTGCCTCAACAATTCATGGTGGTGTATTTCATCGTCTTCTCTTATTTGAAGATCGGAGAAGTGTTTCTCTTAAATTTTGACCCGTTCTCTTGAAGATTCGTGGTTCTAGCTTCATGCCATCCTCATTATTGTTCCGATTGTCAGGAATTCTTTTATACCATCCGAAGCATTTCATGAATCCTTTTCTTTGTGTTCCTCCGAAGGCCATCATTTCAGCTTATTTCTTCGTTCTCAGTTTTCAACTTCGTCCTCCAAATATTCTTCATTGATGCCTCTTCGTTTGTCTCCAATTTTACGGTGGTTCTTTCAAGATTACTCTTCCTTGTTATCGTATCAATTCATTTGCTCTTTTCATAATCCTACCGGTGGTTCGTTGAAAATTTACCCAAGCTTGTGCGAGATCTCTCTTATTCCTTTCCAACGAGAATAAGTAGTAGGCTAAATCCGTTGCTTGTCATCAATTTAATTTGATGAAGGATAAGCTTACAGTAAACTTATTCTAATTTCCCCGAAGTGATTAATCTCTTTCCGGAGCTTGTTCATCATATCATATCCTTGGTTCTAAGTTTTTAATCTTCTTTCCGGAGCTCCATGTTATTTCTATTATACCATTCCAAAGCTCCATCTAATTCATCGCATGCCTTGAATCTTATTCTTTTCACCTTTCACTTCTCATGTTTTTCATTACCGGAGTTTCCATGATGGTTCATCAAGATTTAATTCATCCTCAAAGTCTTCATCAAGATTCTTGTTGGAGCTCAAGCATTCTTCATCATGCTTTCCAATTGCAATCCTTTCTACCTTATCTTTGAGATGGTGTTATGTCATTCTTGACAATTCCTTCATGTTTCATGATTCACGAGTTATCAAGAATGAGATATTTAAACCCATCATTTTCTTTGTTCAGGAGATCTTTCCAACCCTTCAATTTATTCGTTGGAGTTATCTTGGGTTCTTTTACACCTAAAAGCTTTCCTTGAGAATTGTTGCTATTATGGTGCTTATAAATGACCCAAGTTCTTCATTTATCCTCCCGGTGAGATAAGTTTATCGTCTCCTTGTTGATCTCAATCCAATCAATTGTTTCCATTAGTGGCTGGTTGTCACCTCTTAATTTTGCGATGTTTTCCATAAGCCCACATCAAGCTTATTCATTTCGCTGTCGATTTTCCATCAACTCCGTTCAACCCTTCTTTGTAAGGATGGTTTTCATATTCATTTGTGGGAGAAGTTGTCATTTTTCTTCTCCATTCATTTCTTTCATTGATCTATACTATAATCTTTCATTCCGGAGGCATTGTGATATTGCTCTCTTTGACCATCATCTTGTTTCTTTTCAAGATCATGTTCTTTCCCTTGCTTATCATTTAACCAGAGTGTTGTATTCTTCATTCTAGTTCCGTCATCTCATCTAGTTTTGCCTATCTTTTTAACCGGAGTGCTGTCTGAATTATCCTTTACCTCTGGTGCCATTCTTTAAATTGTTCCGGAGGCTGTGTGTTGTTGTTTTCATCAAGTATCACTCCATCTCCTCAAGTTCTTGTTAATTCCTTCCACTTTCAGACGGAGTGCTGCCCAAATTCTATCATTCTTATTCCTTGGCTATAACATTGCAGTTTCGTATTCTTTTGGTCCGTGAGCTCTTGTTTCATGTCTTTCACCTACAAGGTTCTCATAATACTCCTTGTTACTCTTTCTAACGGAGTGTTTTCATCTTCGTTCATCTCCGTTGTATTCTTCTTTCAATTTGTTCAACCTCTCAGGTTCTTTGGTTTCACTCGTCTGTCAAAGAAGCAACTTTGTTTTACCTCTTCCTCTTCCGTTTTTACCCGGTGCTATCTCTAGGATCTCGGGTCGAGATCCTCTGTTAGTGTGGGAGAGTTGTGACGCCCGAAGACCGACGTCCCAGAAGATTCCAGAAGATTCCAGAAGATTCCAGATGTTCCGGGTTGCCCGTGTGTTTCTTTTGTGCTTGCTTTATTTATTTTGCTTTGTACCATGTCATCATGCCATCATGTCATATTTTATTTTGCATCTCAACCTAAATAAATCGTGTGGGCCTTCGGTCCATTTAAATCGAGGGAAGGTGACTTCTCTTTATAACATATAAAAGCCTCTCAATATTTTAGGGAGCTATATAATAATATTCCATTTCTTTGGAATTACCCGCAACACACTTGCAAATTTCCCCATGTCTTTTTCACTTCGAGTTTCTCCTTCAAAAACCTTCCTATATTCTTTTCCGTTGTTCGAGGTTCCTCCGAAAATTCGAACATTTTTGGACACTTCTATATTCAAGTCTTAGTTCAAACCCATTTGATTAAATTCAAATATGTTTGAATTATTTTCCGATCATGCCTTTTATATTTTCCCGGACCGTGCTCATTTTATGATGCCCGAGAAAAATAGTCCCATGTGCTATTTTTTTTCCCTAACCCCCTCCCCATTCTTTTCTTCTCCTTTTGATTCTGTTAAAAAAAATCAGTTAAAAGAGCAGCCACCTTCCAGCCTCCCTCTCCTCCCACTCTAGCCGCGGCCCAGGCCTCTAGGCCCAGCCGGCCGCACCTCACTCCCGCAGCCCATCTGGCCAATTCCAGCCGGCCCATTCTCCTCTCCTCCCTGGCCCAACTCCTCCTCCAGCCCGCTCCCACTCCACCGAACCCTAGCGCTAACTGAGCTCCTCCTCTCGCTACTCCTCTCAGCCGCCGCCACCCTTTCGCTCGAGCGCCCCATTCCCTCGATCTGCCCGGCCACGTTCCCCGACCGCTCGCTCTTCTTCCCTCCTCCGCGCCTCGCCGTCGCGCAAGGCCAGGAGCGCCTCCTCTCCAAGCTGCAGCCGACGCCTCCACGCCTCGCCCTGCGTTGCCAGCGCCAAGCGCCCCACGACCCCGCCCCTTTTTCCTCTACAACCGCGGGGGCCTCGTCCTGCGCCCCGCCGGTTCGTGGCTCCCTCCGCGCCGGAGCCCCGCGGCCTGCTCTGCGCCTCCCCGTCGCCCCGCGAGCCGGCCTCTGCCTCGCCCTCCTGCGCCTCGGGCCCGACCGCCTCGCCATCTCCTGTGCGCAGACCGGCCAGGAGCCGCCCCGTCCTCCCCGTCAAGACCGCAGCAGCCGAGCCTTCGCTCCAGCAGCTCCTTCGAGCCTCCTCTTCGCCATGCACCAGCAGCCGATGCCCCTGTTTTCCGCCATGGAGCCCCGCGGCCAGCCGCCCCGCACCATCACTCCGGCCATCTCCAGCCCGGATCGTGGAGGATCCTGCTGTTTTGACGCCAAGTCGGCCTTGTGTTGTTTTGGTTGGTCCTTACCAAGTCTGGAAGGCTGGATGCCTGTTGTGATGCTCCATTTTGGACCGCCAAGTTTGTTGCTGCCTATGTTTTTTTTGCCAAGTGTTCCTTCCGGTGTGTCCAAGTTCGGCTACTCGGCGACCCGTCAAGTTCGACTACTTCATGGACCGACAAGTACCACGACCGCGACAAGTACCACGACGAACCGAACATCTACGGAAAAACGAGCTCGTGAACAACTACCGTCGCCGAGACCGCAAGTACCCCTACCGTCGCCCCGTGTACCTCTACGGAACGTGTACGACTCCGAGACGAGAACGACTACACGTGACGATGAACGCCAAGTACCACCACATCCGGCGATGCGACATGAACCCCTACGACAAGTACCTCTCCGAACGGGATGTGAACGACTACACGTGTACCTCTACGGAACAACTACTTCCTCTTCGGAAACGTGAACGACTACTTCCTCTACTTCCACTACGTCCCTCGACGATCTCGAACCACCCCGAAACGCACGCTTCAAAGGTATAACCCGAGACGATGACCCGTGTGTTGCTTGTTGTGATGTATGAGTTGTTTGCCCTTGTGTGCTCCGTGCCCGTTTCACCTTTTGTCATGTTCCTCGGTTGCCTCGTCGCCGACTCGTGGGAACCCGGTGACGGGATCGCCCCACCTTTCATCTCGTTTGACTCGCACACGCCATCTTTCCTTCTGCACCGGACTCTCAACGAGTTACCGGAACCGATATGTTGCCATGGCATCATTTTCGGATCGTTGCCGTGGCACCTTTTTCCTTCCACCACGGGGACAATTGCTTCTTATCATCTTCTTGTCAACTTTTAATAAAATTGCATAAACTTGATCATGTCATCCGCATCATGTTAACAACATTATAATATGTTTAATTGTTGTTTTCTTATAATTACTAAACATGCTCATGGGGATTTTCCGGATATGTTGTTGTTATTTTCCGGCCCCATTTAAAATGCCTAAATAGTGTAGTTTGTTTTTGCTTCACCTCTTGCCATGTTAACCAACATTTAACCTTGTCTTGTAATTAAACGAGAGTCAACTAAATAATTAATGTGGTGTTCGTCAATATGCAACCCGTTGCATATTGAGCTCCACTTAACTTGTAGTCTTGTTTGTGCACTTTGCCATGCCATGCATATTTAAACTGGACATGCATCATACTTGGATGTGCATCGTATGCCATGCTTATGATTGTGTGTTTACCGTGTTGTTTGCTTCTTTCCGGTTGCTCCTCTTGTTAGCTTCGGTTTCGTTCCGGAGTTGCAAGGATTCGCTCGACTGTTGCTCCGTCTTCTTCATGGATCCGTTCTTCTCCCTTGCGGAATCCCAGGCAAGATGATCATACCCTTGGATACCTTTACTACCATTGCCATGCTTAGTTGTCTCGATGCTATCGTTACATGTCGCGCTACCCATCTTTTATGTCAGCCTCTCCTTGTTGCCATGAAACCTCTAACCTTGAAACCTTCCTAGCAAAACCACTGTTTGGCTATGTTACCCGCTTGCTCAGCCCCTCTTATAGCGTTGTTAGTTGCAGGTGAAGATGAAGATCGTTCCAGGAGGGAACTTGTTGTTGGTATATCACAATATCTATAATTATTATTAACACACCTATATACTGGGCATGGGTGGAAGGCTTGGCCTTTTGCTCGGTGTTTTGTTCCACTCATGCCACCTTAGGCGCCGATAAACCGGCATTATGTTCCTTGATTTTTGCGTTCCTTACACGATGGGTGAAATGGGGACCCCTTGACAGTTCGACTTTGAATAAAACTCCTCCAGCAAGGCCCAACATTGGTTTTAATTTGCTCATAATAACAACTTAATTAAATAATTAAATTTGCATAGGGGGTCGCGTCCCCGAGGATTCTTAATTCTACATAGCAGGGGGGCCAGTGCTGATGGTGTTGGTCCCAAACGGGGGTCCTGCAGGGCCGCCTTGGGGAAACCCGAGGTATCTGGTATAACCTGTAGCATCACCCATCCGATAGTGTCCTGAGACGAGATACGCGCGGCTACTATCAGGGTGTCGACACACCGGGAGGTCTTGTTGGACTTGTTTTACCATTGTCGAAATGACTTGTGCTACCGGGATGCCGAGCCTGATCGGATTTTCCCTAAGATAAGGGGTGATGATATTATATTTATCACTTCAGCTAATCGTGAGAGCTTGTGATGGGCTAAGTTGGGACACCCCTGCAGGGTTATGATCTTTCGAAAGCCGTGCCCGCGGTTATGTGGCAGATTGGAATTTGTTAATGTCCGGTTGTAGAAAACTTGACAGATGATCCGAAGTAAAACACACAACGGTGTGAGTAACCGTGATTGTCTCTTTTCACTTTGAGAAGAGAACACGGTGGGGTTATGTTTGATTCGTATGTAGTTAGGATCTTTAGCGATCACTACTTTTGCGACCGTTTGCGTAGCTTCTCATCTTATTCTGGTACTCGTAAGTTAGCCACCATATTATGCTTAGCCGCTGCTGCAACCTCACCACTTTACCTCTTCCTAACCACAAAGCTTTGCTAGTCTTGTTACCCATGGTTATGGGATTGCTGAGTCCTCGTGGCTCACAGATACTACAACACCAGATGCAGGTTCAGCCGAGTTTGACGCAGGAGCTGGTTCAAGTACTTCCAGGAGTTCCATGAAGAGAGTGGCCGTATGCTTGTGACGTTTCGACGATCAGTAGTGGTTTCTACTAGGATTCGATCCTGACCTGTGGCTTTATGTTGTTTTGGTATCTTTCTTCGGATCTTCACCCGTAGTCGGGTTGTGATGTTTTGAATGATGTATTGCTTATGTATTGTATTGTGTGAAGTGGCGAGTGTAAGCCAACTATCTCTTTTGCAATTTAATCCCTCTTTTACATGAGTCGTGCAAAGATACCAAACTTGCGATCATTCCAGAATGGGCTTATATCTTTAAGTCGTGCCTCGACACGTAGGAGATATAGTCCCATCCTGGGTATTACATGGCCCCACAGTCTCCCCGTTTGGGACCAACACCATCAGCACGCTATGTAGAAGAATCCTCGGGTAGCGCTAACTCCCTATGCAATTTAATTAATTAATTAAGTTGTTATTATGAGCAAATTAAAACCAAAGTTGGGCCTTGCTGGAGGAGTTTTATTCAAAGTCGAACTGTCAAGGGGTCCCCATCCACCCATCGTGTAAGGAACGCAAAATCAAGGAACATAATGCCGGTTTATCGGCGCCTAAGGTGGCATGAGTGGAACAAAACACCGAGCAAAAGGCCAAGCCTTCCACCCATGCCCAGTATATAGGTGTGTTAATAATAATAATAGATATTGTGATATTCCAAAGCAACAAGTTCCCTCCTGGAATGAAATTCATCTTCACCTGCAACTAACAATGCTATAAGAGGGGCTGAGCAAGCGGGTAACATAGCCAAACAATGGTTTTGCTAGGAAGGTGTCAAAAGGTTAGAGGTTTCATGGCAACAAGGAGAGGCTGACATAAAAGATGGGTAGCGCGACATGTAACGACAGCATCGAGACATCTAAGCATGGCAATGGTAGTAAAGGTATCCAAGGGTATGATCATCTTGCCTGGGATTCCACGAGGAAGAAGAACGGGTCCACGAAGTAGACGGAGCAATATAGTCGAGCGAATCCTCACAACTCCGGAACGAAACCGAAGCTAACAAGAGAGGCAACCGGAAAGAAGCAAACAACACGGTAAACACACATATCATAACCATGGCATGATGCGCAAACAAGTATGATGCATGTCCGGTGTAAATATGCATGGCAATGCAAAGTGCACAAACAAGTACTACAAGTTAAGTGGAGCTCAATATGCAACGAGTTGCATATTGACGAAACACCACATTTTAATTATTTAATTAACTCTCGTTTATTTACAAGACAAGATTAAATGTTTGTTAACATGGCAAGAGGTGAAGCAAGAGCAAACTACCTATTTAGGCAAGTTTAAATGAGGCCGGAATGACAAACAACAATTCCGGAAAACCCCATATGCATGTTTAGTAATTTTAAGCAACAACAATTCACACGTTTTAATGTTGTTAACATGATGCGGATGACATGATCAAGTTTATGCAATTTTTAGTAAAAGTGAACATGAAGAGATAAGGAGTATATGTCACCGTGGTGGAAGGAAAAAGGGGCCACGGCAACGATCCAAAAATGATGCAACGGCAACATCTCGGTTCTGGTAACTCGTTGAGAGACCGGTGCAAAAGAAAAGGTGGCGTGAATGAGTCAAACAAGATGAAAGGTGGGGTTAGGACTGGAAAAAAAGCTCGAAGCTCGCGAGCTAAACAAGTAGCTCGTGACTCGGCTTGAATCGACTCGAACTAGAAGAATAACGAGTCGAGCCGAGCTTTAGTTTAAGATCATTTATAGACCAAGTTAAACGAGCCAATCTGACGAGTACTCGTATAACTCGTTAGGCTCGGTACAAAAGATCTGCCACTCCCAATACAAAAGAAGATCAGCCACTCAGCACCCTGCATCCCAGGCGCACAATACAAGGCCTAGCTGTTGAAGGCCCAGCCGCCGAGGAGACCCATGCGTTACAAGGAAATTACAATTGTTTAATGATGTGTGTGTTTAATATATACATAGTCATTTTTATCATGTTTGAGGGTTTTATTACATATATTTAACGAGCTTAACAAGCTAAACGAGCCAGCTCGCGAGTTAAACGAGTCGAGCCAATCTTGGGTTTAAGCTCGTTATAGTAACGAGTCGAGTCGAGCTAGCTCGTTAACGAAACGAGCTCTAGCGAGTCGACCCGAGCTGGCTCGACTCGGCTCGAATTCCAGCCCTAGGTGGGGTGATCCCGTCACCGGGTTCCCACGGGTCAGCGACGAGGCAACCGAGGAGCATGACAAAAGACGAAATGGGCACGGTGCACACAAGGGAAAACATCTCATTCAACACAAGCATTCGTCCACGGGTCATCGTCTCGGGGTTATACCTTCGAAGCGTTCGTTCTCGGAGGGGTTCAAGTCGTCGAGGGACGTAGTGGAAGTAGTCGTCGCGACGGGTCGTGTACACGTTCCGTAGATGAACTTGAGGGTTCCAAGTGATCCGGGCGTAGTGGTACTTGGCACAATGGTCGTCGTGGTACTTGGGGTCTCGGACTTGCCGGACTCGGTTCTTGCGATGGTAGTGGAACTTGGCGTATCTCCATGTGTAGTCGTACTCGGTCCTCGGGGCACCGGAGAGGAACTTGATGCATCGTGTAGTCGTTCGTTCGTAGTGGTCTTGCCGGTCTCGGTCTCGCATCGTAGTTGTACATGGGTCCTCGGCGCAAGTAGTTGTACATGTCATTTTTGTAGCCGTGTAGTCGAATTTGAAGGTCGTCGGCGACTCGAAGGGGTACTTGGCACCGGTAGATGTACTCGTATTATGTAGATGTTCGGGTCGTTGAAGAGGTACTTGGTGCTTCGTTGGTACGGGACGGCAGAGGAAACTGGAGCTCGGGCGGCGCCGAGGCTCGAGGTGTAGGAGACAGCCGGCCTGCAACTGCTGCAGTCTTCGGCGAGGTGGTCATGTAGGGATGCAGCCATGGTAGCAGAAGCAGCGGACAAAGCCGATGTTTAGGCAGGCGCGAACGCAGAGAAGAGGAGGCGGGCGCAGACGAGCTCGTGCTCGAGCACGGCGGCGGCGCTGGGGCTCCAGGCGGCGATAGAAGGAAGGGCCTGCGCGGCGTGCGAGGCGACGGAGGGGCGCGGCGCTGGCAATGCATCCCCGGCCGGCGCGGCAGCCATGGCGAGGCGCGGCGAGGACGTGGCCTCCCCGAAGAAGAACAGGGGGAGGCGGGCGCTCGGCAGGGGGAGGAAGTGGCCGCAGGAGGGAGGAGGCAGGGTCGCGGTAGGAGCGGCACAGTAGGGAGAAGAGGCGGGGGCTCGAGGGGGAGATGGCGACTCGGGTGCGGGGCGACGCTCGCGGGGATCGAAGGGAGGAGGGCCGACGAGGGAGAGAGATGGGGATCGGGATCGAGCGCTGGGAACGAGGGTGCGGCGCACTGGAGGACGAGGGGAAGATCGAGGGAGACGGGGTCGAACGAGCGGCGCTGTGAGGGGGAGAAGGGAGCGAGCGGTCGGGCCAGCTAGGGTTTCGGTTAGCTGGGCCAGGAGGCCTTGAGCCAGATGGGCTGCGGGGGAAGGAGGAGGCCCGCTGCGGCTGGGAGATGGCTGGGAGCTTGGCTGTTGGGCCAGCTGCGGCTCCCCTCCTCTAATACTCCTTAGAAGAAGGAAATGAAAGAGAAAAGAAAATAAACGAAGAAAGATAGATAGAAGAAAAGATGGAGAGGTTTAGTTAAAGAATTTGAGCAAGAGGATAAATATCTTGGACTCACACAAAAATGTGTAGATGCAAGAAATTAGGAATGGCCAAGATTGAAAGATTAAATTCAAATTCCTTTGAATTTAATTCGAAAGGTTTGAACTAGGACATGTTTTAAAGTGCCCAAAAATGTTCGGATTTTGGAGGAACCTTGATAAAAGGAAAAGGAAAACTTGGCAAGGTTTTGACGGTGAAACTTGAAGTAGAAAAGGCATGGGGAAAATTATGCAAGTGTGTTGGGTTAATTCCAAACAAATGGAATATTTTATAATATAGCTCCCTAAATATTGGGAGGATATGTTATAAAGAGAAGTCACTCTTCCCTCGATTTAAATAGACCGAAGGTCCACACGATTTATTTAAGTTGAGATGCAAAATAAATATGACATGATGGCATGATGACAAGATGCAATGCAAAAAATAAAGAACACAAGCACAAATGAAACACACGGAAGACCCGGAACATCTGGAATCTTCTGGGACGTCGGTCTTCGGGCGTCACAACTCTCCCACACTAACAGAGGATCTCGACCCGAGATCCTGGAGCTGGCGCCGGATAAAAATGGAAGAGGAAGAGGTAAAACAGAGTTGCTTCTTCGACAAACGAGTGAAACCACGAACCTGAGAGGTTGAACAATCTTGAAGGAAAGAATACAACAGAGATGAACGAAGTTGAAAACACTCCGTTAGAAAAAAGAGGAACAAGGAGCATTATGAGAACCTTGTAGGTTGAAATACATGAAACAAGAGCTTATGAACCAAAAGAATATGAAACCACAACGGTATAGCCAAGGAATAAGAATGACATGATTCGGACAGCACTCCGACTGGAAATGTAAGGAATTGAACATGAACTTGCCAAGTTGGGATGATACTTGATGAAAACAACAACACACAGCCTCTGAAACAATTGAAAGAATGACACAAGGGGTAAGAGAGATTTCAGATAGCACTCCGGTTAAAAGATAGGCAAAACTTGATAAGATGAGAGAACTAGAATGGAGGACACAACAGTCCGGTTAAATAGACAAGCAAGGGAGAATATGATCTTGATAAAAACGAGATGATGGTCAAAGAGAGCAATATCACAAAGCCTCCGGAACAAAAGAATAGATGCAAGACCGTTGGGAAGAAAGAACGGAGAAGAAAATGACAACTTCTCTCAAAATTGAATTTGAAAGAGCATCCTTACAAAGAAGGGTTGAACGGAGTTGATTTAAAAAAAAATCAACAACGGAAATGAATAAGCTTGATGTGGGCTTATGGAAAACATCTCAAAATTATGAGGTGACAACCAGCCACTTACGAAAACATTTGATTGGATTGAGATCAACAAGGAGACGATAAACTTATTTCACCAGAAGGATAAATGAAAAACTTGGGTCATTTATAAGCACCATAATAGCAACAATCCTTAGGGAAAGCTTTTAGGTGAAAAACAACCCAAGATTACTCCTACGAATAGATTGAAGGGTTGGAAAGATCTCCTGAACAAGGAAAATGATGGTTTTAAATATCTCATTCTTGATAACTCGTGAATCATAAAACATGGAGGAAAATTATCAAGAATGACATAACACCACCTCAACAGATAAGGGAGCAAGAATTGCAATTGGAATGCATGATGAAGAATTCTTGAGCTCCAACAAGAATCTTGATGAAGACTTCGAGGATGAATTAAAACATGCTGAACCACCATGAAAACTCCGGTAATGAAAGCATGAGAAGTGAAAGATGAAAAGAATAAGATTCAAGGCCTGCGATGAATTAGATAGAGCTTGAAATGATATAATTGAAATAACTTGGAACTCCGGAAAACAAGATGAAGAACTTAGGACCGAGAATATGATATGATGAACAAGCTCTGGAAAAAGAGATTATCACTTTGGGGAAATAAGAATAAGATTTATGTCATGCATATCCTTCATCAAATTAAATTGATGACAAGCAACGGATTTGGCATACTACTTATTCTCGTTGGGAAGAATTAAGAGAGATCTCGCACAAGCTTGGGTAAATCTTCAACAAAGCACCGGTAGGATTATGAAAAGAACAAATGAATTAAACGATAACAACGGAAGGGTAATCTTGAAAGAACCACCATAAAAATATGGAGACAAACGAAGAGACATCAATGAAGAATATTTGGAGGGCGAAGTTGAAAACTGAGAACGAAGAAATCTTCTGAGATGATGGCCTTCGGAGGATCACAATGGAAAGAAAATCATGAAATGCTTCGGACGGTATAAAAGAATTCCTCACAATCGGAACAATAATGAGGATGGCATGAAGCTAGTACCACAAATCTTGGAAGAACGGATAAGGATTCAAGAGGAACTCGTCTTCGGGTCTTCAAAATCTGAGAAGACGATGAGATACACCACCATGAATTGTATAGGCACTCCGTAATGAAGAATTAAAATGTTGAACCAATGATGAAAAATAATTTGAAAGCGATCTTGGAGAAGGCATGTGACTGATGGGAATCATTCTTACGTCACACTTTGAAAGAATTTGAGTATAACTCCAGAAAAAATAGAAGAGTCATGTAAGATCCTGGGAAAAGACCTGTGGGTTAGGGCCCACTAAAGAAATGACCGTTGAAAAGATTGCTTAAGAGATATTGCACCGGTTGAATTAAATGGCTTGAATAAGATGATAATCCTCAAAATAGCTTGAACGGATTAAGAATGGAAACACGAATCTTCTGAGATATCTTGAGCTCTCCGGATATGAATAGCAAGAGGAGAATGATTAATTGGAGCACCGGAATAAGAAAGCATTGTGAAATGGGAAAAGGATAAGATCAACACCGAAATCTTGAATTACATCCACCGGCAGAATTTGAGAACAAAAGAATGATGAACTTGGAGTTTCCTGAGCATCTTCCTGAGAATCACCGGATAAGAACATTGAAGGAAAATGAATGAAGAACTATTACAAGAATAAAAAGGACACTTGATTAAGAATTCCAGCTCCATAAGAAAAAAGGTGGGAGGGTGGGGAAAACAAAGACAACTTGAGATGAATGAAACAGACCAATCGTCAGATTTCTCAACGGCGTCCGTATGGAATAACTTGAAGAGAAGGCACACCGGTTGAAAAAGGATTTAACATGACCATCTTGATGATTAAGAAGGACTAGCACTCCCATAGAAATATGAGAACACCAATTAGGAAGGTATGGAATCAACATTTGACATCGAAGCAACTCGAATACCAGAATCAAAACAAAAACAAAGGATAGATATGTTGCAACATAATCTTCACAATAGCATCGGAACAGAGAATTGAACGAATGAATTCCGCACGTACATCAACTTGACGAGAAGCCACTTGGGAGAACAAAAGGTAAATAAAAGCAACAAGGAGCAGATAGAACAAATACAAGATAGAAGCTTCATTCCACATATTCGTGCTGAAAGCTCATGGAACGTGTTACAAAAGGGTTTTGCAATCCCCGGATCAGCATAGCCAAGGACCCTTTAAGATGCAACTCCCGATTGGAACAACGCCCATAAAACCACTTCACTCAATGTAGAACCCCGAACTCCATATCATGCATTCGTTGGAAGAATGCCTAGAACTACTAGATGAACCCACCTATTAATTTCCGAAAGTTTCCAGTTATGCAATCAGGTGTTGGGGATACAGGGGAAGCACCGCGCACTCAACTATAATCCTACATCCAGCTGTATCCATCCTTCAACACATAACCAGTTGTTTCCGGAAACCGTTTACCTCAGACCTTCGAAACGCATCTACTATACAAGCTATGGCAATACTCCCGAACTACCTCCCCAGTACTGGGTGATGTCGGGGTTATCTTGCCACTAACCGCATAGGAGAGTTTTCGATGTCGGCCGTCTTAAGTATTCCAGAACTGATGCGATATATTTGTGACGACAACACCTCGGAGCTCAACTCCCCGGGACACTGCCACAACCCCTAAATGACAGGAGGCATCGAGAACAATGTTCTCGTCACAAAGACATCGGAACAATCCAAACAATACTCGCGTGATCCTAAAAAAAAATTGGTGAATTTTTTAGAGTAGAAGAGATAAAAGTAATCGTCAGGAGTCCTCACCAGAGTGCAAGAGATGAGGAGCAAAAGAAATCCTACTCTCCGATATATATAGGACTCAAAACATTTTCAAGTGTGTGCCTAGACTCAACCATCAACGATTCGATCAATCAGTGGGGCTTCTAGGTCGGAGAAGGCTCTTATACCAACTTGTAATGCCCAGGATGGGACTATACCTCCTACGTGTCGAGGCACGACTTAAAGGTATAAGCCCATTCTGGAATGATCTCAAGTTTGGTATCTTTGCACAACTCATGTAAAATAGGGATTAAATTGCAAAAGGAGATAGTTGGCTTACACTCGCCACTTCACACAATACATTACATAAGCAAGACATCAATCAAAACATCACAACCCGACTATGGGCGAAGATCCAAAAGAAAGATACCAAAAACATAAGGCCACAGGTCCGAATCGCCCCTAGTAGAAACCACTACTGATCGTCGAAACGTCACAAGCATACGGCCACTCTCTTCATCGAACTCCCGGTGAAGTACTTGAACCAGCTCCTGCATCATTCTCGGCTGAACCTGCATCTGGTGTTGTAGTAACTGTGAGCCACGAGGAATCAGCAATCCCATAACCATGGGTATCAAGACTAGCAAAGCTTTATGGGTAGGAAGAGGTAAAGTGGTGAGGTTGCAGCAGCGGCTAAGCATAATATGGTGGCTAACTTACGAGTACAAGAATAAGATGAGCATCTACGCAAACGGTCGCAACTAGAAGTGATCGCTAAAGATCCTGAACTACATACGAGTCAAACATAACCCCACCGTGTTCTCTTCTCAAAGTGAAAAGAGACAGTCACGGTTACTCACACAGTTGTGTGTTTTACTTCGGATCCTCTGTCAAGTTTTCTACAACCGGACATTAACAAATTCCAATCTGCCACATAACCGCGGGCACAACTTTCGAAAGATTATAACCCTGCAGGGGTGTCCCAACTTAGCCCATCACAAGCTCTCACGATTAGCTGAAGTGATAAATATAATATCATCACCCCTTATCTTAGGGAAAATCCGATCAGGCTCGGCTTCCCGGTGCACAAGACATTTCGACAATGGTAAAACAAGTCCAGCAAGACCTCCCGGTGTGTCGACACCCTGATAGTAGCCGCGCGTATCTCGTCTCAGGCCACAACCGGATAGGTGATCCTACGGGAGCCAATTCTCGAGTTTCCCCGTGGTGGCCCCGCAGTCTCCCCGTTTGGGACCAACACCATCAGCACGCTATGTAGAAGAATCCTCGGGTAGCGCTAACTCCCTATGCAATTTAATTAATTAATTAAGTTGTTATTATGAGCAAATTAAAACCAAAGTTGGGCCTTGCTGGAGGAGTTTTATTCAAAGTCGAACTGTCAAGGGGTCCCCATCCACCCATCGTGTAAGGAACGCAAAATCAAGGAACATAATGCCGGTTTATCGGCGCCTAAGGTGGCATGAGTGGAACAAAACACCGAGAAAAAGGCCAAGCCTTCCACCCATGCCCAGTATATAGGTGTTAATAATAATAATAATAGATATTGTGATATTCCAAAGCAACAAGTTCCCTCCTGTAACGAAATTCATCTTCACCTGCAACTAACAATGCTATAAGAGGGGCTGAGCAAGCGGGTAACATAGCCAAACAATGGTTTTGCTAGGAAGGTGTCAAAAGGTTAGAGGTTTCATGGCAACAAGGAGAGGCTGACATAAAAGATGGGTAGCGCGACATGTAACGATAGCATCGAGACATCTAAGCATGGCAATGGTAGTAAAGGTATCCAAGGGTATGATCATCTTGCATGGGATTCCACAAGGAAGAAGAACGGGTCCACGAAGTAGACGGAGCAACATAGTCGAGCGAATCCTCACAACTCCGGAACGAAACCGAAGCTAACAAGAGAGGCAACCGGAAATAAGCAAACAACACGGTAAACACACATATCATAACCATGGCATGATGCACAAACAAGTATGATGCATGTCCGGTGTAAATATGCATGGCAATGCAAAGTGCACAAGCAAGTACTACAAGTTAAGTGGAGCTCAATATGCAACGAGTTGCATATTGACGAAACACCACATTTTAATTATTTAATTGACTCTCGTTTATTTACAAGACAAGATTAAATGTTTGTTAACATGGCAAGAGGTGAAGCAAGAGCAAACTACCTATTTAGGCAAGTTTAAATGAGGCCGGAATGACAAACAACAATTCCGGAAAACCCCATATGCATGTTTAGTAATTTTAAGCAACGACAATTCACACGTTTTAATGTTGTTAACATGATGCGGATGACATGATCAAGTTTATGCAATTTTTTAGTAAAAGTGAACATGAAGAGATAAGGAGTATATGTCACCGTGGTGGAAGGAAAAAGGTGCCACGGCAACGATCCGAAAATGATGCAACGGCAACATCTCGGTTCCGGTAACTCGTTGAGAGACCGGTGCAAAAGAAAAGGTGGCGTGAACGAGTCGAACAAGATGAAAGGTGGGGTGATCCCGTCACCGGGTTCCCACGGGTCGGCGACGAGGCAACCAAGGAGCATGACAAAAGATGAAACGGGAACGATGCACACAAGGGAAAACATCTCATTCAACACAAGCATTCGTCCATGGGTCATCGTCTCGGGGTTATACCTTCGAAGCGTTCGTTCTCGGAGGGGTTCAAGTCGTCGAGGGACGTAGTGGAAGTAGTCGTCGCGACGGGTCGTGTACACGTTCCGTAGATGAACTTGAGGGTTCCGAGTGATCCGGGCGTAGTGGTACTTGGCGCAATGGTCGTCGTTGTACTTGGGGTCTCGGACTTGCCGGACTCGGTTCTTGCGACGGTAGTGGAACTTGGCGTATCTCCATGTGTAGTCGTACTCGGTCCTCGGGGGACCGGAGAGGAACTTGACGCATCGTGTAGTCGTTCGTTCGTAGTGGTCTTGCCGGTCTCGTTCTCGCATCGTAGTTGTACATGGGTCCTCGGCGCAAGTAGTTGTACATGTCATTTTTGTAGCCGTGTAGTCGAACTTGAAGGTCGTCGGCGACTCGAAGGGGTACTTGGCGTCGGTAGATGTACTCGTATTATGTAGATGTTCGGGTCGTTGAAGAGGTACCGGTGCTTCGTTGGTACGGGACGGCAGACGAAACTGGAGCTCGGGCGGTGCCGAGGCTCGAGGTGCAGGAGACAGCCGGCCTGCAACTGTTGCAGTCTTCGGCGAGGTGGTCATGTAGGGATGCAGCCATGGTAGCGGAAGCAGCGGACGAAGCCGATGTTTAGGCAGGCGCGAACGCAGAGAAGAGGAGGCGGGCGCAGACGAGCTCGTGCTCGAGCGTGGCGGCGGCGCTGGGGCTCCAGGCGGCGATAGGAGGAAGGGCCTGCGCGGCGTGCGAGGCGGCGGAGGGGCGCGGCGCTGCGGCGCTGGCAACGCATCCTCGACCGGCGCGGCAGCCATGGCGAGGCACGGCGAGGACGTGGCCTCCCCGAAGAAGAACAGGGGGAGGCGGGTGCTCGGCAGGGGGAGGAAGTGGCCGCAGGAGGGAGGAGGCAGGGTCACGGCAGGAGCGGCGCAGTAGGGAGAAGAGGCGGGGGCTCGAGGGGGAGATGGCGACTCGGGTGCGGGGCGACGCTCACGGGGATCGAAGGGAGGAGGGCCGACGAGGGAGAGAGATGGGGATCGGGATCGAGCGCTGGGAACGAGGGTGCGACGCACTGGAGGACGAGGGGAAGATCGAGGGAGACGGGGTCGAACGAGCGGCGCTGTGAGGGGGAGAAGGGAGCGAGCGGTCGGGCCAGCTAGGGTTTCGGTTAGCTGGGCCAGGAGGCCTTGAGCCAGATGGGCTGCGGGGGAAGGAGGAGGCCCGCTGCGGCTGGGAGGTGGCTGGGAGCCTGGCTGTTGGGCCAGCTACGGCTCCCCTCCTCTAATACTCCTTAGAAGAAGGAAATGAAAGAGAAAAGAAAATAAACTAAGAAAGATAGATAGAAGAAAAGATGGAGAGGTTTAGTGAAAGAATTTGAGCAAGAGGATAAATATCTTGGACTCACACAAAAATGTGTAGATGCAAGAAATTAGGAATGGCCAAGATTGAAAGATTAAATTCAAATTCCTTTGAATTTAATTCGAAAGGTTTGAACTAGGACATGTTTTAAAGTGCCCAAAAATGTTCGGATTTTGGAGGAACCTCGATAAAAGGAAAAGGAAAACTTGGCAAGGTTTTGACGGTGAAACTTGAAGTAGAAAAGGCATGGGGAAAATTATGCAAGTGTGTTGGGTTAATTCCAAACAAATGGAATATTTTATAATATAGCTCCCTAAATATTGGGAGGATATGTTATAAAGAGAAGTCACTCTTCCCTTGATTTAAATAGACCGAAGGTCCACACGATTTATTTAAGTTGAGATGCAAAATAAATATGACATGATGGCATGATGACAAGATGCAATGCAAAAAATAAATAACACAAGCACAAATGAAACACACGGAAGTCCCGGAACATCTGGAATCTTCTGGGACGTCGGTCTTCGGGCGTCACAGCGTTGCTGGCCTATAATTGAACAGGACTTTCTACGGCTGATTCGGGAATTTTATGAAGGGAAGCTTTCGTTGGAAAATATTAATGGCTCTCTCATTACACTTATACCCAAGATTGCTTCTCTGGTTGGGCCTGATGATTTTAGACCAATATCCCTCACCAACACTTGTCTTAAATTTTTAACTAAGTTGTTGGCCAACAGGTTGCAGAAGGTTATTCTCAAGTGTATCCACAAAAATCAGTATGGATTTCTTAAGGGTAGGTCAATTCAAGATTGTCTGGCCTGGAGCTTTGAATATATACATCAATGTAAACATCCTGTGATCATCCTTAAGTTGGATTTTGCTAAGGCCTTTGACACAGTTGAGCATGAGGTTATTATTCAAATGCTCCAGCATAAGGGGTTTGATGCCAAATGGATTTCTTGGGTGAAACAACTGCTGTCCACGGGTTCTTCGTCTGTGCTGTTGAATGGTATCCCTGGCAAGCAATTTAAGTGCAAGTGTGGCGTCAGACAGGGTGACCCCCTATCACCTCTGTTGTTTGTCCTTGCAGCTGACTTGTTACAGTCTGTGGTTAACCAAATGCTAGAGCATGGCACTCTCTCTCTGCCTATTCAAACCCATGACAGAGATTTTCCCATCATCCAGTATGCAGATGATACGATTCTGTTCCTTGCGGCTAAAGACAATGAACTTGTTGCACTTAAGAACATGCTGCTGACCTTTCAACAATCCACAGGGTTGAAGGTCAACTTTGCCAAATCCTCAATGATCCCTTTGAATATGAGCGATGAGGAGGCTTCAAGGCTGGCTGCTATTTTGGGTTGCAAAATTGGCAAGCTCCTATTTACTTATCTTGGTTTGCCCTTGGGAACCACAAGGCCAAGAATTGTTGATCTAATGCCCTTGGTTGACAGTCTTGAGAGGCGATTAACAACAAGTTCTTCCATGTTGAATCAAGGCTCTCGTCTGCAATTACTTACCTCTGTTCTCACTTCTATGCCCATATATTTTTTGTGCAGCCTCAGCATTCCACCAGGGATAATCAAGCAGCTTGACAGAATATTCAGGCAATGCCTTTGGAGGGGCAACAGTGATGCTCCCAAATAGTCTCTTGCTGCATGGGAGCTCGTTTGCAGTCCAAAGGACAAAGGGGGCTTAGGAGTTTTAAACCTGAACATCCAGAACAAAGGGCTACTTCTCAAACATCTTCATAAATTCTATAACAAGGTTGACATTCCCTGGGTGACCTTAATTTGGAGCAGTTACTATGATCATGGTGTTCCACATGCAACAGCTACAGTTGGATCTTTCTGGTGGAGGGATATTTTGAAACTCCACGAGGCTTACATTCCTCTTACTTCGGTGCACATCAACATGGGTGACTCTGCTTTGTTCTGGACCGACTCTTGGCACATTGGGGGCTCTGCGCGGCCACTATGCTGGAGATTGCCAAGGTTATATTCATTTGTTAATAATGATAGGATATCTGTTCAGGAATTCCTTCAATCCCAGGATCTCTTCTCCATGTTTCATTTGCCAATTTCTCATGAAGCTGCTGATGAGCTGCACATTTTGGAAGGCTGGATAATGCAGCTACAAAGGGACCCTCTTATACCTGATGTTTGGATATGGCCGGGCAAATCGAAGGAGTACACTGCCAAGAGCTTTTATACGGTCATGCATTCACATCTACCGACAATACACCCTTGCAAATGGTTGTGGCAGAGTAGGTGCACCATGAAAATCAAGGTTTTTGGGTGGCTGCTTTTCTTTGACAGATTAAACACCAAAGACATGTTGGTTAGAAGGCACTGGCGCTCTAACCAAGATGACAATCTTTGCCTCATCTACAGCGAGCTAGTGTATGAAGATAGATTGCACCTGTTTTTTAACTGCGTCTTCAGCTGTAGAGTATGGAATTATCTGGGCATTGATTGGTCAGGAGGCTCTGATATTCGGCAATGTATCATGCATGCAAGGTCCAGCTTCAGACATCCTTTCTTCTTTGAGGTCATGCTAACTGCTGCTTGGAATATTTGGATCTTGAGAAATGGCAGAACCTTCTGAGCTGAGAGAGCCACCTTCAGTGCTTGGAAGTGCAAATTCATCCATGATATATCTCTACTTGCTCATAGGGTGAAGGACTGTATAAAGCCAAAATTACTGGCATGGGTTAATTCTTTGTTTTAAAGGAGGTAGGGATAATTAGCCTTAGGTAGTTTTTACACCTTTTTCCTGTAGAGTTTGTGTACTTGTTTGTACAGTTCTCTTTTCTTTTAATAAAGGGCTGTGGGGCTTTGCCTCACAGTAAATATTCAAAAAAAAAAAAACCTTATGGAAAAGAAAGATGCTAAACCTAGACTTATTAGATGGGTTCTCTTGCTGCAAGAATTTGACTTGCATATTATTGATAGAAAGGGAGCTGAGAACCCCATAGCAGATAACTTGTCTAGGTTAGAGAATATACTTGATGACCCACAACCTATTGATGATAGCTTTCCCGACGAACAACTAGCTATCATAAGTACTTCTTGTACTGCTCCATGGTATGCTGATTATGCTAATTATATTGTTGCTAAGTTTATACCTCCTAGCTTCACATACCAGCAAAAGAAAAAGTTCTTCTATGATTTGAGACATTACTTCTGGGATGACCCACATCTTTATAAAGAAAGAGTAGATGGTATTATTAGACGTTGTGTACCTGAGCATGAATAGGAACAAATCCTACGCAAGTGCCACTCCGAAGCTTATGGAGGCCACCATGCGGGAGACATAACTGCACACAAGGTATTGCAATCGGGTTTTTACTGGCATACTCTCTTCAAGGATGCCCGTAAGTTTGTCTTATCTTGTGATGAATGCCAAAGGATTGGTAATATTAGTAGACGTCAAGAAATGCCTATGAATTATTCACTTGTTATTGAACCATTTGATGTTTGGGGCTTTGATTATATGGGACCTTTTCCTGCCTCTAATGGGTACACACATATTTTAGTTGCTGTTGATTACGTTACTAAGTGGGTAGAAGCTATTCCAACTAGTAGTGCTGATCATAACACTTCTATTAAGATGCTTAAAGAAGTTATATTTCCGAGGTTTGGAGTCCCTAGATATCTAATGACTGATGGTGGTTCACACTTTATTCATGGTGCTTTCCGTAAGATGCTTGCAAAGTATGATGTCAACCATCGAATTGCATCACCCTATCACCCACAGACTAGTGGTCAAGTAGAACTAAGTATTAGGGAGTTGAAATTAATCTTGCAAAAGACAGTTAATAGGTCTAGAAAGAATTGGTCCAAGAAACTTAATGATGCATTATGGGCCTATAGAACTGCATACAAAAATCATATGGGTATGTCTCCATATAAGATGGTATATGGAAAAGCTTGTCACTTACCTCTTGAGCTAGAACATAAAGCATATTGGGCTATTAAAGAGCTCAACTATGATTTCAAACTTGCCGAAGAGAAGAGGTTATTTGACATTAGCTGTCTCGATGAATGGAGAACCCAGGCCTATGAGAATGCCAAGTTATTTAAAGAAAAAGTTAAAAGATGGCATGACAAAAGGATACAAAAGCGTGAGTTTAACGTAGGTGATTATGTCTTGCTATACAACTCTCGGTTAAGATTTTTTGCAGGAAAACTTCTCTCCAAGTGGGAAGGACCTTACGTTATCAAGGAGGTCTATCGTTCCGGTGCCATAAAAATCAGCAACTTTGAAGGCACAAATCCGAAGGTGGTGAATGGTCAAAGAATTAAACATTATATCTCAGGTAATCCTATAAATGTTGAAACCAATATTATAGAAACCATAACCTCGGAGGAATACATAAGGGACACTTTCCAGAACGATTCAACCTCCGAAAAGGAAGAGGTACGTGATACGGTAAGTAATCTGACTCCAAAACAATTCTAAAGGCAATTTTTCTCCATTTTGGAATACTTAGAAAAATAGAAAAATAAACCGCAGCCCGGAAGAGACACGAGGCATCCTCGAGGATGGAGGGCGCGCCCCCCTTCCCAGGGCGCGCCCCCCTGCCTCGAGGACACCCCGTGTGTCCCCTGGACTCTGTTTTCTTGTGGGTTACTCCTTTTGTTCAGGAAAAATTCATTATATATACTCCCGAAGGTTTTGACCTCTGTATCACGCAAAAGTCATCTGTTCTTGTTTCGAGCTGTTTTCTGCTAGGGTTTGCGAAGCCAGTCATCATGTTGTCCCCCTCCTCCAACAACGAAGGCAACGATGCTTGGCTAATGAAGATAGATCTGAAGAGGGAAGGACCCGAGGAGATCCACAAGGAGAAGTAGATCAAGATGGAGGTGGAAGATCCGGCTCCGGCAGCGGGAGAAGAAGACACCTCTAAATCCCTTCCTAATCTCTTTACCTTAACTGAGCTAGAAGCTTTCAGGATGATTGAGTTAGCTCAGATTCGAAACAAGCATCTCACAAGTGAAAATATTTTGTTGAAGGATTACATCGCCGCTCTCAATAGTATTATCCGCAAGCTGGAAGATCTCCTACGCTCGATATATGAGGATCCTCCGTCACTTCTTGCAACTCCATCCTCACCACCCTCGAAGAAGGAGACATAATCATATGGGTATGGGCACTCCCCTTGGCAATTGCCAAGCTTGGGGGAGTGACCCCGGTATTGTATCACCATCACTCCTATCTTTACCGTTTTTCTTAGTTCGATCCTTTTGGTAGTATCTTGATCTATTAGAATAAAGTTAGCATGATCTAGTTGTGAGCTTTTGCTTTGTGAGCTTTACCCTTTGTAATCGAGTCCGTGAGCTATATAATAAAGATTAGTGTTGAGTCAAGGGCTTGATTTCCTCACTTGGGTCATGATAAAAAGAAAGAAAACATAAAGAGTATCAAAGAGATCATATCGATCTTATGGGAAGTAATGACTTCACATACAAGAGTATGATAAATAAAGTTGTTGGGAGGTGACAAACATAGCTTTGGTCATCGTTGCAATTAATAGGAACTAATAAAAGAAGAGAGGCTTCACATACAAATACACTATCTTGGACATCTTTTATGATTGTGAGCACTCATTAAAATATGACATGCCGAAGAGTTGATGTTGGACAAGGAAGACAACATAATGGGTTATGTCTTCTTATATCCGAAATAAAGTATATTGTCATGGATCATCCAACATGTTGAGCTTGCCTTTCCCCCTCATGCTAGCCAAAACTCCTCGCACTAAGTAGAGATACTACTTGTGCTTCCATATATCCTTAAACCCAGTTTTGCCATGAGAGTCCACCATACCTACCTATGGATTGAGGAAGATCCTTCCAAGTAAGTTGTCATGTTGCAAATCCGCTAAAATATGTATGATTTATTAGTGTGGGAGAAAGTAGCTTTATACGATCTTGTGATATGGAAGTAATAAAAGCGACGGACTGCATAATAAAGGTCCTTATCACAAGTGGCAATATAAAGCGAAGTTCTTCTATGCTAAGACTTTGTGCATCCAACCATAAAAACACAAGACAACCTCTGCTTCCCTCTGCGACGGGCCTATCTTTTATTCTTGTCTTATAAGTGTCAAGGTGAAACCCACCTTTCCTTTTTACATTTTATCCTTTGGCAAGCACATTGTGTTGGAAAGATCCTGACTTATATACCCACTTGGATGTAAGTTGTCATGATCTATTACTATCGACATTACCCTTGAGGTAAAAGGTTGGGAGGCAACACCATAAGCCCCTATCTTTCTCCGTGTCTGATTAAAACTCCATAAACATAAGTATTGCGTGAGTGTGATCAATTGTGAAAGACTATATGATAGTTGAGTATGTAGGCTTGCTGAAAAGCTCTTATATTGACTCTTTCCGATGTTACGATAAATTGCAATTGCTTCAATGACCGAGACCAAAGTTTGTTAGTTTCCAATGAAGTTTATGATGCATACTTGTTATTGTGGATGAATTGTTACTTTAGCATAAGAATAATATGAATATATTCATATAAGTTGTTGTTATGAGAATGATCATGATGCCCTCATGTCCGTATTCTATTTTCATCGGCACCTCTATCTCTAAACATGTGGACATATTTTTCGATATCGGCTTTCGCTTGAGGACAAGTGAGGTCTAAGCTTGGGGGAGTTGATACGTCCATTTTGCATCATGCTTATAAGTTGATATTTATTGCATTATGGGCTGTTCATACATATTTTTTCACAATACTTATGCCTTTTCTCTCTTATTTTACGAGGTTTACATTAAGAGGGAGAATACCGACAGCTGCAATTCTGGGCTGGAAAAGGAGAAACCTCTGGAAACCTATTCTGCACAACTCCAAAAGCCCTGAAACTCCACAGAACATCGTTTCGGAAAATACAAAAAATATCTGGCGGAAGAAACCCACGAGAGGGGCCACCGGCTGGCCTCGAGGGTGGGGGGCGCCCCCCCCCCTTCCCAGGGCGTGCCCCCTGCCTCGTGGGCCAGCCGGCAGGCCCCCGGTGCCCATCTTTTCCTATATGAAGTGTTTTGACCTGGAAAAAATCATAAGGAGGCTTTCGGGACCAGACGCCGCCGTTTCGAGGCGGAACCGAGGCGACAACCAATCTAGGGCTCCGACAGAGCTGTTCTGGCGGGGATACTTCCCTCCGGGAGGGGGAAATCATCACCGCCGTCATCACTAATGACTCTCCCATCTTGGGGAGGGCTATCTTCATCAACATCTTCACCAGCACCATCTCCTCTCAAACCCTAGTTCATCTCTTGTATCCAATCTTTGTACCCAAACCTCAGATTGGTACCTATGGGTTGCTAGTAGTGTTGATTACTCCTTGTAGTTGATGCTAGTTGGTTTATTTGGTGGTAGATCATATGTTCAGAACCATTATGCATATTAATACCCCTCTGATCATGAACCATATTATGTCTTGTGAGTAGTTACTTTGGTTCCTGAGGACATGGGAGAAGTCTTGCTATTAGTAGTCATGTGAATTTGGTCTACGTTCGATATTTTGATGAGATGTATGTTGTCTCTCCTCTAGTGGTGTCATGTGAACGCCGACTACATGACACTTCACCATTATTTGGGCCTAGAGGAAGGCATTGGGAAGTAATAAGTAGATGATGGGTTGCTAGAGTGACAGAAGCTTAAACCCTAGTTTATGCGTTGCTTCGTAAGGGGCTGATTTGGATCCATATGTTTCAGGCTATGGTTAGGTTTACCTTAATACTTCTTTTGTAGTTGCGGATGCTTGCATTAGAGGTTAATCATAAGTGGGAGGCTTGTCCAAGTATGGGCAGCACCCAAGCACCGGTCCACCCACATACCAAATTATCAAAGTACCGAACGCGAATCAGACGATCGTGATGAAAACTAGTTTGACGATAGTTCCCATGTGTCCTCGGGAGCACTTTACCTTTATATAAGAGTTTGTCCAGGCTTGTCCTTTGCTACAAAAAGGATTGGGCCACCTTGCTGCACCTTATTTACTTTTACCTTTTGTCACTTGCTACCAATTATCTTATGAGAAAACTATTTGTTACCTATAATTTCAGTGCTTGCAGAAAATACCTTACTGAAAACTGCCTATCATTTCCTTCTGCTCCTCGTTGGGTTCGACACTCTTACTTATCGAAAGGACTACGATAGATCCCCTACACTTGTGGGTCATCACCCCCCTTCCCAAGGCGCGCCCCCTGCCTCTGGGCCAGCCAGAAGGCCCCCGATGCCCATCTTCTCCTATATGAGGTGTTTTGACCTGGAAAAAATCATAAGGAGGCTTTCGGGACCAGACGCCGCCGTCTCGAGGCGGAACCGAGGTGGAAACCAATCTAGGGCTCTGGCAGAGCCGTTCTGCCGGGGATACTTCCCTCCGGGAGGGGGAAATCGTCATCACCAACAATTCTCCCATCTTCGGGAGGGCTATCTTCATCAACATCTTCACCAACACCATCTCCTCTCAAACCCTAGTTCATCTCTTGTATCCAATCTTTGTACCCAAACCTCAGATTGGTACTTGTGGGTTGCTAGTAGTGTTGATTACTCCTTGTAGTTGATGCTAGTTGGTTTATTTGGTGGAAGATCATATGTTCAGATCCATTATGCATATTAATACCCCTCTGAGCATGAACAATATTATGTCTTGTGATTAGTTACTTTTGTTCCTGAGGACATGGGAGAAGTCTTGCTATTAGTAGTCATGTGAATTTGGTCTTCGTTTGATATTTTGATGAGATGTATGTTGTCTCTCCTCTAGTGGTGTCATGTGAACGTCGACTACATGACACTTCACCATTATTTGGGCCTAGATAAAGGCATTGGTAAGTAATAAGTAGATGATGGGTTGCTAGAGTGACAGAAGCTTAAACCCTAGTTTATGCGTTGCTTCGTAAGGGGCTGATTTGGATCCATATGTTTCAGGCTATGGTTAGGTTTACCTTAATACTTCTTTTGTAGTTGCGGATGCTTGCATTAGAGGTTAATAATAAGTGGGAGGCTTGTCCAAGTAAGGACAGCACCCAAGCACCGGTCCACCCACATACCAAATTATCAAAGTACCGAACGGGAATCAGACGATCGTGATGAAAACTAGCTTGACGATAATTCCTATGTGTCCTCGGGAGCGCTTTACTTTATATAAGAGTTTGTCCAGGCTTGTCCTTTGCTACAAAAAGGATTGGGCCACCTTGCTGCACCTTATTTACTTTTACCTTTTGTCACTTGCTACCAATTACCTTATCACAAAACTATCTGTTACCTATAATTTCAGTGCTTGCAGAAAATACCTTACTGAAAACTGCCTATCATTTCCTTCTGCTCCTCGTTGAGTTCGACACTCTTACTTATCGAAAGGACTATGATAGATCCCCTACACTTGTGGGTCATCAAGGATACACCCATAACCATGGAAGCCACACCCATAATGGAGGTAGTACTCACCATCACAATGGCTCCAAGAATGGGAATGGGAATGGAGCAAATAATAATCAGAACCGCTCTACTCCATCCACACCCGCCAAGAGGGATTTGAGTCACATTACCTGTTTCAAGTGCAGGAAGAATAGCCATTACGCCGGAGAGTGCCCTGAAGCTAAGAATGGGAACGACAATGGAAGCGCCGGGAAGAAGCCCAACCCGTTCAACAAATGACATGTGAAGCACGTGACCGTGGAGGAGGTTGAAGAGCAACCAGATGCGGTTATCAGTAAGTTTTTTGTTAAGTCATTTACCGCAGTAGTTCTTTTTTATACTGGTGCATCGCATTCATACATTTCAAGGGGATTCGTAAATAGACATAAGTTGCCCACCCAAGTCCTTAAGACCCCCATGTTAGTAAGTTCCCCAGGAGCAGACTATATGGCACATCAAGGATGTTTTTAGACGCCACTGGTCATTGGACGCCATATTTTTCCCTCAAACCTGATAGTTTTGGAGTCACAAGGACTGGATGTGATATTAGGTATGGATTCGCTATCGATGTATGGAGGGAACATCGATTGTGCCAGTAAGTCTAATTTGCTTACCACCCCGGAGGGAAAAAGGATCAAGTATGTATCTAGGCATTCGCCTAGAAGGACACAAGTACATTCTCTCACGGGAGTTGTTCAGGAGGAAGTGCCCGTTGTAAAGGATTTTTCCGATGTATTTCCAGAGGAGCTACCAGGCATGCCACCGGATAGGGATATTGACTTTTTGATTGAGCTATTGCCTGGCACCGGACCAATATCGAAGAGACCGTATCGGATGCCATCAAATGATCTGGAGGAGATCAAGAAGAAGATTAAGGAGTTATTGGAGAAAGGATTTATTCGCCGGAGTTCATCACATTGGGGAGCCCCAATGATTTTGGTCGAGAAGAAGGATGGATCTTTAAGGATGGTCGTTGATTACCGTGCACTGAATGAAGTGACGGTTAAGAATAAGTACCCGCTACCGATGATCAATGATTTGTTCGACCAACTTCAAGGAGCTAAAGTATTCTCCAAGATTGATCTACGATCAGGATACCACCAGTTGAAGATCCGAGAGAAGGATATACCTAAGACAACCTTCACCACAAGGTATGGGCTATATGAGTATACGGTTATGTCATTTGGATTGACTAACGCCCCTGCCTATTTCATGAGTATGATGAATAAGGTGTTCATGGAGTTCTTGGATAAGTTTGTCGTGGTATTCATTGATGATATTTTGGTGTACTCGGAGAATGAAGAGGAACACGCGGAGCATACATCAGTTGTACGCCAAGTTTAGCAAATGCGAGTTTTGGTTGAAGGAAGTTGGATTCTTAGGGCATGTTATATCAGGAGAAGGAATATTAGTGAACCCCATCAAAGTGCAGGCAATCACTGAGTGGTTGGCACCCACTTCAGTTGGAGAGATCCGCAGTTTTCTTGGACTCGCGGGATATTACCGGAGATTCATAGAGAATTTCTCCAAGATTGCAAAGCCCATGACGACATTGTTGAAGAAGGGCACAAAGTTTCATTGGACTGAAGAATGCAAAGAAAGTTTTCAGGAGTTGAAGAAACGGTTGACGACAGCCCCAGTGCTGATCTTGCCGGATATACGCAAGGATTTCCAAGTGTATTGCGACGCTTCATGCTTAGGACTTGGAGGAGTACTCATGCATGATGGAAGAGTTGTTTCTTATGCATCTCGTCAACTTCGACCGCACGAGTTGAATTATGCGACGCATGATTTGGAACTAGCAGCAGTTGTGCATGCGCTCAAAACTTGGAGACATTTCCTTATTGGGAATCGTTGTGATGTGTACACGGATCACAAGAGTTTGAAGTACATTTTAACTCAGAGGAGCTGAACCTTAGACAGAGAAGATGGTTGGAGCTTATAAAGGATTACGATATGAAACTGCACTATCACCCAGGAAAGGCCAATGTCGTTGCAGACGCCTTGAGCCGGAAGAGTTATGCAAATACCCTGGTGAAGGGAGGATTGCCAAAGGAGTTAGCGAAAGATCTCAGGGAGCTTCGTTTGGAGATAGTTCCTAGAGGTTTTGTTGCAACGCTAGAGGTTTAGTCAACATTGTTGGGAAATATACGAGAAGCCCAGAAGGATGACAACAAGATAAAGGAGAAGATGAGTGAAGGAAAGGCCAAGGGTTTTTGTGAGGACAAACACGACACCTTGTGGTTTGAGGATCAAATCTATGTGCCCAACAACCCCGAGATCAGGAAGTTGATACTGCAGGAAGCACATGATTCGCCATACTCGATACACCCCGGAAACACTAAGATGTATTTGGATTTGAAAGAACGTTTCTGGTGGACGGGAATGAAGAAGGATATTGCCGAGTATGTAGCATTATGTGACATATGCCAGAGAGTGAAGGCGGAACATCAGAAGCCAGCAGGATTACTACAGCCTATGCCGATACCCGAATGGAAGTGGGACAAGCTTGGCATGGACTTTATCACCGGATTGCCCATGTCCAAATCAGAATATGACTCAAACTGGGTAGTAGTGGATCGCTTGACCAAAGTAGCCCACTTTATCCCCATGAAAACCAAATATACCAGTGCGAAGTTGGCCAAGATATACATGACCAGGATCGTATGTCTGCATGGAGTTCCGAGGACCATTGTATCAGATAGAGGAACACAGTTCACCTCAAAGTTTTGGCATCAGTTACACCAAACTTTGGGAAGAAGGCTGGAATTCAGTACAACTTTTCATCCGCAGACAGATGGACAGACCGAGAGAGTCAATCAGATTCTGGAGGACATGTTGAGAGCTTGTGCGTTAGATTATGGATCTAGTTGGGATGACAACTTGCCCTATGCGGAGTTCTCTGATACGTCTCCAACGTATCTATACTTTTTAATTGTTCCATGCTATTATTTATGAAGTCTTGGATGTTTAATGGTCTTTATCATACACTTTTATATCATTTTTGGAACTAACCTACTAACCCAAAGGCCCAGTCCAGATTGCTATTTTTTGCCTGTTTCAGGGTTTTGCAGAAAAAGAATATCAAACGGAGTCCAAACGGAATGAAACCTTCGCGAGAGATATTTTTGGAGAAAATCATGCCCGAGGAACTTGACAACCACGTCAAGGGAGCATCGAGGCGCCCACGAGGGTGGGGGGCGCGCCCCCCTTCCCAGGGCGGGCCCCCTACCTCGTGGGCCCCTCGAGCGTCCCCCGGTGTCCTCCTTCCTCCTATATAAGTCTACGTACCCCGAAACCTTCGACAACAGAGAGAAAATCCTAATTCCACCGCCGTAACCTTCTATTCCCGTGAGATCCCACCTTGGAGCCTGTTCTGGAGCTCCACCGGAGGGGGGGGGTCCTTCACGGAGTTCTTCTTCATCATCATCATCACCCTCACCATGAGTTGTGAGTAGTTTACCACAGACCTTCGGGTCCATAGCTAGTATCTAGATGGCTTCTTCTCTCTCTGGATCTCAATACAAAGTTCTCCTCGGTCTTCGAGGAGATCTATTTGATGTAATCTCTTTTTGCGGTGTGTTTGTCGAGATCCGATGAATTGTGAGTTTATGATCAAGGTTATCTATGAAAGATATTTGGTTCTTCTCTGAAATTTTTATGTGTGGTCATAATATCCTTGCAAGTCTCTTCGAATTATTGGTTTGGTTTGGCCTACTAGATCTATAGTTCTTGCAATGGGAGAAGTGCTTGGCTTTGGGTTCAATCTTGCGGTGTCCTTTCCCAGTGACAGTAGGGGCAGCAAGGCACGTATTGTATTGTTGCCACCGAGGATAAAAAGATGGGGTTTATATCATATTGCTTGAGTTTATCCCTCTACATCATGTCATCTTGCTTAAGGCGTTACTCTGTTCTTATGAACTCAATACACTAGATGCATGCTGGATAGCGGTCGATGTGTGGAGTAATAGTAGTAGATGCAGGCAGGAGTCGGTCTACTTGTCTCGGACGTGATGCCTATATACAATGATCATGCCTGGATAGTCTCATAATTGTTCACTTTTCTATCAATTGCTCGACAGTAATTTGTTTACCCGTCGTAGAATATCGCTATCATGAGAGAAGCCACTAGAGAACACTATGGCCCCCGGGTCTATTCTCAACTTACCAATTTACATCTACTTTACTTTTATCGCTTTATTTGCTGTTCTTATAAACCAAAAATACCAAAAATATAAACTATCATCTCTATCAGATCTCACGTTCGTAAGTGACCGTAAAGGGATTGACAACCCCTTATTGCGTTGGCTGCGAAGTTCTTATTTGTTTGTGCAGGTGCGAGGGACTCCCGCGTGGTCTCCTACTGGATTGATACCTTGGTTCTCAAAAACTGAGGGAAATACTTACGCTACTGTGCTGCATCTCCCTTTCCTCTTCGAGGGAATACAACGCAAGCTCGAGAAGTAGCAAGAAGAATTTCTGGCGCCGTTGCCGGGGAGGCTTACGCAAAAGTCATATACCAAGTACCTATCACAAACCCTTATCCTTCGCATTACATTTTTTTGCCTCTCGTTTTCCTCTCCCCCACTTCACCCTTGCCGTTTTATTTGCCCTTCTTCTGCCGTGTGTTTACCGTCCGCTTGTCTCTTGTTTGCTTGTGTGCTATGTGCCCTCAACTAGCTTGCATCTTCGTTTGCTAAAGTATGTATCATCATCCACTTGATAATCTCTTTAAGAGATCCCATTATGTTGAACCTATTGCTAGTGAGCTGCGTGCACTAGATTATCTGTATGAGGTTTTGCTTGAAATTTATGAATCTGAAAATTGTGAGGAAATGTTAAAAGAAAAAGTTATTCATGTTAGCTCCTTAAATAAAAGCATGATTGCAATGATGTTACTATAAATTCTATTGATTTCAATTGTGCTAATGATATGCAAAACCCTAAGCTTGGGGATGCTAGTATGGCTATGTCCACAACTTGTCGCAATGATCATGATTGGGGTGATGCTTCTTACGATCTTGAAATTTTATTTGAACCCCATGATGAATATGAGACTGATAATAATGTTTACAATAATATTGAAAGTGGGTTTGGAATAGTGTCAACTTTAGATCCCACATATCTGGAGAATGTTCAATCTTATGAATTTCTTGACAAAAGTGGGTTTGGAGAGGTCATGACTTTAGTTTATGTTAATCCCACTATTTTGGAAGAGTGTCAACTTTGCATGCATGTGGATCATGTTGAGAAAATGTTATGTGATAGCTATATTGTTGAAATTGCTTATGATCCTACATGCAATTATTATGAGAGAGGAAAATATGGTTGTAGAAATCTTCATATTACTAAATTACCTCTCATTATGTTGAGATTGCTATTGTTTCTTTCTCCTTCCTTGCATATGCTAGATCTTGCTTGTCTTGGTAATTTGTTTTCCTATAATATGCCTATGCATAGGAAGCATGTTAGACTTAGATGTGTTTGTCACATATTTTGTGATGCTCTCTTTGTCCCTCAATTCTTATCTTTCATGTGAGCATCATTGAACTATCGTGCCTAGCTAGGGGCGTAAAACGATAGCGCTTATTGGGAGGCAACCCAATTTTATATTTTTGTTTTGTTGCTGTTAGGGAATAAATATTGCATCTAGCCTCTGATTAGATGTGGTTTCATGTTTTGTTTAGTGTTTGTGCCAAGTAGAACCTTTGGGAAGACTTGTGTGAAGTTTATTTGATCTTGCTGTGAAAAACAGAATCGTTAGCGCTCGCTAAAGTGGTCGTTAGATTTTACTGGAGCGTGCTATTTAGTTGATTCTTCTTGAAGATGATTGGTAGACAAATTCCACAAATTTACCAATTTAGTTTGAATTTTTTGGAGTTCCATAAGTAGGTGAAACCTGCAGATTACTATAGACTGTTCTGTTTTCGACAGATTCTGTTTTTCATGTGTTGTTTGCTTATTTCAATGCATCTATGAGTAGTATTGGAAGATATGAACCATAGAGAAGTTGGAATACTGTAGGTTTAACACCAATATAAAAAAAGAATGAATTCATTGCTGCACGTTTGAGTTGTGGTTTGCTTTCTTATACTAACGGAGCTCACAAGATTTTTTGTCTAAGTTTTGTGTTGTGAAGTTTTCAAGTTTTGAGTATTGCTTTGATGGACTATGAAACAAGGAGTAGCAAAGGCCTAAGCTTGGGGATGCCCATGGCACCCCAAGTAAATTCAAGATAATCAAAAGCCTAAGCTTGGGGATGCCCCAGGAAGGCATCCCCTCTTTCGTCTTCATCCATCGGTAACTATACTTGGAGCTATATTTTTATTCGCAACATGATATGTGTTTTGCTTGGAGCATCTTGTATAATTTGAGTCTTTGCTTTTTAGTTTGCCACAGTCATCCTTGCTGGACACACCTATTTGAGAGAGTTAAATATGGCCTATAAATTGTTATAACACTCTATGTGCTTCACTTATATCTTTTGAGTTGAATAGTTTTTGCTCTAGTGCTTCACTTACATCTTTTAGAGCACGGTGGTGGTAATATTTTGTAGAAATTGTTGAACTCTCATGCTTCACTTATATCCACTTGAGAGTCTATTAAAACAGCATGGTAATGTGTTTAGGCTAAAGAAACTAGTCTTCACATGATAGACATCCAATGTCAATGTAGTAAAAAAATTCACTCCAAGTGCATTGAATAGAATGAGATGTTGGCTGCTTGATAATTGTTTTGAGATTTGAGGATAATGATATTAGAGTCATGTTAGTGGAGTTATTATGAAATTGATAAATACTTGTGTTAAGGTTAGTGATTCCCGTAGCATGCACATATGGTGAACCGCTATGTGACGAAGTTAGAGCATGAGGTATTTGTAGAGTGCCAACCTTTGTGTGGAGGTCGGGGGCGCGCGATGGTTAACTCCTACCAACCTCCCCCTAGGAGCATGCGTTGATTGCTTTGTTTTGATGACTCGTAGATTTTTACAATATGTATATGAGTTCTTATGACTAATGTTGAGTCCATGGATTATACGCACTCTCACCCTTCCACCATTGCTAGCCTCTCTTGTACCGCGCAACTTTCGCCGGTACCATAAACCCACTATATATCCTTCCTCAAAACAGCCACCATATTGTTCCTCAAAACAGCCACCATACCTACCTATCATGGCATTTCCATAGCCATTTCGAGATATATTGCCATGCAACTTTCCACCATTCCGTTCATATGACACGCATCATATTGTCATATTGCCATGCATGATCATGTAGTTGACATTGTATTTGTGGCAAGGCCACCATGCATAATTTTTATACATGTCGCTCTTGTTTCATTGCACATACCGGTACACCACCGGAGGCATTCATATAGAGTCATACCTTGTTGTTGTAGTATCGAGTTGTAATATCGAGTTGTAATGAAAGTGTGATGATCAACATTATTAGAGCATTGTCCCATGGGAGGAAAGGCTAAATCTATAAAGCCCCTCCGCAAAAAAAGAGAAAAAAAGAAAAAGAAAAGAAAAGAAAAAGGGACAGTTGCTACTATCTTTTGTCCACACTTGTGCTTCAAAGTAGCACCATGTTCTTCATTGTAGAGAGTCTCATGTTTAGTCACTTTCATATACTAGTGGGAATTTTTGTTATAGAACTTGGCTTGTATATTCCAACTATGGGCTTCCTGAAATGCCCTAGGTCTTCGTGAGCAAGCAAGCTGGATGCACACCCACTAGTTTCTTTTGTTGAGCTTTCATTCATATTTAGCTCTAGTGCATCCGTTGCATGGCAATCCCTACTCACTCACATTGATATCTATTGATGGGCATCTCCATAGCCCGTTGATACGCCTAGTTGATGTGAGACTATCTTCCTCTCTTTTTGTCTTCTCCACAACCACCTCTATTCCACCCATAGTGCTATGTCCATGGCTCACGCTCATGTATTGCGTGCAAGTTGAAAGGTTTGAAAAGATAGAGTATGAAAACAAGTGCTTGGCTGAAATCGGGGTTGTGCATGATTTGAATATTTTGTGTGATGAAGAGGGAGCATAGCCAGACTATATGATTTTGTAGGCATAACTTTCTTTAGCCATAGTATTTTGAGAAGACATGATTGCTTTGTTAGTATGCTTGAAGTATTGTTATTTCTTATGTCAATATAGACTTTTATCTTGAATATTTCAGATCTGAACATTCATGCCACAATTAAGAGAATTACAGTGAAACCTATATTGGTTAGCATTCCACATAAAAAAATCTTTATTTATCATTTAACTACTTGAGGACGAGCAGCAATTAAGCTTGGGGATGCTTGATACGTCTCTAACGTATCTATAATTTTTGATTGTTCCATGCTATTATTTATGAAGTCTTGGATGTTTAATGGGATTTATCATACACTTTTATATCATATTGGGACTAATCTACTAACCCAAAGGCCCAGTCCAGATTGCTGTTTTTTTGCCTATTTCAGGGTTTTGCAGAAAAAGAATATCAGACGGAGTCCAAACAGAATGAAACCTTCGCGAGAGATATTTTTGGAGAAAATCATGCACATGGAACTCGAGAACCACGTCAGGGGAGCATCGAGGCGCCCACGAGGGTGGGGGCGCGCCCCTGCCTCGTGGGCCCCTCGAGCGTCCCCCGGTGTCCTCCTTCCTCCTATATAAGTCTACGTACCCCGAAACCTTCGACAACAGAGAGAAAACCCTAATTCCACCGCCGTAACCTTCTGTTCCCGTTAGATCCCATCTTGGAGCCTGTTCCAGAGCTCCACCGGAGGGGGGGGGGGTCCATCACGGAGTTCTTAATCATCATCATCATCGCCCTCACCATGAGTTGTGAGTAGTTTACCACAGACCTTGGGGTCCATAGCTAGTATCTAGATGGCTTCTTCTCTCTCTCTGGATCTCAATACAAAGTTCTCCTCGGTCTTCGAGGAGATCTATTCGATGCAATCTCTTTTTGCGGTGTGTTTGTCGAGATCCAATGAATTGTGAGTTTATGATCAAGGTTATCTATGAAAGATATTTGGTTCTTCTCTGAACTTTTTATGTGTGCTCATAATATCCTTGCATGTCTCTTCGAATTATTGGTTTGGTTTGGCCTACTAGATCTATAGTTCTTGCAATGGGAGAAGTGCTTGGCTTTGGGTTCAATCTTGCGGTGTCCTTTCCCAGTGACAGTAGGGGCAGCAAGGCATGTATTGTATTGTTGCCATCGAGGATAAAAAGATGGGGTTTATATCATATTGGTTGAGTTTATCCCTCTACATCATGTCATCTTGCTTAAGGCGTTACTCTGTTCTTATGAACTCAATACACTAGATGCATGCTGGATAGCGGTCGATGTGTGGAGTAATAGTAGTAGATGTAGGTAGGAGTCGGTCTACTTGTCTCGGACGTGATGCCTATATACAATGATCATGCCTAGATAGTCTCATAATTATTCGCTTTTCTATCAATTGCTCGACAGTAATTTGTTTACCTGTCGTAGAATATTGCTATCATGAGAGAAGCCACTAGAGAACACTATGGCCCCGGGTCTATTCTCAACTTATCAATTTATATCTAGTTTACTTTTATCGCTTTTATTTGATGTTCTTATAAACCAAATATACCAAAAATATAAACTATCATCTCTATCAGATCTCATGTTCGTAAGTGACCGTAAAGGGATTGACAACCCCTTATTGCATTGGTTGCGAAGTTCTTATTAGTTTGTGCAGGTGCGAGGGACTCACGCGTGGTCTCCTACTGGATTGATACCTTTGTTCTCAAAAACTGAGGGAAATACTTACGCTATTGTGCTGCATCTCCCTTTCCTCTTTGAGGGAATACAACGCAAGCTCGAGAAGTAGCATTCTCCTACAACAACAATTACCAGGCTAGTTTGAAGATGGCACCTTTCGAAGCATTGTACGGGAGGAGATGTTGGACGCCGTTAATGTGGGATGAAGTCGGAGATCATCAGTTATTTGGACCATATCTGATCAAAGAGTCAAAAGAGAAGGTTAAGCTAATTCGAGATAGACTGATGGTAGCTCAGTCCAGGCAGAAGAGTTATGCAGACTCGAAGTGAAAGGAAGTAGCTTATGAAATCATAGACAGAGCATACCTGAGAGTGTCGCCTCTGCGAGGAGTTAAGCATTTTGGAGTTAAGGGAAAGCTAGCCCCGAGATTTGTGGGACCGTACCGTGTTTTGGAACGCATGGGAGAGCTTGCCTACAAGTTGGAGTTACCCGAAGGATTGTCAGGAGTGCACGATGTGTTTCACGTTTCTCAGCTCAAGAAGTGTCACGCGGAGATGGCCGATATTCCTTTATGAGACACAGTACCCCTGGAAGCAATACAGTTGGATAGTGATCTGACCTACGAGGAGAAGCCCGTCAAGATCCTCGAGTTTTCGAGCAGAGTCACCCGCAGTAAGGTTATCATGTTTTGCAAAGTTCAGTGGAGTCACCACACCGAGGAAGAAGCCACCTGGGAACGAGAGGATGATCTACGCAAGGACCACCCACACCTGTTCTGTAGCCAAGCCGAATCTCGAGGGCGAGATTCATTCCAAGGGGGTTAGGTTTGTAACATCCCAAATTTTCAATTTGGAATGTTATACATAGATCATATTGCATTGCATATTTTATTGCATTTTTGTGCGTGGCGATCCTCGAAAATTCTAAGCAACTCAAGGACCTACGGAGAGAGTTGGGAATTCTACCGTCTTCGTATTTGAGTTTTCTCGAATACCGGTACGGGGATCACGTTGGTTTTAATTATTTTCTCTCCATAAAAATATTTCTTAATAAAATATATGAGCGGAGATAATATGACTTCTCCAAAATAAAAGAAATATTGGAGGAAAATATTAAAATCACTTTTGGAATTTTATTCGGATTTATTTGCGATTTTATTTGCATAGGAAAAATGCGCGTTTTCCAAAATTGCATTTAGGTCCGGGAAAAATGTTCACTTTGTCCTAAATATTATTAGAGTCCGTTTAGTATTTTTTTCCCCGTTTTAGTGCGTCAGCACTCTTTTTTTAAAAAAAAAGGGGGAACCGACCTACGGGCCGTACCCGACCCGGGCTCCCAAGGCCGGGGCCTTTATAAGGCGAGGCTCGAGGCCGGAGCCGCCCAGCCCCGCGCCCTAACCCTAGCCGCCGCGCCGCCGTGAGCCGCTGCCGCCGCCGCCGCCGGAGACCGCCGCCGCCGCCGTTACGTTCACGAGGTAGCCGCCGGTTTTTCTTTTAGAAAACCGCTCTGTTTTTTTAGAAACCCTAGATCTGTTTTTCTAAATAGACCGGTTCGGTTTTTTCGATTTAGTTAAATAGAGGAAGTTCGTCCGTACGTTCGTTTTAAGGAACGTTGTCCGCCCGTTAGTTACAGACAGCGAACGTTCATTCATTAGCCTGTTCGTCAGTTTTCTTTTTCGGGGCTTTTTCCGCGATTATTTTCGATCGAGATTTCTGCGCTGATCTTGTTTTTAGTTTTTATGTTCGCTCGAGAGTCGAAATCAGGCGATTCAAAAGCCCAGATCTTCGTCTCGAAGCCCTCTTTCCGTTTAACCAACTTGAACAAGGTTTTGCTACTGTGAAAATTGACTTTAGATCAATCTAGTAAACGGATCTTATTTCTTTCGCAGTTTAAGTTTCGTTGCTCCGTTTGATTTGATTCTTTTTGCAAACCAGAGTTCTTAAGTTGAACTTTTTGGTTAGATCTTCTTATTTGGAGTTTTGTTTGTGCATCTTTGCTTGATTGCTTATGTATGCTATTGATTGCTTGCGATAGAATACCCGGACTGCGAAGCGTGCTACTACGAGTCTCTAGGTTTTGTGAATCATCAGCAAGGCAAGTAACACTTTGATCATACCCCTTTATTACCCAGATTTTATGCATTAGATCAAACCCTCACACATTGCATGAGTAGGATGTGTTTAACTTGTGGGTCTGGGAAGTAGATTGAGGTGGAACCTATTACCTGCATTATTTTCAAACCCTTGGGAGTTACTTCTACGTTATGCTTAGGTTGCAATGCTATGCTCGTAGACGTGGTTTGGGTTTGAGTGAAATCCATGACAGATGTGAGTTGTTAATTAATGGTTCAACTTAAGGTGGCTACTTGAAAACACTTTAATGCCCAGGATGGGACTATATCTCCTACGTGTCGAGGCACGACTTAGAGACATAACCCCATGCTGGAATGATCGCAAGTTTGGTATCTTTGCACAACTCATGTAAAAATGGGGATGGAAAACATAAAATAGTTGGCTTACACTCGCCACGTCACACAAATACATTACATGTCCTAATCATCATTCAATAAAACATCACAGCCCATCTAAGGGTAAAATCCAAATGACAAGATACCAAACATAATTTAAATCCACAGGTCGGATCGAATCCTAGTAGAAGTTCCACTACTGATCATCGGGATAACGAACATAGTAACGGCTATGCTCCTCGTCGTACTCCCAGTCTAGCTCGGTGCCATCACCTGGATAGCTCACCATCGGACCTGCATCTGGGGTGGTGAAGTAACTGTGAGCCACAGAGGACTCAGCAATCCCGTTCCCGGGTAACATGACTATTTAAGCCTTGGGTGAGGGTAAGGCTGAAGAAAAGAACAAGTGTTTGCCGCAGCAACTAGCACTAGCTTACGTAAAGAGAGCGAGAAGAGAAGGCGCCTCGGTCGAGAGATGATCACGAAGTGATCCTAACTAAAGCCAGTCAAACATAACCCGACCGTGTTCATCTCCCGAAACCCCATTCGGAAAATGGTAGTCACGGTACACACGCTGGTAGTGTATTGGAACATGGTGTCAAGTTTTCTACAACCGGATATTAACAAGCTCCCATCTGCCACATAACCGCGGGCATGGCTTTCGAAAGTTCATAACCCTGCAGGGGTGTTCCAACTTGGCCCATGACAAGCCCATGATCCGCGGAGTCGCAACTCCAAGGTGGGAAGGCCCGAGTATTCTCGGAATCCCGTGCTCAAGATACTCCGAACTAAGGTAAGGCTAATCCAGCAAATCCTCCCGGCGTGCCGACACCCTGATAGTAGCCGCGCGTATCTCGTCTCAGGCCACGACCGGATGGGTGATCCCACAGGTTTTTACCAAACCTTGAGTTCCCTCGAGGTGGCCCCGCGTAACCCCCAGTTTGGACCAACACTCATGTGGAGCACTGGCCCGGGTTGTTGATTAAGAAAGAGGGTTAATTACTCCCTATGCAACTTTATTTAGTTATTAGGCAAATAGTACCAATGTTGGGACTTGCTGGAAAAGACTTAGTACTTAGCGGTTTATCAAGGGGTCCCATAACCCCAACCGTGTGAGGAACGCATAATCAAGGAACATAACACCGGTTTATACGGTTCCTTGCGGCATGAGTGGAACAAATCACCAAGCAAAAGTCTTAGCCTTCCACCCATTGCCAATATATAGATGATTTCATTTAAGCATTTATATAGTGTGATATAACCCAACAAAACTTCAACATGAAGCAAGCATCTTCAATCTTCACCTGCAACTAGCAATGCTATAAGAGGGGCTGAGCGAAGCGTACTTAGCCATTCAACGGTTTGCATAGGTAGGGTGGTTAAACAGGTTCATGGTTACAAGTAGGAGGCTGACAGGATAGACATGGGCATCGAGGCAAAACTATAGAGCGATACTCTAGCAATAGGCAAAGATAGTAATGTTATCGGGGTTCGGTCATCTTGCCTGAAGAGTTGTCGATAGGATCGTAAGAGGGGTCCTCGTGCTCAACCTCGGTAGTAACCTCGTGCTCGTACTCATACTCGGTCTCAGCTTCCGGCTCTAATCAACACAACCACACAAGGCACGAATCAACAAGATGCAATGCGCACACGAAAATATGCAGGATGCATGACTGATGCACTATGGGAGCACAAGGAGCATGGAAAATTGCACTCAAGCAAAATACTTCAAAACATGATAACAATAGGATATTATGAATCTACATGAAAAATCAACCAAGTTTCATATAAGACTTGCTGAAAACGGAGCTACGGGCTAAAAGTCATGCCCGAAACAAGAAATATGCACAAGCTGAAAATTACAGCCACATAGCAACTTCGGAGCACTAGATAAATAAGCTACAGCACTCAAACATCATGGAAAAGAGTATGAACATAAACTAGACATATCCTACAGCAATTAAGTCCATTGGTGCACCCCCAAAGGAGCCACGGATCAATAGCAACAAGCTTGGACATATTGAACTTGACAACAAAATCCTGACAGCAGTATTTTATTGCAACTTTGGAGCAAATGTTAATTATGCTACAGCCACTCAAATAAGCATGTGAGAGCATGAATGGATAGCCAACAATATATACTACAAGGAATCATCAAGAGTCACCCCAAAACTATCATGGATTGGCCTAGAACAACAAGCAAACATGGCATCTGGAAATTACAGATTCCAGACTTGGTGAAATTTCACTAAGTGTTAAAATAGCAGTTTCATCATGGCATCTTTGTGAGCAAGTTTAAGTCACCTCAAAACTAAACATGGCAAGTGGTAAACACCACAGCAAAGTACACATAATGGTGAACCCAAAACACCTAAGCATGCATCATGGGGACAATCACAATGATAGCAATGAGCTCCTCAAAATGACATCTCATAACAAGTTTAACAACATAGCAGCCACATTGCACTTTGCAACGGAGATAAACATGGCAAGATTAATTCTATCATGCAAGTCTAAGCAATCAACATGTAGAGCATGACAAGACGAACACGTGGACATCTTATTTGCATCATTTGGATAAACGAGCACAAAGTTATCACTATGCAAGGATGGCATGATAACAACAACAAACATCAGTTTATAACGAGATGCACTCTTGCAACAGATATTTAAGCATCTAGATTATCTCAAACATGCATGGCACAATGGGATGAAATGTAGTACATGTCTCCACGAACAATTCGACATATCATTCACTCGAATCGGAGCTACGCACAAAAAGTTATCCACGTTTGAAACAGGCATCAGACAGATAAAAATCTGGGACTTAGAGGATTTTGGGGCTACCTCGCGGTCAACAAAAGTCAACAGCGGCTGGAGGAAGTGGATCGGGCCGGAGGCAGAGGCGGATCGGGCGGACGGGCGCTGGGCCTCGCGGATCGGGCGGAAGTCCACGCGGGTCGGGCTGGACCCGCGGATCGGGCCTCGCGGGTCGGGAGGCGCCCTCGGCCCGTTAGGCTGGCGGCTGGCGATGGAACGGCCCGGGGCCTCGAGCGCCCCGAGCTGGAGCGGCGGCGACGTGGACTGCGGTCGGGCGCCGGAGTGAGCTACCGGCCCAAGGACTCGCAGGATCCGGCGCTGGAGGGATCCGGCCCGGTCGAAGGGCCCAGGAGGGGGGAAGGGCCCAGCTACGCGACAGGTCGGGATCGGGGGCCTGGCTCCCCTCTCGATCCGATCTGGTCGGCGGCGGTGCCTGGCCTGGCTGCCCGAGCGGTGACCGGCGGCCTGGGCGATGGGAGGCCGGCGGGAGGCGGAGCGGCGGCGCCCGGCCGGGGCGGCGGCGGTGCCCGGCCGGCGCGGCGCGGTGGCGGTGGCCGGAGGCGGCGGAGATGGAGGAGACCGGCGGGGAGAGCTCCTCCGGCGAGGTGCTCTGGCGAGCCTCGAGAACTCCGGCGAGGTGGCGCGGATTCCGGTGGCTAGAGGTAGAAGAAGGCTGGAGGAAGGAGAAGAGGCTAGGGTTTCCTATTTTTTGGGCAAAAATTGAGGAAGGTGGACAAATATATAGGCACAAGGAGCTAGTGTTGTCCAAATGAGGTGTGGTTTTCGGCCACGCGATTAGAATTGGATGGCCTAGATGAAGCGAGGGGTTTGGGCTGGTTTGGTGGGCTGTTGGAGGGGTGTCTTGGGCCTCAAAGTGGAGGCACTTTGAGCCCACGAGAATAACTGTTGGGGTAGCAAACGGACTCCAAACGCGACGAGATTTGACAGGCGGGTTACACACACCAAAACAACAACACACGACAAGTCTCGTGCCAAACCGGTAACGTTACATGGCCAAACACCAAAGTAGGCCTACGGGACGCCACAGACACGTGAGGGAGCTCCGGAACGCGAAACGGACAACGGGAAGGAACGCGTGGAACCGGATGCAAACGACAACACAAATGCAATGCGATGCACATGACTACATGATATGAATGAATGCCACACACGCAACACGACAAAACGGCGAAAACCCGAAAAACGAAGAACCCGGAATGGGATAGAAGAAGCCAGAGATATAGTATATGCCCAAAAGGGAAAGTATTACATCTGGGGCATTACAAACTCTCCTCTACTACAAAAAGATCTCGTCCCGAGATCTAGGGCTGGAAAAACGAAGGGTACTCGGAACGAAGATGATCTTCTCGTTCCCACGTAGCTTCTCGGTCGGTATGGTGTGACCACTTGACTTTCAAGAATTTGATGGACTTGTTGCGGGTCTTGCGCTCGGTTTCTTCGAGAATAGCAACGGGATGCTCTCGGTAGGACAAATCTTGTTGAAGATCAAACTCTTCGAACGGAATCATGCGTTCAGGTGCCTTGAAGCATTTGCGGAGTTGAGACACATGAAACACATCATGAACATTGGCGAAGTTGGAAGGGAGCTCAAGTTGATAGGCTAGATCGCCTCTTTTGCCAAGGATCTTGAAAGGTCCGACGTATCTAGGAGCAAGCTTTCCTTTGATACCGAATCTTTGGGTTCCTTTCATCGGAGAAACACGGAGATAGACATGATCACCAATGTTGAAAGCCAAATCACGATGCTTGCCGTCATAGTAGCTCTTCTGACGCGACTGAGCGGCCTTGAGATTCTCACGTATGACTTTGCACATTTCTTCGGCCTCTGAGATCAAGTCATTGCCAAGAAGTTGACGTTCTCCTGTTTCGGACCAGTTGAGAGGGGTACGACACTTTCTGCCATAGAGGATTTCAAACGGAGCTTTGCCGGCACTTGCTTGGAAGCTGTTGTTGTACGAGAACTCGGCAAATGGAAGGCAATCTTCCCATTTCATGCCAAAAGATATGACACAGGCTCTGAGCATGTCTTCTAGAATCTGATTCACTCTCTCGACTTGACCACTAGTCTGAGGGTGAAAAGCAGTGCTGAACCTGATCTTAGTGCCCATGGCAGACTGAAAGGAGTCCCAGAACTTTGAAGTGAACAAACTTCCACGGTCTGAGGAGATAACTTGAGGAATGCCATGTAAGGACACAATTCTGGAAGTATACAACTCTGCAAGTTGAGCTGCATTGATGGATTCTTTGACTGGAAGGAAGTGAGCGACTTTGGTAAGCTTGTCAATCACCACAAAGATAGAATCATTCCCTCTCTTGGACTTCGGAAAGCCAGTGACGAAATCCATTTCAATGTGGTCGAATTTCCACTCGGGAATAGGAAGAGGTTGGAGAAGACCGGCTGGACGTTGATGCTCTGCCTTCACTCTTCTGCAGACATCACATTCATTCACGAATTGGGCAATCTCCCTTTTCATGCGTGTCCACCAGTAAGCTTGCTTGAGGTCTTGGTTCATCTTGGAGCTACCAGGATGAATAGAAAGGAGGGAATCATGTGCTTCTTCCATTATGAGCTTCCTGAAATCACCTTTGGGAACGACGAGTCTGTCCTCGAAGAACAAGGTATCTCTCTCATCAACACGATAGCACTTGTATTTAGGAGTGCCCTTTGCAATACCATGTTTCACCTTCTGCACCATGGCATCACTGAGTTGGGCCTTACGGACCTGATCTTCCAAGGTAGGAGCAACTTGAAGATTTGCAAGAAAACCTTGCGGAACAACTTGGAGGTTGAGCTTCCTGAATGCTTCACAAAGCTCAGGCTGGAACGGCTTGATAAGAAGGCTGTTGCAATATGCCTTTCTGCTCAAAGCATCTGCAATCACATTCGCCTTGCCAGGAGTGTATTCAATGCTGGGATCATACTCTTGAATCATTTCAACCCAACGAGTCTGGCGGAGGTTCAGATTCGGCTGTGTGAAGATGTACTTCAAGCTCTTGTGATCGGTGAAGATGTCGACTTTTCTGCCCAACAACAGATGTCTCCACGTAATCAAAGCATGTACCACAGCTGCTAGTTCAAGATCATGTGTGGGGTAGTTCTTCTCACTTGGCTTGAGCTGACGAGAAGTGTATGCCACAATTCTCTTGTCGTGCATAAGCACACCACCAAGTCCTTGAAGAGAAGCATCACAGAATACTTCATAGGGCTTGGATTCATCTGGAGGAGTAAGAACTGGAGCAGAGACGAGCTTTTCTTTGAGAGTTTTGAATGCCACTTCACAATCTGGAGACCAATAATACTTGACATTCTTCTGCAGCAAGTTGGAGAGAGGCTTGGCAATCTTGGAGAAGTTCTCAACGAACCTTCTGCAATAGCTGGCAAGACCAAGAAAGCTTCGGAGTTGCTTGACGTTCTGAGGAGCTTCCCAGTTGACAATTGCTTTAACTTTCTCGGGATTTACCGCAATACCGTCAGCGGAGATGATATGGCCCATGTACAAAACCTTATCGAGCCAAAATTCGCACTTGGAGAACCTGGCATAGAACTTATGTTCACGAAGTCGGTCAAGAACCAGACGTAAGTGCTTTTCGTGATCTTCTTCATTCTTGGAAAATACCAAAATATCATCCAAATACACAAGCACAAACTCGCCGGTGTAGGGGTTGAAGATGTAGTGCATCATTCTCGAGAAGGTAGGTGGAGCATTGGCGAGACCAAAAGACATGACTGTATACTCATATGAGCCGTAGCTCATTCTGAAGGCAGTCTTGTGGATATCTTCCTCGCGAATGCGAATTTGGTGATAGCCCATTCGGAGATCGAGCTTAGAGAACACTTTAGCTCCTTTGAGCTGCTCGAACAGTTCGTTGATGTTGGGGAGCGGATACTTGTTCTTTATTGTCTTCTTGTTCAATGGCCGGTAATCAACACAGAGACGTTCCGTGCCATCTTTCTTCTTGACAAATAAGACACCACAGCCCCAAGGAGACGTACTCGGCCTGATCAGACCCAAACGTTCCTGTTCATCAAGCTGTTTCTTCAACTCCTTCAATTCTTCAGGAGAGAGCTTGTACGGACGCCGGCAAGCTGGCTCAGTACCCGGCTCGAGATCAATGACGAATTCCACCTGACGGTGTGGAGGCATGCCTGGAAGTTCTTCAGGAAAGACATCTTGGTATTCGTTTACCACCAGAATTTGAGAGATGGCATTAATCTCGCCCTTATCATTGAGAGAGAAAAGCCTGATAGTGTTATCCCTGGAGGCAAAGATAATCACATCTTCATCAGGATGAGTCATCTTGACTTCCTTCTGTGCGCAATCAATTTGAGCATCATGCTGAGAAAGCCAATCCATCCCGAGGATGAGGTCAATGTCTGAATTGCCGAGAACCACCGGAGAGGCCAGAAATCGATAATCACCCATGCGAATAGAAACATCCGGAGCATATATACGAGAATGCATCAATCTACCCGGAGAAACAACTGATAACTCCCTTGGCAAACTTTTGATGTCAACATTGTACTTGGATGCAAATGGTTGAGACATGAAAGAGCATGAAGCACCCGAATCAAACAAAACTTTAGCAGGGATGGAGTTAACTGGAAGGTTACCCAAAATCACATCAGAAGAATTCTCCGCTTGCACTGCATTCATCATATTCACCCTTGCAGACTTTGGATTATGCTTGACAATAGCTGAACTCACAGGTGGAGGAGGTGCAAGTCGCTTCGGGTTGGGGCACTTGTTAGCATAGTGACCTTTCTGAGTGCACTTGTTGCAAGTCACTTCTGAGAGAGGACGGAAATGAGAACCACTTGACTTGGAACCTTGAGACTGAAACTGATTCTTCGACTGGTTGCTCGGGTTGGGTGGGTGGGAGAAACCACGAACACTAGAGTTCTTGTTGCTGTTGGAGTTGTTGTAAGGAGCTCGAATCACTGGAGGAGGAGGAAGCCAAAATTTATGTTGTTTCGCGACGACTTGAGAAGATGAGGAGGAGTGAACGGCATCTCGAATCCTCTTTTTAGAAGCCTCCATCTTGAGCTGGGCTGCCTCTTGCTTGAGCGCCATGTTATAGAATTTGTCGAACTCATCGGGCTCGAACAAGGTGAGAGCAAGTTGAAGTTCATCCTTGAGACCTCTGCGGAACTGATAGATCTTGCTCTTGGCATCTGGTATGTCTTGCTTAGCATAGCGGGCGAGGTTTTGGAACTTGACATTATACTGGTAGACAGTCATAGAGCCCTGCTTCAGGTTGCGGAATTGCTCACGCATACCCTCGATGACACTTGTTGGAATATGGTGAGAGCGAAAGTCCTTGCAGAAATCCTCCCAAGAGATCACACGACCTGGCATGGAGTCTTTGTACTGCTGCCACCAGTCAGCTGCTTGATCTTTGAGTTGGAAGTCTGCAAATTTCACATAGTCCTCTTCTCTTACGTTATTGCACTCAAAATGCTTTTTGATATCAGTGATCCAATCTTCAGCATCAAGAGGGTCGACACAGTAACTGAAAGCTTTTGGTTGATTGGCCAAGAACTGGTTGAGAGTAGCATGGTGCTGTTGGTTGAAGAAATTGCCTTGATTCCCTGGAACACCCTGATTAGCTTGATTAGCTTGCATCTACTGCATCATCTGCATCAACATCTGGGTGTTCTAATTTGTAGTCTGCATAATCGCTCTCCAAGCCTCAGACGGAGGAGGAGGGGAAGGAGGATGATCTGGGACCTCTTCACCCTCTGGGTTAGCGTTGGGAACCCGTTTCGGAGCCATCCTGAAAGAGATGACCACGAATCAGCAATTTGATTGAAAGAAGGTATAAGCTGAAACAACGGATTGAAATGCAACATAGTCTTCACAAGCATCATTCGAACAATTGGAACGAATGAAATCATTCGAACAAGAGGAACGAATGAAATTCTCAGTTTAATGATAACAACAATCTTCACGAGAAGCCACATAGGGGACAAAAGGCAAATAAGAAAAACAACAAGGTACAGATGGAAACAAACACAAGATAGGAGCTTCGTTCTAACATCTTCGTGCTGAAGCTTATGAACGCGTTACGAAAGGGTTTTGCAATCCCCGGATCGGCATAGCCAAGGACCCTTTAAGATGCAACTCCCGATCGGAACATCGGTCATAAAACCACTTCACTCAATGCAGAACCCCGAACTCGCTAACCTGCATTCGTTGGAAGAATGCCTACGATCTACTGGATAATCCCACCTATTAATTTCCGAAAGTTTCCAGTTATGCAATCAGGTGTTGGGGATACAGGGGAAGCACCGCGCAATCAACTCTAAACCTACATCCAGCTGTATCCATCCTTCAACACATAACCAGTCTTTCTCGGAAACTGTCTACCTCGGACCTTCGAAAAGCATCCACTATACCAAGCTATGGCAATACTCCCGAACTACCTCCCCAGTACTGGGTGATGTCGGGGTTATCTTGCCACTAACCGTATAGGAGAGATTTTCAATGTCGGCCGTCTTAAGTATTTAGTACTACCGTGATATGCTTGTGACGACAATACCCCGAAGCTCAACTCCCCGGGACACTGCCACAACCCCTAATGTCAGGAGGCATCGAGAACAATATTCTCGTCACAAGAACATCGAAACAATCCAACAATACTCGCGAGATTCCTAAAAAATATTGGTGCAATTTTTGAAAATAGAAGAGGGAAGAGTAGTCGTCAGGAGTCCTCACAAAGAGAAAGGGGATGAGAAGCAAAGAAATCCTACTCTCCGATATAAATATAGGACTCAAAATATTTTCAGTGTGTGCCTAGACTCGACCGTCAACGATTCGATCAATCAGTGGGGGCTCCTAGGTCGGAGAAGGCTCTGAATACCAACTTCTAATGCCCAGGATGGGACTATATCTCCTACGTGTCGAGGCACGACTTAGAGACATAACCCCATGCTGGAATGATCGCAAGTTTGGTATCTTTGCACACCTCATGTAAAAATGGGGATGGAAAACATAAAATAGTTGGCTTACACTCGCCACGTCACACAAATACATTACATGTCCAAATCATCATTCAATAAAACATCACAGCCCATCTAAGGGTAAAATCCAAATTACAAGATACCAAACATAATTTAAATCCACAGGTCAGATCGAATCCTAGTAGAAATTCCACTACTGATCATCGAGATAACGAACATAGTAACGGCTACGCTCCTCGTCGTACTCCCAGTCTAGCTCGGTGCCATCACCTGGATAGCTCACCATCGGACCTGCATCTGGGGTGGTGAAGTAACTGTGAGCCACAGAGGACTCAGCAATCCCGTTCCCGGGTAACATGACTATTTAAGCCTTGGGTGAGGGTAAGGCTGAAGAAAAGAACAAGTGTTTGCCGCAGCAACTAGCACTAGCTTACGTAAAGAGAGTGAGAAGAGAAGGCGCCTCGGTCGAGAGATGATCACGAAGTGATCCTAACTAAATCCAGTCAAACATAACCCCACCGTGTTCATCTCCCGAAACCCCATTCGGAAAATGACAGTCACGGTACACACGCTGGTAGTGTATTGGAACATGGTGTCAAGTTTTCTACAACCGGATATTAACAAGCTCCCATCTGCCACATAACCGCGGGCACGGCTTTCGAATGTTCATAACCCTGCAGGGGTGTTCCAACTTGGCCCATGACAAGCCCACGATCCGCGGAGTCGCAACTCCAAGGTGGGAAGGCCCGAGTATTCTCGGAATCCCGTGCTCAAGATACTCCGAACTAAGGTAAGGCTAATCCAGCAAATCCTCCCGGCGTGCCGACACCCTGATAGTAGCCGCGCGTATCTCGTCTCAGGCCACGACCGGATGGGTGATCCCACAGGTTTTTACCAAACCTTGAGTTCCCTCGAGGTGGCCCCGCGTAACCCCCGGTTTGGACCAACACTCATGTGGAGCACTGGCCCGGGTTGTTGATTAAGAAAGAGGGTTAATTACTCCCTATGCAAGTTTATTTAGTTATTAGGCAAATAGTACCAATGTTGGGACTTGCTGGAAAAGACTTAGCACTTCGCGGTTTATCAAGGGGGTCCCATAACCCCAACCGTGTGAGGAACGCATAATCAAGGAACATAACACCGGTTTATACGGTTCCTAGCGGCATGAGTGGAACAAATCACCAAGCAAAAGGCTTAGCCTTCCACCCATTGCCAATATATAGATGATTTCATTTAAGCATTTATATAGTGTGATATAACCCAACAAAACTTCAACATGAAGCAAGCATCTTCAATCTTCACCTGCAACTAGCAATGCTATAAGAGGGGCTGAGCGAAGCGTACTTAGCCATTCAATGGTTTCCATAGGTAGTGTCGTGGAATTAACACGTCAGATGTCCGGTTTAGCGGACTTAGTGGTGAGGCCGCGCATCTATGTAGTATCTTGAGAGGGGTTGAGCGGAATCGAGAGACGCGATGCAAGACACGGATTTAGACAGCTTCGGGCCCCGGGAAACATCATCCGGTAATAACCCTACATGCTGTTTGAGGCTAGGTCTCATTATGATCCTTGTGGTGTCGCCGGTAAACCGGCTCTTTGTGTCTAACCCTAGAAACTTGTCTAAACCTCTTCTCTAACTTGTAACTCTAAAAACTTCTCTTCTTTGGGGAGCCCTGCCCCTCCTTATATAAGTTGAAGGGGCGGGTTACATGACTAGTCCTAGTAGGACTAGGATTGATCTATTACAAGGAGTCCTAGTCTTGCTTCCTTTGTAAGAGAATATTCCTTATGCTTTCTTCATAAACCGGCCCACAATTAATATGAACCGGCCTTCTGGGCCTTGGGCCTTGTCATCCATGATCCACCTGCCGGGTCACCAGTAACTTGCCAAATATAAACCGTCTTAAGTAAAATACCAAGTCCGGCCGGGTTATAATTCCGGCCGGTTCATACCGCGGGGTATATCCCCGACAGGTAGGGTGGTTAAACAGGTTCATGGTTACAAGTAGGAGGCTGACAGGAAAGACATGGGCATCGAGGCAAAACTATAGAGCGATACTCTAGCAATAGGCAAAGATAGTAATGTTATCGGGGTTCGGTCATCTTGCCTGAAGAGTTGTCGATAGGATCGTAAGAGGGGTCCTCGTGCTCAACCTCGGTAGTAACCTCGTGCTCGTACTCGTACTCGATCTCAGCTTCCGGCTCTAATCCACACAACCACACAAGGCACGAATCAACAAGATGCAATGCGCACACGAAAATATGCAGGATGCATGACTGATGCACTATGGGAGCACAAGGAGCATGAAAAATTGCACTCAAGCAAAATACTTCAAAACATGATAACAATAGGATATTATGAATCTACATGAAAAATCAACCAAGTTTCATATAAGACTTGCTGAAAACGGAGCTACGGGCTAAAAGTTATGCCCGAAACAAGAAATATGCACAAGCTGAAAATTACAGCCACATAGCAACTTCGGAGCACTAGATAAATAAGCTACAGCACTCAAACATCATGGAAAAGAGTATGAACATAAACTAGACATATCCTACAACAATTAAGTCCATTGGTGCACCCCCAAAGGAGCCACGGATCAATAGCAACAAGCTTGGACATATTGAACTTGACAACAAAATCCTGACAGCAGTATTTTATTGCAACTTTGGAGCAAAAGTTAATTATGCTACAGCCACTCAAATAAGCATGTGAGAGCATGAATGGATAGCCAACAATATATACTACAAGGAATCATCAAGAGTCACCCCAAAACTATCATGGATTGGCCTAGAACAACAAGCAAACATGGCATCTGGAAATTACAGATTCCAGACTTAGTGAAATTTCACTGTGTTAAAATAGCAGTTTCATCATGGCATCTTTGTGAGCAAGTTTAAGTCACCTCAAAACTAAACATGGCAAGTGGTAAACACCACAACAAAGTACACATAATGGTGAACCCAAAACACCTAAGCATGCATCATGGGGACAATCATAATGATAGCAATGAGCTCCTCAAAATGACATCTCATAACAAGTTTAAGAACATAGCAGCCACATAGCACTTTGCAACGGAGATAAACATGGCAAGATTAATTCTATCATGCAAGTCTAAGCAATCAACATGTAGAGCATGACAAGACGAACACGTGGACATCTTATTTGCATCATTTGGATAAACGAGCACAAAGTTATCACTATGCAAGGATGGCATGATAACAACAACAAACAGCAGTTTATAACGAGATGCACTCTTGCAACAGATATTTAAGCATCTAGATGATCTCAAACATGCATGGCACAATGGGATGAAATGTAGTACATGTCTCCACGAACAATTCGACATATCATTCACTCGAATCGAAGCTACGCACAAAAAGTTATCCACGTTTGAAACAGGAATCAGACAGATAAAAATCTGGGACTTAGATGCTGGAGGAAGTGGATCGGGCCGGAGGCAGAGGCGGATCGGGCGGACGGGCGCTGGGCCTCGCGGATTGGGCGGAAGTCCACGCGGGTCGGGCTGGACCCGCGGATCGGGCATCGCGGGTCGGGAGGCGCCCTCGGCCCGTTAGGCTGGCGGCTGGCGATGGAACGGCACGGGGCCTCGAGCGCCCCGAGCTGGAGCGGCGGCGACGTGGACTGCGGTCGGGCGCCGGAGTGGGCTACCGGCCCAAGGACTCGCGGGATCCGGCGCTGGAGGGATCCGGCCCGGTCGAAGGGCCCAGGAGGGGGGGAAGGGCCCAGCTGCGTGACAGATCGGGATCGGGGGCCTGGCTCCCCTCTCAATCCGATCTGGTCGGCGGCGGTGCCTAGCCTGGCTGCCCGAGCGGTGACCGGCGGCCTTGGCGATGGGAGGCCGGCGGGAGGCGGAGCGGCGGCGCCCGGCCGGGGCGGCGGCGGTGCCCGGCCGGCGCGGCGCGGTGGCGGTGGCCGGAGGCGGCGGAGATGGAGGAGACCGGCGGGGAGAGCTCCTCCGGCGAGGTGCTCCGGCGAGCCTCGAGAACTCCAGCGAGGTGGCGCGGATTCCGGTGGCTAGAGGTAGAAGAAGGCTGGAGGAAGGAGAAGAGGCTAGGGTTTCCTATTTTTGGGGCAAAAATTGAGGAAGGTGGACAAATATATAGGCACAAGGAGCTAGGGTTGTCCAAATGAGGTGTGGTTTTCGGCCACGCGATTAGAATTGGATGGCCTAGATGAAGGGAGGGGTTTGGGCTGGTTTGGTGGGCTGTTGGAGGGGTGTCTTGGGCCTCAAAGTGGAGGCACTTTGAGCCCATGAGAATAACTGTTGGGGTAGCAAACGGACTCCAAACGCGACGAGATTTGACAGGCGGGTTACACACACCAAAACAACAACACACGACAAGTCTCGCGCCAAACCGGTAACGTTACACGGCCAAACACCAAAGTAGGCCTACGGGACGCCACGGACACGTGAGGGAGCTCCGGAACGCGAAACGGACAACGGGAAGGAACGCGTGGAACCGGATGCAAACGACAACACAAATGCAATGCGATGCACATGACTACATGATATGAATGAATGCCACACACGCAACACGACAAAACGGCGAAAACCCGAAAAATGAAGAACCCAGAATGGAATAGAAGAAGCCAGAGATATATTATATGGCCAAAAGGGAAAGTATTACATCCGGGGCATTACATGACAGATGTGAGTTGTTAATTAATGGTTCAACTTAAGGTGGCTACTTGAATACACATCTGGGTGGATTGGTTGCAGGGCACTTGGAGAATCCAGTGTTGTCCTAGGAAATCCCGGGGGTACCGTGTGATTTTTCCTATGGAATGCCACCCAGGCTCAAAGGGATCATAAAACTATTCATGCTAGAAACTTCCGTGTGCAGCCACAATGCCATTATGGGCTCTCGCATAGTATGAGTAAGTTGTGTGAGCTCTTACGTGGTGGACTAGCAGATGTAGGGGAAAGTAGGTGTACCGGTCCACCTGGGGTAAAGAGTGAATGCTTCTGAAAGACTGTGTCTCGATCATCCGTTTCTCAAACACCATGCAGTGCGAGAAATCCAACGGAGGAGATAGAGTCTTTTGGGGAAAAGTGCGCAAACCTCTGCAGAGTGTACAAACTGATCATGATTAGCTGTGTCCCCGGTTATGGACAATCTTGAGTATCTGGTACTTGAATTATTGGTTGATCTCATCACTCTAAAATTAATTTGTTGGGTTAATGATGACTACTTTAATTGGGATTGAGTTGGAGGTACCTTCTCAATGATGTTTCAACTACCATGATAGTTAAAATAAAATTTATTCCTTTGTTGTAGGGAAAAATGGCTTTACGCAAAAACTTTAACCTTAGAGCCTCCACCAGCCAAATATGCATATAGTGTTAGTTTTTATTTCGGTTACTTGCTCTACTGTGTTATCTTGCCAGCATATTCCATGTGCTGACCCGTTTCGGGCAGCAACATGTTACGTTGCAAACTTTTCAGACGAGGAGTAAGACGTGCTAGGTCGTTTGTCATGCACTCAGCTATGCCGTTGGAGTTGATGGACTCACTTATATTCCAAGCCTTTCGCTGATATTTTGTTAGATGGCCTTAAGCCATAGACTTTTGTAATAAGTTCTCTTTTGAGGCATTTGTTGTAATAAGTGTGTGATCGCCACTCTATTATAAATCCTTCAAGTATTGTGTGTGTCAGCATTACCGATCCAGGGATGACACAGAACACAGAGACTTCGGTCCATTCAGATCGTGGTCACTACAACTTAGTGGTTTTATTCACCATCAACACTTGATGTTCCTTTTTTATCTCCACCTCCGCTGATTTCAGCATTGAATATAACTTAGAAATGGACTTCTCCATCCCTTGCATATCGTAGTTCAGCACAAAGCTCTTGTAGCTAGGTGGGAGCGACTGGAGGATTCCGTCAACGACAGTGTCATCTGGAAGATTAACTCCTAGCTGAGCCAAGCGGTTGTGCAACCCAGGCATTTTGAGTATATGCTCGCTGACAGAAATGTTTTCCTCCATCTTACAACTGTAGAACTTGTCGGAGACTTCACATCTCTCGACCTGGGCATGAGCTTGGAAAACAATTTTCAGCACTTGGAACATCTCATATGCTCCGTGTTGCTCAAAACGCTTTTGGAGCCCTGATTCTAAGCTGTAAAGCATGTCACACTGAACCAGGGAGTAATCATCACTACGCGACTCCCATGCGTTCATAATGTCTTGAGTTGCTGGGAAAATGGGTGCGTCACCTAGCGGTGCTTCAAGGACATATGCTTTCTTGGCAGCTATGAGGATGGTCCTCAAGTTACGGACCCAATCCGTATAGTTGCTACCATCGTCTTTCAGCTTGGTTTTCTCTAGGAACGCGTTGAAGTTGAGGGCAACATTAGCGTGGGCCATTTGATCTACAAGACATATTGTAAAGATTTTAGACTATGTTCATGATAATTAAGTTCATCTAATCAAATTTAATGAACTCCCACTCAGATAGACATCTCTCTAGTCATCTAAGTGATACATGATCCGAATCGACTAGGCCGTGTCCGATCATCACGTGAGACGGACTAGTCATCAACGGTGAACATCTTCATGTTGATCGTATCTTCTATACGACTCATGTTCGACCTTTCGGTCTTCCGTGTTCCGAGGCCATGTATGTACATGCTAGGCTCGTCAAGTCAACCTAAGTGTACTGTGTGTGTAAATATGGCTTACACCTGTTGTATGCGAACGTTAGAGCCTATCACACCCGATCATCACGTGGTGCTTCGGAAGAACGAACCTTAGCTACGGTGCACGGTTAGGGGGAACACAAATCTTGAAATTTTAGTGAGAGATCATCTTATTTAAGCTACCGTCGTTCTAAGCAAATAAGATGTAAAACATGATACACATCACATGCAATCAAATAGTGACATGATATGGCCAATATCATTTTGCTCCTTTTGATCTCCATCTTCGGGGATCCATGATCATCATCATCACCGACATGACACCATGATCTCCATCATCATGGTCTCCATCGTCGTGTCTTCATGAAGTTGTCTCGCCAACTGTTACTTCTACTACTATGGCTAATAGTTAGCAATAAAGTAAAGTAATTACATGGCATTTTTCATTGACACGCAGGTCATACAATAAAATAAGGCAACTCCTATGGCTCCAGCCGGTTGTCATACTCATCAACATGCAAGTCGTGATTCCTATTACAAGAACATGATCAATCTCATACATCACATATATCATTCATCACATCCTTTTGGCCATATCACATCACTCAGCATATGCTGCAAGAACAAGTTAGACATCCTCTAATTATTGTTGCAAGTTTTTACGTGGCTGCTATAGGTTTCTAGCAAGAACGTTTCTTACCTACGCCAAAACCACATCGTGATATGCCAATTACTATTTACCCTTCATAAGGACCCTTTTCATCGAATCCGATCCGACTAAAGTGGGAGAGACACACACCCGCTAGTCACCTTATGCAACTAGTGCATGTCAGTCGGTGGAACCTGTATCACGTAAGCGTACGTGTAAGCTCAGTCCGGGCCACTTCATCCCACGATGCCGCCGAATCAAGATAAGACTAGTAACGGTAAGTAATTTGACAAAAATGACGCCCACAACAACTTGTGTTCTACTCGTGCATAGAAACTACGCATAGACCTAGCTCATGATGCCACTGTTGGGGATCATTGCAGAAATTCAAAAAAAAATACGCGTCACCAAGATCAATCTATGGAGTGACTAGCAATGAGAGAGGGGAGTGCATCTTCATACCTTTGAAGATCGCGATGCGAAAGCGTTACAAGAACACGGTTGGTGGAGTCGTACACGAAGCGATTCAGATCGCGACCGAATCCGATCTAAGCGCCAAACAACGGCGCCTCCGCGTTCAACACGCGTATGGCCCGGTGACGTCTCCCATGCCTTGATCCAGCCAGGAAAGAGGGAGAGATCAGGGAAGACTCCTTCCAGCAGCAGCATGACGTCGTGGTGGTGGTGGAGGAGCGTGGTACTCCGGTAGGGCTTCGCCAAGCACCGCGGAAGGAGAGGATGAGCTGGGAGGGGGAGGTGAAAGATCGTGGATGTCGCCTAGAGGGGAGTGAATAGGCGCTTTAAAATAATTACGGTTTAGGCTTGAAAAAATGCGGAATAAACCTAGCGGTTAATTTGTCAAGCACAAAACCTACAACAACTAGGCTCACCTATGTGCAGCAACAACTTATCCTAAGCAAGATAAACAACTAGGTGATAGCAAGATATATGACAAGAAACAATATGGCTATAACAAAGTATAGTGCATAAGTAAAGGGCTCGGGTAAGAGATAACCGAGGCACACGGAGACGACGATGTATCCCGAAGTTCACACCCTTGCGGATGCTAATCTCCGTTTGGAGCGGTGTGGAGGCACAATGCTCCTCAAGAAGCCACTAGGGCCACCGTAATCTCCTCACGCCCTCGCACAATGCAAGATGTCGTGATTCCACTAAGGGACCCTTGGTGCGGTCACCGAACCCGTACAAATGGCAACCCTTGGGGCGGTCATCGAACTCGTACAAATTGCTCGGGGTAATCTCCACAACCTAATTGGAGACCCCGACGCTTGCCCAGAGCTTTACACCACAATGATTGAGATCCGAACACCAAGGTTGGGGCTATCTCCCCAACGACACCACGAAGCTACATCACAATGGAATATGGCTCTGAGGTGACCACAACCGTCTAGGGCGCCCAAGCACCCAAGAGGAACAAGCTCAAGGGTACCAAGCACCCAAGAGTAATAAGCTTCTCAACTTCACTTCCACGTATCACCGTGGAGAACTCAAACCGATGCACCAAATGCAATGGCAAGGGCACACGGAGTGCCCAAGTCCTTCTCTCCCAAATCCCACCAAAGGAACAAATGCTAGGGAAGGAAATGAGAGGAAGAACAGAGAAGAGAACACGAAGAACTGAAGGAAATATGCCCTAGAGGAAATAATAAAGTTGTTATTTATATTTCCTTATATCATGATAAATGTTTATTATTCATGCTAGAATTGTATTAACCGGAAACTTAGTACATGTGTGAATACATAGACAAAACAGAGTGTCCCTAGTATGCCTCTACTAGACTAGCTCATTGATCAAAGATGGTTATGTTTCCTAACCATAGACATGAGTTGTCATTTGATCAACGGGATCACATCAGTAGGAGAATGATGTGATGGACAAGACCCATCCGTTAGCTTAGCACTATGATCGTTTAGTTTTACTGCTATTGCTTTCTTCATGACTTATACATGTTCCTATGACTATGAGATTATGCAACTCCCGAATACCGTAGGAACACCTTGTGTGCTATCAAACATCACAATGTAACTGGGTGATCATAAAGATGCTCTACAGGTGTCTCCGCAAGTGTTCGTGGTGTTGGCATAGATCAAGACTAGGATTTGTCACTCCGAGTGTCGGAGAGGTATCTCTGGGCCCTCTCGGTAATGCACATCATAATAAGCCTTGCAAGCAAAAGACTAATGAGTTAGTCACGAGATGATGTATTACGGAACGAGTAAAGAGACTTGCCGGTAACGAGATTGAACTAGGTATAGAGATACCGACGATCGAATCTCGGGCAAGTAACATACCAATGACAAAAGGAACAACGTATGTTGTTATGCGGTTTGACCGATAAAGATCTTCATAGAATATGTAGGAGCCAATATGAGCATCCAGGTTCCGCTATTGGTTATTGACCGGAGATGAGTCTCAGTCATGTCTACATAGTTCTCGAACCCGTAGGGTCCACACGCTTAACGTTTGATGACGATCGGTATTATGAGTTTATGAGTTTTGATGTACCGAAGGAGTTCGGAGTCCCGGATGAGACCGGGGACATGAAGAGGAGTCTCGAAATGGTCGAGACGTAAAGATCGATATATTGGACGACTATATTCGGACATCGGAAAAGTTCCGAGTGATTCGGGTATTTTTCGGAGTATATGGGCCTTATTGGGCCATACGGGAATAGAGGAGAAAGGCCAAAAGGAAGGAGGCGCGCCCCCCCCCCCTCTGGTTCGAATTGGACAAGGGGTGCAGCCCCCTTTTCCTTCTCCCTCTCCACCTCTTTCCTTCTCTCCTACTCCGGAAAGGAAAGGGGAATCCTACTAGGACTTGGGATTCCTAGTAGGACTCCCCACACTTGGCGCGCCCCCTCTAGGGCCGGCCTCTCCCTTGCTCCTTTATATACGGGGGCAGGGGCACCCTAGGACACACAAGTTGAATTGTTTTAGCCGTGTGCGGTGCCCCTCTCCACAGAAACACACCTCGGTCATACCGTTGCAGTGCTTAGGCAAAGCCCTGCGCCGGTAGATACATCATATCTGTCACCACGCCGTCGTGCTGGCGAAACTCTCCCGTGAAGCTCAACTGGATCAAGAGCTCGTGGGACGTCATCAAGCTGAACGTGTGCTGAACGCGGAGGTGCCGTATGTTCGGTGCTTGATCGGTTGGATCGCGAAGAAGTTCGACTACATCAACCGCGTCACTTGACGCTTCCGCTCCCGGTCTACGAGGGTACGTAGACACACTCTCCCCCTCGTTGCTATGCATCTAGTAGATAGATCTTGCGTGATCGTAGGAAAATTTTGAAAATACTACGTTCCCCAACAAGAACTAGATCCAAAGGGTTCCCCTCACAAAGAGGAGAAAGTGATCGGTGGAAGTGTGGATCTAGATCTCCTCTCTCTTTTACCCCAAAAACTAGCAAGAATCCATGGAGGGATTGAGAGATAGCAAGCTCGAAGAAGGTCAACAACGGGGGAAGAACACGAGCTCAAAGGATAAGATCCAATGGGGAAGAAGACCCCCCTTTATAGGACGGGAAAGAATCCAACCGTTATCCCCTCTCACAGCCCGCGCGGCACGGTACTACCGAACCAAACTTGCAGTACTACCGCAACCATGCGGTACTATCGCAAGGCCGTGCGGTACTACCGCTCGCGCGGAAGTGACCAGATGAGGGCCTATTGCATAGGGTAACGAACGGTAGAACTGCCGGAGCGGTACTACCGCACACCCTTACGGTACTACCGTAAGGCAGACATCAACTAGTACTAGAAATGCACGGAAGTAATAAATTACATCCGCGCCTACTTCCGCTGAGATTGGAGCCGACGAAAGTCCGGCACGGTAGTACCGGACAGGAGTCGTGGTACTACCGCATGAGGGCGGATGTAAAAAATTACATCCGCGCCTACTACCGCATGCGTTTGCGTCACGGCTGGGGGCAGCGGTACTACCGCTCACTAGGAGCAGTACTACCGCTTAGCTCCTACGGTACTACCATTCCCTTGAGCGGTACTACCGCACACCACTGAGGCTTTAGTACTTGGACGCCTTCATATCGCAGCTAAAGACACAGAAGGATGCAATAAAACCAAAACTGCCATAACTTCTGCAAATGAGCTCCGAATTGAGCAAACTCAAGCTTGTTGGATAGGGAAAGACATGTAGCATCAAAACAGCGACTGGTTATACTAAAAAGAGGCAGGGAGGTATGCCTAAGATATAGAGGAGTGAACACTCCATCAGAGAAGAACCGGCATAACCTCCAACATCGAAAACATCATAGAAGATGCATGTGAACTCCGTTTTCGATGAACTCGAGCTTGTCATCAAGATGACCATAAGCTCTAAGACTCACAAAGAGAACCGACAAAAACCCCAACATCGAAAACATCATAGTAGATGCATGTGAACTCTGTTTTCGATGAACCCGAGCTTGTCATGAAAATGACCATAAGCTCCCAATCTCACAAGGAGAAGAACCAAACAAGAACCAATAAAGATGATGCAAGCATGCAATGGTTTGAGCTCTCCACAAACGATACGATCAAGCTACTCATTGAGAGCCCCCCTTGATAGTACAGCAATCGATCCTATAACCCGGTCTCCAAACTACCACCATGAGACCGGTAAAATAGAGAACCTATCAAGGGCAAACCTTTGCATTGCACAAAGTCCACTTGAGCTAGATGTAGATGATCTTGACTTCCTCAAGTTGGACAACTTTTCTTGATTGCGTTGGCTTGGTGAAGACTAGTAGATTGCTCCCCCATACTCCACTATGGGTGAGCCACTGAAAGGATCGATATGGTTGACTAGAGGGGGGGGTGAATAGGCAACTAACTATTTTTAGCTTTTCTTAACCACTTTAAATTAAGCGTCAAAGTAAGTTGTCTAGATATGCTACTAAGATGACAACTAATAGGAAGTAAAGATAACAACCTCACAAGCAAGCTATAAGAGATAAACAAGTAAAGCTTGCACAAATAAAGGAAAGAAATAACCACAAGTGGAACCGGTGAAGACGAGGATGTGTTGCCGAAGTTCCTTCCCTTTGAGGGGAAGTACGTCTCCGTTGGAGCGGTGTGGAGGCACAATGCTCCCCAAGAAGCCACTAGGGCCACCGTATTCTCCTCACGCCCTCACACGATGCAAGGTGCCGTGATTCCACTAGCGGTGCCCTTGAAGGCGGCAACCGAACTTTTACAAACAAGGTTGGGCCATCTCCACAACCGAATTGGAGGCTCCCAACAACACCACGAAGCTTCACCACAATGGAATATGGCTTCGAGGTGACCTCAACCGTCTAGGGTGCTCAAACACCCAAGAGTAACAAGATCCGCTAGGGATTAGTGGGGGGGATCAAATATCTCTTGGTGGAAGTGTAGATCGATGCCTTCTCAAGCAATCCCGAGCAAATCAACAAGTTTGATTGGCTAGGGAGAGAGATCAGGCGAAAATGGAGCTTGGAGCAACAACGGAGTATTTGGGGGAAGAGGTGAGTCAACAAGGAGGAAGAAGATGCCTTTATATAGTGGGGGGAACAATCCAACCGTTACCCCTCACTCAGCCCCGCAGAGAGCGGTACTACCGCTTGAGTGAGCGGTACTACCGCTTATCAAGCGGTACTACCGTTTCCCTTCAGCGGTACTGCCGCGCAAGGGGGCTGGGACCCAGAGCGGTACTACCGCGGTCGCAGGGCGATACTACCGCTGGTGAGCGGTACTACCGCCCCTACTACCGCTCCTAGTGCCGCAAAACCCGACACGAGAAAAAGCGCTCTCGAGTCGAGGCGGTAGTAAAACGGAGCAGCAGCGGTACTTCCGCATAGTGCAATAAGCGGTACTACCGCTTAGTGGAGCGGTACTACCGCTTAAGGCACTTAGGCGGTACTACCGATGAGGCCTGCGGTACTACCGTTGGGGCCAGGAAAACCAGAGAAGGGGGAATGTAGAACTCCATTGAGGCGGGAAGGTATGGTGGGTGCGATAAGGAAGTGTACGTGTTGATTCCACCCAAACCTTACCAAAGCGGATCCCCTCTTAATAGTATGGCTTTCCTATTACTCAAATCCACCGAAAAATAAGCAAAAGGAAACACCGTCTTCCATAGATTCCGAGGGGCATATAATCGTCTTGTGCCTAGGTGAGATATATCTGAAAGAGCTTAGAACACATGATTAGTCCGCAAAAGCATTGTCATCAATCACCAAAACACCATCGGGCTAAATATGCCCTTACAATCTCCCCCTTTTTGGTGGATTGATGACAACACGGGATTTGCACAAAAAGGAATAATTGACATAGAGTAAGTGCAAAAACCCACACACCTAAAATATAGACGGGCTCCCCCTAGATGTGTGCTATCTAGATAAGTGCTTTGGACTGCATGGCACACATACTAGGATCAACACTCCCCCTATATTTTAGAGACCAACAACCTAAGCATGATATGTGAGAACATAGTAAATAACAAGATAAGCATGCACGCTATAGAGTACCAAGGTACATAAATAAGATAAAGTAAGATAAAGTAAGGTAGCATAGGTAGCATATGTCTCACACCATATGACGGGAACTAAGGTCTCACGAAAACCAACCAAAGCAAAAGACGAGAAAGCACAAACGATAGGAACACAAAGGCAACGACACAAATCCCTAAACTCTCTCCCCCTTTGGCATCGAGACACCAAAAGGGCAGAGAGCTAAGCTACGGCTCCAGGTGAGAGCAGGTGAAGGTCTCGAACATCAAATCCCAGCGGGGTCATCTGCATCGTCGTCGTCGACCTGAAACTGCTCGGTGTCGGAATCTGTCCACGGGCAGTGCTCCTGAATCCACTCTTCCTCCTCGGTTACCTGTTCCTCAGAGCCACTGGCCACAGTCGCACCCAACTGACGCATGAGCTCCTTGTGACGTCCCCTGGCCTTCTTCTCTGCCACATGAGTCATGTACTGACCATGAGACTCCATGCAAAACAGCTTCTTCATCTTCAGCTTGAGCTTCTTTGCCCACGAGGGCTCTGCACCAGATGGCTCATAGTCATCATCATCATCCGCCTCAGCCTCAGCCTCCTCAGTCTCCATAGCAGCAGCAGAGGATGAACCCCCAGATTTGGGAGCCTGAGTGCCCTAGTTGTCCTTCCTCCTCAGACGCTTGATCTCATGAGACACCAACTCTCCACTTTCAAGCAAAACATTGGGATAGACATGATCCCAAGCCTTTTTAATAAGCAGCATGATGAATGGTCCATCGATCAGGCACTTGCGTTCAGAGATGGCAGACAGGAGCTCAGACCACATCACATGAGAAATATCCAGGGACTCACCAGTGTTCTTCTCTAGCTGATGCTGGCAAAAGAGAAGCATGTCCATAAGATAGGAGTGAACCATATCATGATTCCCAACTCGAGGGAAGAGGGTCTCACGAAAGACGCGGTGAAGGATATCCAGATAGGCAGACAGTTCATATGTGACCTTCTTAGTTTCAGGGTGGACCTTTGCAGTGCAGTAGGGCCAGAGAGCTTGCTTGTGGGTGGAGGTAGCGTTGTGATGAGGATGAAAGCCAACCGGAGTCTCAAGCCCCTGGTCTTCCACCCCAAGTAACTCCATGAAAGCCTTCCACTTGACAGAAAGCAATTTGCCATTGGTCATCCATGTCAGAGTCCTGTCCTCATCCGTCCCTAGATGGACAATGGCATAGAATTGAGCCACAAGATCTGCATCAAAATCCCTGTTGAACTGAATGATCTGGAGAATGTTAAGCTGTGAGCACATCTGAAGAGCATCGCCAAAATACTCAGGATCCTTCTCTAGGTACTCCTTGTCGATGGAGCGAACACTGACAAAGAGATTATTTTTCGCCTTGATCACATCAAAGTAGATGGCAAACTGAAAGCGGTTCCAGAACGGACGATTGACCAAATTGGGTTCTTGATCTAGTTCATAGGGATTGCGGCAACGCCTTGCCCAGAACTCCTTGCCACTCATTTGGGTCATAGTTTTTCCCTTTGGCTTCGCCATGGACTTCTTCTTTTGTTGAGGAGGAGGTGGAGCACTAGAGGAACCTCCTGCAGACTCATATGTGCGGTAGCGCTTTGAGGTGGCACGATTGGGGTTGATACGGCGAGCTTGATGCTCAGGATGTTCATCACCTGGAACCAAACACAAACACAAGCGAACCAACCAAAAAGAACGAGCATAAGCCAACGAACACAACAAAAGAAGATCAAAGAATGGAAAAACATGGTTGAACTTGGCAGGCAGCGGTAGTACCGTGACCTGTAAGCGGTAGTACCGCCCAAGCGGTACTACCGCTCAAAGGGAGCGGTAGTACCGCTCGAGGTGGGGGAACAGCAGTTCCCTACTACCGTGGTCAGATCCGGCGCTACCGGCCTGTCAAATTCAAAACTATTCCTACCATACTCTAATCTAGACAGTCTAGTTGCCTTCTCCAACCTACTCAAGCCTAGATTTAGCCAAAAATCTAGAGATGCAATCACTATTGCCCCTAAAACACAAGATCTGAAAATGAGACAAGAGGAGAAGAGGAACCGGGGCAATACTGGCATCCATGGCAAGAGGACTAGGTGGGGATCGACTCCACCGAAGGAAATGGAGAGGAACGCCCCGGAGGAGGAGATCCGTCGGAGCCCTCCCGTGGCGACGAACTGCTGGGGAGAGAAAGAGGAACGAAGGGGCGAGTGAATGGGTATGGGGGAGAGAAACCTCCCCCTGCCCCGATATAACCCCCACGTATCGCCCCGCAGCGGTAGTACCACGCTGGTGGGCGGTAGTACCGCTTATAAGCGGTAGTACCGCGCACCACCAGCGGTAGTACCGCCCAGCATGCCACGGCAACTAAACTCCAAGGCTTAGCTCAAGAAAAAGAACACACAAGCAAGGAAAACCAAGACACAACAAACACACACCAGCAAGAGACAAGAAACCCCTCTTCAAGAGAGGGCGGTGGCCGAAGCCACCTATGTTTGAGTCAAGAGGTATGGCGCCGCGAAGATTTTGACCTTGGGCCCATGACCAAAACTCATCCTTGAAGCACAAGTACCATCAAAGATGGTTAACGTGAAAGACTTGATTAATTTATGCATAATGGGGGGAGAGAGAGTTCATTGAGAGAACAACACTCCCCCTATGTCCATGCCTACATCTAGATTAGATAATATGAAGAGTATGGTGGGGTGTGCACATGCTCAAGCCACATTGCTCAAATCAATGATATTTAGCTCATGCCTTAACTCGCGAAATCTTGCTTCATCCAAAGGCTTTGTGAAGATATCTGCAAGGTTATCATGAGTGTTGACATAGTGAAGCTCGATCTCTCCTTGCCGTATATGATCCCGGATGAAGTGATACCGAATCTCTATATGCTTCGTCTTGAATGTCAGGACCGGTTTTTCAGTAAAATAATTACCGAGAGACCGACCTTTTTATCAAACCAGCACATAAGAATACTTCTCATTGGTAGACAAATCCTTGATACAGAATTCCAGAGTACTGAATATTATACATGGTTGAGCTGAGGTTGCTCAACAATTTATTACAAGCACGCCGATATAATACATAAGGGCGGATATGACACAAAGGTAGGGTGGCATACTACTAACTTGTAATAAAAAGGTGGTGGATATGTCACAGTGTGGTGGGTGGCGAGACTCCAATATCTTACAGTTCATCGAGTGTCGGAGTGAGACCCGATGAATTTATTTGGTGTTTGGCGGAAGCGGTTATATAACAGTGATCAACTCCAAGATCGCAAGAGACTGACTGGGACTCCACTAGACGTCAGACTTGCTATCGAACTCTTCATCCATGAGATCACCTTCGTCAACATCTGGCCAAATCAACAAGCCAGGTGAGTACTTTGAATGTACTCGCAAGACAGTTCGGACATAAGATATAATAAATGCAAACATGATGCATGAGAGTTTTCTAGCAAAATGTATCTGAATAATATATTTCTGCGCTACATAAAAAAAATAGAAGTCGGGCGATAGTCCTCCCGAAATCCACAAGATAAATAAAAGAAAACCAAACGAGTATCTGAACGACGCCTCGTGAGGGAAAATGAATGATAACATGCCACAGTCGGACGTCTGAGCGACATCACATAAAGGGCTTATAATGAAAGTAAATAACAAGAATGCCGCAGTTGGACGTCTGAGCGACTTCACATAAAGGGCTTATAACAAAAGTAAATAACGAGCATGCCGCAGTCGGACGTCTGAGCGACATCACATAAAGGGCTTATAATGAAAATAAATAACAAGAGTGCCACAGTCGGACGTCTGAGCGACATCACATAAAGGGCTTATAACAAAAGTAAATAATGAGCATGCCACAGTCGGACGTCTGAGTGACATCACATAAAGGGCTTATAATGAAAATAAATAACAAGAGTGCCACAGTCAGACGTCTGAGCGACATCACATAAAGGGCTTATATAAACACTCGTATAACGGTAAAATACTTCAAGAGATAAATCAGTGCAGAGATAACTGGTTAGTTCATCTACCCAAAATGGACTTGACAAAAATCATCACTCTTGTTGCTATCATAACTTTCTAGAGACGGTCACCGGGGTTGACACGAAGATTGACTCTAGGCCATAACATGGCTACTCGGAAGATTTGACTCTACAGAGCTTGTACTCTTAAATCACAGCCAACGGATTCCACTAGCCACAGGGACTAGCTCCGTCTACGGTGTTTTAGCAGAAACACAACTGACCAGTACACACCCATTTCACATCCTGCTGTCCGGAATCACCCGTGACAACATTCACGAAAAACTTTAAGACAAGGAGGCTACAACCTCGAATAGCATGGGATCAAATTTATATATGCGCGCTCTAAGGGGTGCCCCCCTCTCGGTCCCAACCGGAAACACCCATGCCCCCTAACCGGATGACGGGCTTTAATCTAGGGCCATGGAACCCTCATCCCAGCCCCTCTACTTGGTGTGTACACGAAAAGAGGTTTGCAACTGACTAAACCGTAATCTTAGCAGACGGCATGTGCCAGTACCAAAAAGGAGACGAACGGGATCACGACTTGATCCACGTTGATATTAGAGTTAACCATTTACTGGCATGCTCCAACAATACCAGTACACAACCCATCATGTCACCACATGATCGGGGTGGTTCAACCATCATCATTCGGGGCTCACCATGAAAATGTAATCATCACAAATGCTTATACGACCATGCTACAAAGAAGAACTACTCAAGCAAACATGCAACACACTCATCATATCAAAGGTTCAAACATGCTTGCCTGGTTCGGAGCAGTCGGAGTCTAACTCGGTGAAGTTCGCGGCTCCGTCACGTCCTTCGGTATCTACATATTCAAACAAAATGAATACTAACATAAATACCGCGCGTGCATAAAAGTTGTCCCGAATATTTTTCAAATAAATATGACAAAAAACTAGACAGAAAACTAAAGAGAACAAAAAAGAATCAACTAAAAATCACTTTTTGTTGAAAAGTTATAAGAGTTTCTGTCCAGGGACTTGTCTGTAATGAAACAGAAAGTTTCCAGGGGCTAGAATATAAAAATAAAAAAACGAACTGGTACATAGTACGCCAGCCGAATAGGGAGACGTACTTTGCTCGAGGGCGCTTTCCAGAAAAACACTTCGGAGGGAAAAGAGAGGCTGACGAGGGGGTCCCACTCGTCAGGTTTCAAAACAGAAGAGAGTCGCGCTGGCGCCAGAAGGCTGCGGTGGTCGCCGGCGCCGATCCACGGCGAGGTAAGGGGAGGGAGTGGTACCTATGGGTTCCTGGTGTTCTTCCGCGTCGGTGGGTGGTGGAGTTGAGCGTCGGCGAGCCCCACGTTAACAGCGACCCTATCTCCGGCGGACGGCGGCTCGGGTGGTCGTGGGCCTCGTCGGAGCGAGTTTCTGGGGTCAAATTGGAGTGGGGGTTAGACTCATGTAGGTGTCAGGAGGCTACGAACGAGTCCAGGGCGGTGGAGGAGCTCTCACCAGAGAGGACGCTGCTGGGACCCGAGGCGGATGGAAGTGGCCGGAGTTGAGGAAGAAGGGCCCCTCGAGGCTCTTCCAGTGGCTGGGCGTGGTCTAGCGAGGTGGTGGAGATGTGCTAGGTCGAGAGCGAGCTCGGAGGCGCTATATATAGCCGGCCCGAGGCGGTTGCCGTGAACGGGATAAGTCCGGCGATCGATTACGGCGGCGTTGTGGCTGGACGGTTGGTTTAGGAGCTTGAGCATCGACCAGGAGGTGCACTGATCCCATTTCGGTGCCTAACTCAGCAGGGTAGGGGCGGTAATGGCCTGTCCCCAACGGAACGGCCGTGCGGCCCGTCGGCGGCAGAGAGCGCGCCCTATGCGTGCGAGGCCACGACGACGGTGCTGTAGGCGTGCGCTGGCGATGGAGAAGGCCACGCGGAGCCCCCGGGCGACTTGGGCGGTGCAGAACGGCGTTGTGCCGCAGGGTGCCTCCTGTCGGCCGCCACGCGTGGCTCTGTCGCTGCGGAAGACGCCGGCGTGGGCGGGCCAGGGTGCCACCGACGCCAAGAACCAGCCAAGCGCGCGTGTGGCGCTCTGGATAAGAGCGAGGTGCAGTGCAACATCGATCCAAAGAGGCACTGGTGAGATTGACGATCGTTCTCTGACGAACTGACGAAGCTGCACTGACGCCTGTAATTCTTCAGTTAACTTTTCTGAAACTGACAGAAACAGTGCACGCCAGGTGTTTGACGAAATGATTTTGGCATGTGGAAAATCTTGCTGGAGCTGATATTTGGTGGAGTGGCCTCTTGATGCATCTAGAGGCTGCCTGAATTTTCACAGAATTTTTCGCAGAAGAAAAATATGAATTTTAGCAAAATTTGCAAATCTGGTCCAAACTTGCAGCAAGTGAAATTTGAAAATTTTGAACTGTGGACCAGTGAGACAAGATGGATCTAGGTTGTGGTTAGTAAGGACTATCCAGGGGAGTTGGTTTGGAAACAAACATCAAAGTGAACATGGTGGTTCCTTTGTAAATCACCATGGTTCATTTCAATGGACAGAAATTGTTTTTGGTGCAAAATAATTAGAAGAAAAATTCCAATAAGGTTGAAACTTGCTGGAATTGATGAGAGACTTGTCTCAAGGTGAAGAGGAGGTCTTGGAGAGAAATATTTTCATTGGGTGCCAAGGCAAGAAAGGTTTGAAAGGGGAAGACAAGTCCAAGATTAATCATATGATGGATATTCATGGAGGGAAAAGAATTATACAAACCTTAATGAGAAAAATAACTTGTGTTTAGCTTAACACAAGAAGGAAATCTTCAAAACCAAAACCAAGCTTGAGAAGAACACACAAACTTTGGTCAGAAAAGATTTTAGAAGGGTTTTCAAGAGAAGATCCAATATCCCACTTCCAAAAGACCAAAAGTTTGGAAGAAAACTAATCCAAAAAAAATTGGAGTGTTACAACACCTACCCCCTTAGGAAAAATCTCGTCCCTGAGATTTCAACTGATCCTCAAATAGGTGTGGGTGTTCTGTCCGAAGAAAATCTTCCCTTTCCCATGTTGCCTCATCCTCTGTGTGATTGCTCCATTGAACCTTGAGAAATTTAATTGTCTTTTGACAGGTCCTCCTTTCAGATTCTTCCAATATCTTTATTGGGCGCTCACGGTAGGTGAGGTCTGGTTGCACGTCAAGATTTTCATGTGACACATGCTTTTCTGGGTTGCTTACACATTTATGTAGCTGCGAAACGTGGAACACGTCATGGACGTCTGATAGTTCTTTGGGAAGGTCCAACTGGTAGGCCACTATGCCTCTCCGTGCAACTATACGAAAGGGTCCGATAAATTGTGGCGCTAGCTTTCCTTTGACCTTGAACCGTTGCAGTCCCCTCATAGGAGATACACGTAGGTACATGTTTTCACCGGGTTCAAAACATACTTCCCGATGCTTTTGATCGTAATAACTCTTCTGTCGGCTTTGGGCTGTCTTGAGTCGATCTCGTATTATTTTAACTTTTTCCTCAGCTTCTTTTAACATGTCTGGGCCGAAGATACGACTGTCCCCTGTTTTTGACCAGTTTAATGGAGTACGGCATCTTCGTCCGTACAAGGCTTCGAAAGGTGCCATCTTCAGGCTGGCTTGGTAACTATTGTTGTATGCGAACTCGGCATACGGTAAGCTTGCCTCCCAACTGGTCCCATAGGTGAGGACACATGCCCTCAGCATGTCTTCTAGTATTTGATTTACTCGTTCCGTTTGTCCTCCAGTCTGGGGGTGATATGCTGTACTGAATACTAGTTGCGTTCCCAGGGCTTGCTGTAAATGATCCCAAAATTTGGAGACGAACTGAGTGCCTCTGTCGGATATTATAGTCTTTGGAACCACATGTAGACACACTATACGAGCGAGGTAAAGTTTGGCAAGCTTTTGGGTGGTGTGGGTTGTTTTGACTGGAATGAAGTGTGCCACCTTAGTCAGTCTATCTGTGATGACCCATATGGCATCATTTCCGTGCTGTAACCGTGGCAGTCCAACAATAAAGTCCATCCCAATATCGTCCCATTTCCACTCAGGTATCTTGTTTGGCTGTAACAGTCCTGCGGGTTTTTGGTGCTCGGCTTTAATGCGTTGACATGAATCACAGCATGCAATGTATGTGGCTATATCCCTCTTCATACCGTGCCACCAAAATCTTTCCTGAATGTCCTTGTACATTTTGGCCCCTCCATGGTGAATTGAATACAGAGCGGTGTGGCTCTCTGCTAGAATTTGCTGTCTGAGGTCTTCGCTATTGGGTACGCAAAGCCTGTCTCCGAACCATAATATTCCCTCACTGTCTATGGTAAATTTTGAGACCTTGCCCTGACTTACTTTTCTTTTTATACCTTCAATGCTGGGTTGTCCATGCTGAGCCTTCTTTATTTGTTCTATTAGTGTAGGCCGTATTTCCACATTTGACACTTCGCCTTCAGTGACCATCATTAAGTTGAGCTTGGCGAATTCCTGCTGAAATTCAGGTCTCAAGTTTTGTAAGTTGCCGTTGTCCGAGCTAGGGTTACGGCTGAGAGCATCTGCTACTACGTTTGCCTTTCCTGGGTGATAGTGGATGCCAACGTCATAATCTTTTACCAGTTCCAACCAGCGTCGTTGTCGTAAATTGAGTTCTGGTTGTGTGAAAATATATTTGAGACTCTTATGGTCCGTATATATTTCACAACGATTCCCAAGCAAAAAGTGCCTCCATTCTTTGAGTGAATGAATGACTGCTGCCAACTCCAAATCGTGAGTAGGATAATTTTCTTCATGCTTCCGTAGTTGCCGGGAAGCATAGGCGACTACTTTGCCTTCTTGCATTAGTACACATCCGAGGCCTTTCCGGTATGCGTCACAATATACTTCAAAACTTTTGTTTATGTCTGGTACAACCAATACTGGGGCTGTTGTTAATTTCTTTTTGAGTTCCTAGAAGCTTTTCTCACAAGCTTCAGTCCATACGAATTTCTTATCCTTCTTGAGTAACTGTGTCATTGGTTTGGCTATGGTGGAAAATCCCTCAATAAACCTCCGGTAATATCCAGCCATTCCGAGGAAACTTCGTACATATGTTACATTGGCCGGTGACTTCCAACCAAGTACAACCTTGACCTTTTCTGGGTCCACAGCAACTCCTTCTTGTGTCAATACGTGGCCTAGAAAACCAACTTGTCTTAACCAAAATTCACATTTGTTGAATTTGGCGTAGAGTTGATGTTTCCTTAATTCTCCCAGTACAATACGGAGATGTTCAGTGTCTTTGAATATATCAAGATATTATCAATAAATACTACCACAAATTTGTCCATAAATTTCATAAACACTTTGTTCATGAGGTGGACAAAATATGCGGGGGCGTTGGTCAGTCCAAACGGCATTACTGTAAATTCATATAGTCTGTATCTGGAGGTGAATGTTGTTTTCGAGCTATCTTATGTCCGTACTTTTAATTGATGATAACCCGACCTTAAATCGATTTTTGAGAAAACCTTGGCTTGTGCGAGCTGATCAAATAAATCATTTATCCGTGGCATCAGATATTTGTTCTTGATAGTGACCATGTTGAGCACTCGGTAGTCTATACACAATCTCATAGTCCCATCCTTCTTTTTGGCAAATAATACCGGCGAACCCCAAGGTGAGGAGCTGGCCCGTATAAAACCTTTGTCCAGTAATTCCTTTATTTGCTTCTTTAGCTCAACTAATTCGGACGGTGCCATTCTGTATGGTTTCTTGTAAATGGGGGTGGTTCCAGGTGCTAGCTCAATAATGAATTATATTTCACTGTCTGGTGGCATGCCTGGCAGTTCTTCGGGAAATACGTTTGGAAACTCACATACTACTGGAACATTGCTTAACTCAGAAGTGTCTACCTTGTTTAATTTTGGTTGCCGTGATACTGGTCTTTCTTGAGCTGCGACTCTTATCGTCTTTCCGTGATGATGAGTAAGAATCACAGTTCGGTTGAAGCAGTCGATGAATCCTTTGTTGGTGGTTAGCCAGTCCATACCCAGGATAACATCCAGTCCCTTGTTTTCCAACACGATGAGGTTTGCGTGAAACTTCAACCCTTCAATTTCAATGGTTATACCTTGGAAGTAATTTTGAGTGATTTGCTTACTTCCGGGGGACTTGATGGTCATTGATTTTCCCAAGGGTAGCATCGAAAAGTCATGTTGCAAAGCAAAACTCTTCGAAATGAACGAATGAGAAGCTCCAGAATCAAACAAAACCATGGCAGGTATTGTGTTGACAGGGAACGTACCGAGTACGATATCCGGGGCATCCTGTGCTTGCTCCTTGGTCACATGATTCAGGTGGCCTTTCTTGTGGTTGTTATTGGGGTTGAAGTTGTTACGCTTGGGCGCAGAATTGTTTCCGTTGCTGTTTGGCTTCGGTGCTGAGTTTCTTGGCTTTGGGCACTGTTTAGCATAGTGTCCCTCTTCTCCACAAGCGTAGCAAGTAACACCTGGGCGATACGTGAAATCCTTGTCCCTTGCAAGAATTTTTTTTCTTGGACGTGTGTCATTTGTCATGGATTTGTTCGCCCCATTTTTCTAAAAATTTACCTTATTCCTGTTGTTGCGAGGGTGGTTGGTCTGATCCCTTTTTCGCTTGCGAATGTTTTCCAGACTGCGACGCTCATTTTCCAACGTAATAGCCTTGTCCACCAGTGTCTTGAAATCTGGAAAGGTGTGTACGACTAACTGGCATTTAAGTGCTGGTGCTAGACCGTCCAGGAATTTTTCCATCTTCTTGTTTTCAGTCATACGTTCTTCGTTGGCATAACGAGATAATTGGGTAAACTGGCTGTTGTACTCAGTTACTATCATGCCCCTTTGCTTGAGGTCATCAAACTCTCTTTTCTCTATCTTCATAATGCTTCTAGGGATGTGCGCCCCACGGAAGCCTTCTTTAAAATCTTCCCAGGTGATATCATTTTCGTTGGGGTGCATATGCAGAAAATTCTCGCACCATGACGCGGCTGCTCTAGTAAGATAATGTGGTGCATAAAGTACCTTTTCACGGTCTGAGCATTGTGCCACAATTAATTTTCTTTCAATGTCTCGAAGCCAATCATCAGCCTCAAGAGGTCTGTCTGTGTGAGAAAATGTTGGCGGACGTGTCTTCTGTAATTCAGATAATTTTTAATGTTGCTGGTATGGCTCACGGTGATTCCCCATGTTAATAACATGGTTCATCATTTCCTGATGCTGCTGCTGGCTTTGCTCGTAAAAACGGCATACTTGAGAAAATGATGTTTCGCTGCCGTGCTGACTTGACTGCCCCTGCGTGAAAATGTTACCTGTCTGTGTGCCATAATTTTCCTCTGGCGGACTTGGCATGGAACGTGTCCAGGGACGAGTCATTTCTCACTCTGGGGTATTATTGCAGAAATCATGAGAAGAACTGAGCGGCAAAAATAAACCAAGATTTGCAAAAGCAGCAAAAACACGAGCTCCAAAGATTTTTAAAATAAAAACTTGATTGCGCACGGAGAAGGACCGCTTACTACACATCTTACACGCGAGTCGTAATTATACATACGTCACTCAGGATGCGCGTAGACATTCCTGACATGTTATTTATGCTAGTGCACTTCTCCAAGTTCCTACATGATGCGCAAACAGACTACTCCCCATCGAACTATTTTACATATCACACATATCATACAAGCGAGCATAACGCGTCGCGGACAGGCGCACTAGTCGGAGATGTTGAAGACTTCCCTCGGCCTGCCGAGGGTAAGGCCCAGTGGTGATGGAGACTCAACTTCCTCCTCACTGATAGGCTCCAGGCGTGGGGTACTGGTACGAGGGGTTGATGCGGGTGCGGCAGGTGGTGCAGCTCTGACTGGGGTAGGAGCAATGACCTGGTCAAACTCCTCAGTGGTAGGCAGACGACGAGCCGTGGCTAAGATGGCAGGTGCATAAGACGCTGAGGACGAGACAAAAGTCAGTGGTGGCTAAGTATGGAGTAGCTCCCTCCTGTTGGTGGAACCACTCTGGACCAAGTCCATACGAGCAGCCACCAAGTCGTCCACAAGGTTATCAAAGGCTGCCTCAAGAGCCTTGAGGTATTCAACCACTGATTCGATGGCTTCATCACGTTCTCCCCTTGTGCAAGCAAACGCATAGTGGCACGTGTAAGGCACGTGGCATGGGAGGTAACGGTAGCGATGAGTCTTCATTGAAGGAAGAGCATCCCGGAGACGAGCTATCGCCTCACGGGCAGCCATTTGCATGGCATGCCTCTCTGTAGGCATGGCCCTGCCCACAAATCGGAAGCGGCACGCTTCAGAACGCCCTCCCTTGAATTGCACCGCGGCCTGGTGCATCGACACGCTGTCGCTGATCTTGTGACTGTAGAGTGTAAACTCTGGATGGGTCGATGGCCCGATCGCGACCTTGGTGATGGCGACGAGGAGCTTGATAAACCCCTCAGGAATGTTGGTGAACACTTGTGAATCGCAGTCGCCGCTGGCCATCTACAAAAGTAGACAAAAATTCCGAATAATCAAGTCATAAATTTATGATGACTAACAGAAAATTGCTACAAATGCAAAAATGTTGAATAGCACTTAATACGCTAATAACCGATTAGCGATCGCACCTAGTGGCTTCCTGCAGTCAGCCTGGCTCTGGTACCAAGGTTGTCAGGACCGGTTTTTCAGTAAAATAATTACCGAGAGACCGACCTTTTTATCGAACCAGCACAGAAGAATACTTATCACTGGTAGACAAATCCTTGATACAAAATTCCAGAGTACTGAATATTATACATGGTTGAGCTGAGGTTGCTCAACAATTTATTACAAGCACGCCGATATAATACATAAGGGCGGATATGACACAATGGTAGGGTGGCATACTACTAACTTGTAATAAAAAGGAGGTGGATATGTCATAGTGTGGTGGGTGGCGTGACTCTAATATCTTACAATTCATCGAGTGTCGGAGTGAGACCCGATGAATTTATTTGGTGTTTGGCGGAAGCGGTTATATAACAATGATCAACTCCAAGATCACAAGAGACTGACTAGGACTCCACTAGACGTCGGACTCGCTATCGAACTCTTCATCCATGAGATCACCTTCGTCAACATCTGGCCAAATCAACAAGCCAGGTGAGTACTTTGAATGTATTCGGAAGACAGTTCGGACATAAGATATAATAAATGCAAACATGATGCATGAGAGTTTTCTAGCAAAATGTATTCGAATAATATAATTTATGCGCTGCATAAAAAAATAGAAGTCGGGCGGTAGTCCTCCCGAAATCCACAAGATAAATAAAAGAAAACCAAATGAGTGTCTGAACGACGCCTCGTGAGGTAAAATGAATGATAACATGCCACAGTCAGACGTCTGAGCGACATCACATAAAGGGCTTATAATGAAAGTAAATAACAAGAATGCCGCAGTCGGACGTCTGAGCGACATCACATAAAGGGCTTATAACAAAAGTAAATAACGAGCATGCCGCAGTCGGACGTCTGAGCGACATCACATAAAGGGCTTATAATGAAAATAAATAACAAGAGTGCCACAGTCGGACGTCTGAGCGACATCACATAAAGGGCTTATATAAACACTGGAATAACGGTAAAATACTTCAAGAGATAAATCAGTGCAGAGATAACTGGTTAGTTCATCTACCCAAAATGGACTTGACAAAAATTATCA